>CM028377.1:60514177-60634177 GCA_013146195.2 Codonopsis lanceolata | reverse complement strand
ATGCACGTGGTCAAACATTGAAAAATAAGATTAACGTATCGTAATTCAAAATCGATGCAATGAGATTCCATTTTGGTGCATCACCGTTCCAAATTGATGCATTGCATATGTTGCCATGGTTTTCAATGTTGAAATTTGAAAACTCAGGAGAAGAAACAGGGTCAAAGAGGGAGTCAACAAGGGAAGGGCTATGACTGTAAGCATCGGAAATATGGTTTTCAAAAGAACTTTGTTCGTAATCATGTATTCTCTTTGTTTGGATACCACCTAGTTCTCATCGTCTCCCCTTGAAGGATGGAAAGACTTTTGAGCTAACATATATTGATTGAAGATCCATTATGAAAGCCACTAACGAAGCTGGAGAAGTTAATGTTTTGTACAGAAAGTTTGTGCTCTATGACTTTGTTTCTTCCCCATCCTGTAAAGAACGAAGAGAAGACATAAAATCGACGCTTCTCATAGACTATTTTTAATCAAAAAGATTTCTAGTTTGGCCTTATGCGATTGAAAAAGAAAAAAAAAGAATACTGGATTGATTATAAATCTCTAAAAAGGAACTAATCGCAATTTATCCCTTTACTTACCCACCAATCCATCAACAATTTAGCCAACACCCAAAAGACTCTTATTTATCCACAACGAAACCCATGCCCACATGAAATCCGAAGCATATACAAATCCTTTAGTCGAACTGTCTTAAGTGTAACCAAGTGTCAAGCAACTGGAAGTGGATTCGGACGGTGGAATAGGAGATGGAATACAATTTTGGAATAGAGGATTCGGGCTCGGAAGACACCAACACGTGTAGACATCTCTTCTTTTCTATCTACGCGGTGAGCAACTTGAAGCCACTGGCATGCACCTTCCCGAGCGGGAAGCAATCTGAAACTCCATCCAACCAAGCATGTGTTAACACGATTCCTTTCATTAGTCGAATTACCGCGGCCAAAACACACCTGAAGTCTACTTGCAGGGAAACGCGAGCGAAAAATACACCCCGGAAAAGAACAACTGCCACCGTTCAACACCCGTAGGAAACACTTGTTGGTGACTTGATATTTCTCACACCAAAGGGTTTGAGTCGTGACAACCCCAACTTCCGCTCATGGTCCATTTCCGTTGTGTTTCTCATGTTATGTTAGTTTTCTCAGCCAAGATTACCAATCTAACACAACCACTTTCAACGGTCAAGTGAAACTGACAATGTCACAGTTTGTGATCAGTGTGAAACCACTGTCTTACATATGTGTAATTCTCTCTCCCTCACAAAATGAGTATCCACTTCCCTTGCAATATTGTTGTTTTTCTTTTTAGTAATGCCATATTCTTTCCCATGTATCATCTGTTGTTCGTGCTTTATATTATTCTATCCATGGTGTTTCTTTTCAACTAAGTCGATGGGTTATTATATATATATATATATATATATATATATATATATATATATATATATATATATATATATATATATAATCTTGTTTGATGAGCTGCCCCAAATAGCCTAGGTAGCCCTCACGTGCTAAAGATGTGAGTCCACATGCATGCCATGTGCAGGACACATGAGCAAGGCACGTGCTCGGCACGAGAGCACGCTACACATCTGGGATAAGCGACTAGGTGAACAGTGAGCAAAGGCTTCTGCTCGGGAAACCACACGAGCACGAAAAATGGAGAGCCCTTACTTGTTTACTGGGGGCCAAGTACGTAGCGAGGAGAGTATTCCCACATGGGTGAGCTCACTGAGCCTCCTCGGTCTGAGTTGTACGGTCGTTTGGACGTGGGGGTTGATACGTAAAGTCACCCCCACATTCGAGATGTGGCCTAGTGAATGAAATAATTAATCAAGTTATTGCTAGGCAATTAATGCCTTTACTCGGCAATCAATGCCTTCACTAGGTCCTTAAAGTCGTTGGGTATATAAACCCCTCTAAAACATATTGCAAAGGTGTATTCATGAATATTGAGCCTAAACTCTGTCAAATTGCATACTCTATAGTGTGTTGTATTAATTCTCACACTATAGGGCCTTTGCAGGGAACACCCCAGTCTTAACCTGAAGTATTTCCAATCTTATTGACAGGTTTGAGGCTCGGATCACTTAATGCCCAGATATCCTAAGCTTATTGGAAACCCAACAAACGGGGAAACTATATGTTTCTATTAATGACATTTAGTCCTAATCCCCAAAATAAAAATGACAGAATAAAAAATATTTACATTTTCAACAGGATATAATAATAAAAGAAAATGAAATTGCTTCCGCTCTTTTTTTTTTCTTTTTTGGATTGCACATGTACCAAAATGAATGTGATACATACTGTGTGTGTGTGTGTATATATATATATATATATATATATATATATATATATATATATATATATATATATATAGACTGTAAATAAATGAATAAGAACATATTTAGCAAAAAAACTCAAAATAACATTTTTTATATATACATAAAAAGAAAATGAGTCTATCCCTCAGTTTTTTTTATTTTATAAAAATAAAAAACTACATCCTCAGCAGAGTCACCACTGTGAGTACCTCGTTTTGCACCCGTCGTGCTATTGTGAAAAGCGAGTGGCTTCAAAACTTCAAGCGTGTGGAATACACCTGACCATATTATGGACTCAAAAATATTTAACTAAGTCGCCACCTCTATTTTATGGTTAAACAGAGAAAAACCAAGAAATACGAGAATATAAGGGTTCGGTGACTAAGTTACGAATTAGAAAGGGGTTAAGTACCCAACTCGCCCTTTTGGTTTCAAAATAGGTTTTTAGATAAATATGTTCTTTTTATTTATTTAATCTAAATAAATAGAGGCACTTCGTGTTTTGTGCACTAAGGGCCTCTATTGCAACATTTTAAAGGTGCAATAAGAGCATGTATAAATTATAGCTATTTATGATTAAAAAAATTAAATCAGCATAACGACTTATATATTATTTAGACTAAAATAAAAGTAACTTTGGGTACCTACCTCTTGAAGCGTGAGGATTTATACCCAAGACCACTTTACTTAGGCAGACTTTTGGGTGTGCTTCCTATGTCCTTCCGAGAAAGGAAGCCTTTTTGTTTGTTTGTTGTTGTTGTTGTTGTTGTGTAAGCGGAGTGTTGTGCTTTACCTAGAATGGGTAAAGGCAATAGGAGTTTGTAAAATTTGGACAGCGTAACTGCTTGTGTTTGTTGATTTTGTTGTCTGAATTCGGGCGACGTGACTGCTTGTTTTTGCGGCTTTTACTATATGTCGTATCTGAATTTTAGCTGCGTAATGGCTGCGTTGGCGACTTTCTGCGACCGGGTTTAGGGCGAGAACCTAATCGGCTAATTAGGTTTCTATTTGGATGATGTTTATAAGTGTTTAGGCAAAGATCACTCGGCCTAAGGGGAGAATGGATTTTGACAGCTTAATAACTCTTCATAAATTTCTTACTGAATCTCTCTCCGTAAACTTTCTGATCGTTCTTTCTTCGTAAAAATTCTTCTTCTCTTTGTGCACTGAGGGCCTCTATTTATAGGCTTGAGAAGGCATACTTAACCACAAAGGAAAGCCGTAGATATTTTCTATCTATACTTCAAATGGTTGTACACTGTGTTGAAAATATTATACATTAGAAGGAAATCAACAGGGTTTGAAGCAGAAATGGGCGCCCCCTAATACAATTTTGGGCGCAATGCCCAAAAGTGTTATAGGTGGCACCCAAAAGTGTATTGGACTGTGTCATTTTGTGTTTTGTGTCTTGGGAAGTTTCACTTTCCCCCTGTTGTTCATTGTTTGTCTTTTTCTTTTTCGGTCTCTTCCTTTGACACTGTGAACCCCTTAAAAGTTTAACGTTCGTTAGTCCCTTTGACTGGATTTAACATTTATAGAATGTTACAACTAGGGGTACGAATTGGGGTGTCTACAGTACCTCACCCAAAGTAAGCGTGTCTTTCTCATGCATAATAGTAGTAACTAAATATTTGTAAGATGGTGGCAAAGACTTCAACAAAATTAAACCTTGATATTCATCCTCAATTTTAATACCAATATTTGCCAACTCGTAAAGTATCTTGTTAAAAGCATTCAAGTGATCATGAATATTCGTACCTTCGGAATCGTGAAATTGAACAACTCCTTTAGGTACAACCGGTTTGACATTGATTTTCCCATGTAGAGACTCTCAAGCTTCTCCCATAAAGCCTTTGCGGATTTTTTAGAGATAACGTTGTAAAGAACATTATCCGCGCAACATCGTTGGATAGTGTTAGTCATCTTTTGATCAATTCTCTTCCATACCACATCTTTCATATCGTCGGGTTTTGCTTCTTTTCCTTCCAAAACAATCTCTTAATCTGTCTGGATCAACACATCCCCAACTTTAACTTACCATAAGCTAAAGTTATTACTTTCGTTAAATTTCTCCAATTGGAATCGCGTAGAATTTCCAAATTCTGTCATCTTAAAAAAACTTCAATCTCTTGATCTCGAAATTTCGACCAGCCCAAAGCTCTGATACCAGTTTGTTATAAAAATGGGGAAATTCTTGGATTAAGAATTCCAAGTTTCTATTTTGAATGCAGAAGCAATCGGTCGAAAATAATATCACCAAGTATTTTGACGAATAATGGCAAGATAATAGAAAATATAATGGAATAAAGCAAAAGGGAACAAAGGATTTTACGTGGTTTAATCCACTCCAACGCATGCAACAATTTCACTATAAATGATGATGAAATATAATAGAGAGTTTTCAATGTATTCACCCTACCTAGGCTAAGGGTTACAAGGATTGACACGATCTAACAGAGCATCATACCTCTCACGGTCCCAAATTAGTCACGCACTATTTTGTCTAACACCGCCAAGACCTCGAGACCCTCGACCACGTGTTGTGTCGTCCGTCTCCAATTCGTGTCTCACAAACTCGGCCGGAATATCTCCCCATAATGCCGCAACCCCCCATATTTATATGGGTCATGTTCACTATGTTTATTTTATACTAATTAGGATTAGGATTAGACTCTCCTAATCCATATGAAGTTAGGAGTGTACATTGGCCAAGGACACGATAATATACACGCCACCTGTAACGCCCCCAAAATTTAGGCCCAACTATAGGGGCCTACACCACGTCACCTATAACCTCAAAAACATACTAAAACCCAAAACGTAATTAAAGTATTTTCCACGTAAACATCAAATATTCAAATATAAATCCCTTAATAAAATGTGCTTACAATAAAAATATATGTCTAAATAAATCTCCCAAATCCCAGTTAACGATTACAAATAATAGTTCATAACATAACAAGATTTTATTCTCTTCAATTTGACCCACCCAAACCGAATCAAATTTCCATATTTCCATTCCTTACTTATATCCTGAAAGAAAAGGAGTAGGAAAAGGTTGAGCGAACAAAGCCCAGTAAGTTCATATACAACCCTTCCGGTTTCTAAGAAAGAGTTGACCAGGAAGAAAGTCAAACGATATATAGAGTCAAAAAAATGGAGATATCAAAGGAATTATTTTTCTGAAATCTAACAAGATTAAATATCCATTAATCGAGGAACAATTACTAAGCTCATCAGAATAAATCAGATCAATATCAAATACTACGGATGGTGTTATGATCACATAAGCGGTCATTTTAGACCAAACAAAAGGTGGCTCCAAAGAACCTCAAACATCAAAATACCCCAAAGGGTCAAAAGCAAAATGGTATATCCTGATTACCCTACCATAGTTCCTATGGTGTAATGTCGCCTTAACAGACCAAATGGTCATTCAAATTGTCTTAGTGATCATAACAGATTTTTTTAAAAATAATTACAATTTCAACAAAATCAAATACAAATGATAACCGAATAAAATATCACACATCGAGTTTCAAAAATTTGTGAGATTCATAAAGCAATTTATAATTAAGAATAACGAAAGAACGGATACGACGAGATTTCAAATTCAAATACCAACCAAAAGTCGGCACACGTTTTCAAAGAAGAGTAAATGCCAAAGAAATAACGGAAGCCTAACAATTAAGAATAAGGAATTCAAATAACCTAAACGATGCATAATCCCTTACCTTAGCAATGCGGTGGAAAATTAGCTCGAGCACAATGTACCGCTACCCGCGCTTAGCCAAATCTAAATCATAACAATACAAAATAAAATCCTAAATTTAGGGACTTTCCCGTAACTCTTAAAACTTAATACTTGATTAACAATTCCAAAATATATAGTTGATATAATTTATAAGGTTTATTTCTAACTTTTGTAACTTGGGGAAATTTCTGAATTTATAAAACTTATTAGTACAACTACCAAAGTTAAGGAATGAACCGGTTTGCAAAGCCCAAAGTACAGGGGATGAATCTGTAAAACAGATTCATCAACCCACAAAACCAATCCCTTGATTACTGCTTGTTTCCTATTCTTTTCTTTCTCTCTTTTTTGTGGTTGTTGTTTGTGTCTTTGACTTTCCAAAAAAAAATCAATATAATATTCATCTTTTTTCTACTTCTCATAACAACTCTTTTCTTCTTCCTTGCATTTCTCTCCCACTGAAACCACTCCTTCCAATATAACCCATCACATTCACCATCCAGTAAAGATCCAATTTCATTTCCTCTTCCCCCCCCCCCCTTTTTTGTCTTATGGAGTATCATCACTCCTTATTTTACTTTTTATACCACAAAACCCACCAACCACAAATGATTTATGAATGTTCTTTCTTCATTCTGGTTTACTGCCGGAGAACCCACCATCCCCACTACTTAGCAACTTCCAATTCCATATCCATTTTAAAGGTGAGTTTAACAAGGTCCAAATACTTGATTTTTTTTTTAAAAAAAAACAAATGCTTCACAGAACAACCAATTGAAAACACACTTTAATCATTGAATTGCAGAACTGGTTTAGATTTTTTCCTTATAAAACCCAGCTACATAATCGATCTCCAAATTCCGAATTTAAGGCTTTAACAACTTAAACCCAATTTCATAATTCCTTCATTCTTCATTCTTTGATTTCCAAACATTATTTGTTACTGTTGATTAATTCTTTTTCCTCTATCCAACCCAATTTCAAAAGAACTCAGAAATTCGACCCAGACGAGAATAAAATCGGAGCAAGGTTTTTCAGATTCGGAAGGGAGTGTGTTACCTTAATCAACCGGCCGAAGGTGCTACCGCAACTCTCCTTTCTCGCCGGGTCTTTCTTCTTCCTAGCTCCTCACCGCCTCTCTCTCTCTTCGTGCTTTGGTTTCGAAAAATAAAAATCATCCCTCTCTTATGCACTTATCGAATCGATTACCCAATTCCCATTGTCTCTCCCTCTTCCCGATTGCACCTCTTGGGACTGCCGAACTCTTCTCATTATTTCTTGACATTGTCGAGTTCTTCCAATAACCATCTTTTCTCTTATTAATTTATTTATTGGAGTATTAGTTATTTTTTATTTTCAATTAAAGGTTCAAAAATCAATGGGCTAAGCCCAAACTCAATAATAGGCAACATAATGCACACCAAACCCACTTAAATTCAATTATACTAGGCTCAAATAACTTTTAAATGAACCCAAAGTGAATTTCAATTATACTAGGCTCAAATAACTTTTAATTGAGCCCAGACTGAATTTCAATAATACTAATGTCCAAAAATATAATTTATTTTATTTAAGAAATTTTGGATATTTTACATTCTCACCCCTTTAAAAGAAGTTTAGTCCTCTAAACTTTTCGAACATGATCAGTCAATAACGCATAATACTCCACTCAAGTCTCCACAATGAAAACAACAGCTTTGCCCAGCTCCTCTTATTGTTACACATCATCGAGCAACTGGTATCGATTCATACAAATTTTATTAAAATGGTCAAACAATCTCTCTCTCTTTCATATCAACGGTTACCATTATGTCTCGTTAATAAACCATTTTAAGAGTGTGTAAGTAATCAATAAACTACTATTATTATTTATATTATTTTAAATTCTAAATTCTTAACTCAATAGCCCAATTGAAACCAAAGCCCAACCACACAATTTCTAAATAATAGAGGGTCAACTTATAAAGACATCAATGTAATACTCAAACAGAGTTGACCGAGAAATAAACTTACACGAGCCCGAACACAATTATTAAATTAACGAAATTTCGGTATTTTACACTATCCCCACCTTTTAAAAATTGGTCCTCCAAATTTGTCGAACACTTTACCGTTGCACATTCTAATTACCGTCATACCACATATTACTTGTACAAATGCTCACGAACTTGTGTAGTCTCATATACTAGGCCTCATTACGAGGAAAACGAAGATGCAACTTTCCACTTTCTGACTTATTAAGTTCTTAGGCTGCGTCGGTTCTATTTCCAAACATGCCACAACGCGAAACGCTTAACGTCACCATTACTATCAAGAGATATCCACTAAACGAAAACGTCAAACCTTGAGTTTCCACTAAATAATAACCTAAGCTCTCCACCAATACTTTTGACAATAATGTTTTTATATCTCATCAAAAGAAACTCCTTATTTGTGTAGCATATCTAACTAAACTGAAATATCCGAATAAATTAACATAGGCTCGTCAGTAAGACCTTTTATCAAACAAATCCTTGTCACACCAAAATAAATTCAAATGCACATAATACAACTATGTAAAACATGGGTACCTCAAAACATTATAACGTAAGGTGTACACAAACTCAATTCATTCTAAAGGTAAAATAAGTTATTCCAAATCTCAGAGGATAACTTAGGGTGGTAGTCTTACAACACTATCAATTATCAAGATCAGTAACCCATGGTCAATAAAATAATCAACAATTGACTCCCCACGTAACCAGGTTATCTCCTTGATATTTCCTTTATAAAGACCAAAATGATGTTCTTAGATGCTTGTTCAAGCTCCTTCCAAAACTTGGAGTAGACCAAGTTATCTACAATGAACCCAGTCGCACACCGGTAAAAAAAAAAACTCTTTAAAGATCTAATTCATTAGATCCTTTAATGTAGCAAGGGTATTCGAAAGTCACTACTAGAAACTCAAGTGTCTTTATTTTGTCCTAAAAGTAAACAACCAATTACTATACCCAAAATTTACTTCAAAATCCTCAAGGCCTAAATGAACCAAATCGGTAAGCCTCTCTCTACCCTCAAACTTAAAGGCCAATATCCAAATACTAAGGTTACTAAAATGGATCCATAGTCAATGTGTCTATAACATGATCAACTTCCAAAATTTTTGAATTAATAATTTATAATCCTTGCAAGTGTGACAAATATTATTGAGTGTGAAGCACTAGAATTAATAAAAGCTTAATTATTGCAAAAGACATGACATCCCCCACCACGTCATGGTCACCTAAGTATATATGGATAACGAGATGGTACGATACTTAATAGGGAATCAAATTTGTTATCTAACACTTGCTAAATAAGAATGACGCATTTCCTCCACACATATCATAACATAGTAGGACAAGGCTCCTCTGTAATTCTCAACCTCAAATATATATACCTTGTGCGCATCAAACAAAGACATAATTAAAAGTGACACGTAATAAAATAATTTCCTTCAAAGAATATAACTATATTTCTTTGACTTTAAAATTCAATCATTTCCGAGAGTAGTTTACTCGAGCTCTCCAATTCTATATTCAATTTGTTCATTGATGTCTCATCCCCCAACATTCTCTAGTAGGGCATCCAAAGACCGCCATAGAAACCAATAATCAAAAAATTAATTAACTGAGCATGTCCACCATAAAACTAAATTAGGCTCATAAATTATGAAATTATACTAAATTTATCGAATTCCAAAATCGTAACAAAAGCTCAATACATAAGTTTATTTGTACCTACGTCTTATGACTCATCACAACATTTGTCAATCAATTGTGACAACCAAAAAAATTGAATGCTTATATTCTTATTGAGATTGACACATCAATACCCAAAGAGATCAAGTCATAAATCAAATTTTAAGGGGCACACATATATCAATTAATGATTTCCCAAATATTATGTCTCCATATAATTACCTATATACTTAAATCTCAAGGGAGTAAATTTGATAGTAAGGCTAACACACATACGCATAAACTTAACGCTACAATCATAACTTAATGTTATAGGGAAGCCAATAACAAAAGCATAATCCTAATACTACTATCAATTCTTAATTCTAGTAGTTTTCAAATCCTAAAACCAACCGGATCTGAAGCCTAAGTTCTAATACCAACTGTAACGCCCCCAAAATTTAGGCCCAACTATTGGGGCCTACATAATGGCCACGTCACCAATAACCTCAAAAATCATACTAAAACCCAAAACGTAATTAATTTATCTTCCACGTAAACATCAAATATTCAAACATAAATCCCTTAATAAAATGTGCTTACAATAAAAATATATGTCTAAATAAATCTCCCAAATTCCAGTAAACGATTACAAATAATAGTCCATAACATAACAAGATTTTATTATCTTCAATTGGACCCACCCGAACCGAACTAAATTTCCATATTTTCATTCCTTACTTATATCCTGAAAGAAAATGAATAGAAAAAGGGTGAACGAACAAAGCCCAGTAAGTTCATATACAACCCCTCCGGTTTCTAAGAAAGAGTTGACCAGGAAGAAAGTCAAACGATATATAGTGTCAAAAAAAATGGAGATGTCAAAGGAATTATTTTTTTGAAATCTAACAAGATTAAATATCCATTAATCGAGGAACAATTACTAAGCTCATCAGAATAAATCAGATCAATATCAAATACTACAGATGGTGTTATGATCACATAAGCGGTCATTTTAGACCAAACAAAAGGTGGCTCCAAAGAACTTCAAACATCAAAATACCCCAAAGGGTCAAAAGCAAAATGGTACATCCGGATTACCCTACCATGGTTCCTATGGTGTAATGTCGCCTTAACAGACCAAATGGTCATTCAAATTGTCTTAGTGATCATAACAGATTTTTTCAAAAATAATTACAATTTCAACACAATCAAATACAAATGATAACCGAATAAAATATCACACATCGAGTTTCAACAATTGTGAGATTCATAAAGCAATTCACAATTAAGAATAACGAAAGAACGGATACGACGAGATTTCAAATTCAAATACTAACCAAAAGTCGGCACACGTTTTCAAAGAAGAGTAAATGCCAAAGAAATAGCGGAAGCCTAACAATTAAGAATAAGGAATTCAAATAACCTAAACGATGCATAATCCCTTACCTTAGCAATGCGGTGGAAAATTAGCTCGAGCACAATGTACCGCTACCCGCGCTCAGCCAAATCTAAATCATAACAATACAAAATAAAATCCTAAATTTAGGGACTTTCCCGTAACTCTTAAAACTTAATACTTGATTAACAATTCCAAAATATATAGTTGATATAATTTATAAGGTTTATTTCTAACTTTTGTAACTTGGGGAAATTTCTGAATTTATAAAACTTATTAGTACAACTACCAAAGTTAGGGAATGAACCTGTTTGCAAAGCCCAAAGTACAGGGGATGAATCTGTAAAACAGATTCATCAACCCACAAACCAATCCCTTGATTACTGCTTGTTTCCTATTCTTTTTTTCTCTTTTTGTTGTTGTTGTTTGTGTCTTTGACTTTCCAAAAAAAAATCAATATAATATTCATCTTCTTTCTACTTCTCATAACAACTCTTTTCTTCTTCCTTGCATTTCTCTCCCACCGAAACCACTCCTTCCAATATAACCCATCACCTTCACCATCCAGTAAAGATCCAATTTCATTTCCTCTTTCCCCCTTTTTTTTTGTCTTATGGAGTATCATCACTCCTTATTTTACTTTTTATACCACAAAACCCACCAACCACAAATGATTTATGAATGTTCTTTCTTCATCCTGGTTTACTGCCGGAGAACCCACCATCCCCACTACTTAGCAACTTCCAATTCCATATCCATTTTAAAGGTGAGTTTAACAAGGTCCAAATACTTGATTTTTAAAAAAAAAAAAAACAAATGCTTCACAGAACAACCAATTGAAAACACACTTTAATCATTGAATTGCAGAACTGGTTTAGATTTTTTCCTTATAAAACCCAGCTACATAATCGATCTTCAAATTCCGAATTTAAGGCTTTAACAACTGAAACCCAATTTCATAATTCCTTCATTCTTCCTTCTTTGATTTCCAAACATTATTTGTTACTGTTGATTAATTCTTTTTCCTCTATCCAACCCAATTTCAAAAGAACTCAGAAATTCGACCCGGACGAGAATAAAATCGGAGCAAGGTTTTTCAGATTCGGAAGGGAGTGTGTTACCTTAATCGACCGGCCGAAGGTGCTACCGCAACTCTCCTTTCTCGCCGTCGGTCTTTCTTCTTCCTAGCTCCTCACTGCCGCCTCTCTCTTTCTCTCTTCGTGCTTTGGTTTCGAAAAATAAAAATCATCCCTCTCTTATGCACTTATCGAATCGATTACCCCATTCCCATTGTCTCTCCCTCTTCCCGATTGCACCTCTTGGGACTGCCGAACTCTTCTCATTATTTCTTGACACTGTCGAGTTCTTCCAATAACCATCTTTTCTCTTATTAATTTATTTATTGGAGTATTAGTTATTTTTTATTTTCAATTAAAGGTTCAAAAATCAATGGGCTAAGCCCAAACTCAATAATAGGCAACATAATGCACACCAAACCCACTTAAATTCAATTATACTAGGCCCAAATAACTTTTAAATGAACCCAAAGTGAATTTCAATTATAACTAGGCCCAAATAACTTTTAATTGAGCACGGACTGAATTTCAATAATACTTATGTCCAAAAATATAATTTATTTTATTTAAGAAATTTTGGATATTTTACATTCTCACCCCTTAAAAGAAGTTTAGTCCTCTAAACTTTTCGAATATGATCAGTCAATAACGCATAATACTCCACTCAAGTCTCCACAATGAAAACAACATCTTTGCCTAGCTTCTCTTGTTGTTATACATCATCGAGCAACTGGTATCGATTCATACAAATTTTGTTAAAATGGTCAAACAATCTCTCTCTCTCTTTCATATCAACGGTTACCATTATGTCTTGTTAATAAACCATTTTAAGAGTGTGTAAGTAATCAATAAACTACTATTATTATTCATATTATTTTAAATTCTAAATTCTTAACTCAATAGCCCAATTGAAAGCAAAGCCCAACCACACAATTTCTAAATAATCGAGGCCCAACTTATAAAGACATCAATGTAATACTCAAACAGAGTTGACCGAGAAATAAACTTACATGAGCCTGAACATAATTATTAAATTAACGAAATTTTGGTATCTTACACCGCCACTTTTTGGATTTGACCAAAATAAATCAATCCAGTTCGTATAACGATTTGAGACATAATTTTAACATGATGCAATTGTGTGAAGAGTTAAATTCCTCTATGAAGCATGAGTTTGATATGTCTGACTTGGGAAGAATGAGAGATTTGTTAGGAGTTGAGGTGGTTCAAAATGAAGAAGGAATTTATATTGGTCAACTAAAGTATTCACAAGAGGTTGTTGGAGAGATTTGGAATGTTGGATAGCAATTCAGTGAAGAATCCAATTGTCCCTGGCTGCAAACTCATGAAGGATGAAGCTGAATTTATCTTAGTAGCTTCTTGTGCGTGTCAAGCAGTGGGGATGCAGAGAGTTGTCAAATGTCTTGGCTGGAGTGGAAGTAAGTGACTAAGTGCACTATGATTTATTGTGATAATTCATCTACACTATTAAATTGTCAAAAAAAATCCAGTGATGCATGGGATCGAGGAGCAAGCATATTGATGTCAGCTTTCATTTTCTTCATGATCCTTCAAATAATGGAGTAGTGGCGTTAAATTAGTGCAGTTGTACAGATCAACTTGCTAATATAGTAATATTATGACCAAGCCTATGAAACTCGAGAGTCGAGACCATTGTGAAAGCTAAGAATGTTCTATGGTGTGTGCTCTGTTCCTTTAAAGTAAACTGATTGCAGCTGCAATGCAGTTTAAGGGAGGAAATTGTTGGAGGTTTAATTAGTGCTTTAAGTCAGTATATGACTTGTTCAATTTTAGATTAGTTTTGTTTCAAAATTAATTGAGCACGTCTTTAGGAGATGATAACGTGAATCAGAGTGACCCAACTCATTGAGTGCCCATTTTTTGAGCATTGTTTGTGATATTTTGTAGTCTCAACTCTCAAGCCTCAACAGCCTGATGGATTTGAGTAATCAAAGCTGGAAAACCCTTATAGTTTTTTTTTTTTTTTACCTAAAGGGGGCATGAGAAGGGATCGAACCTGAGACCTCACACCCCATATCTACCACTGGGCCACCCCCTTAGGGGCGGAAAAACCCTTATAGTTAGACTGATTTTTTTTTGCACTTTTTCCTAATATGTATTCTTACTAAAAAGGTTTAACAAATTGAAATCAAAATTGTAGTCGATTCTAGCGAGTTGGTGCGGTTCCAGTTTTTGTTTAGAGAATTCGGTCAATCGATTTGATTTTTGAGTTCGACTTACAAACTAGTGAAATTGAAACCATGAATCTACCCCCAACAAACAAACAAAGTCTTTTTTTTTTGAAACCGTAACATCTCCATTGCCTTAAAATGCATATATAACATTGACATTTGTAGAGGGAACCAGTCATGGTAAAAGTAAAACCTACTGTCATTTGCTGGTTTCAGTATATATGAACGAACATTGGATTCATCAAAGAGTACAAGTTTCATCATTTAGTGTGAATTTATATATTATTCCCTTCATTTCGAGTAAAAAGTTTTCGTTTGAAAGTCAAACATTTTAAGAAAATGACATTTTTACAATATTAAAATGACGCTTTGATACCTTATTTTTATTAAGTGGCCTATTTAAGTCAAATATTAAAAAATGAAATAGTTGGCTCTTTACCCGAATGGAAGGAGTATTAACCAACATGAGATTATGCAAATAATAATAATAATAATAATGTGTGTAGTTTTCCACTTAATACAACAAATGAAAATAATTGAAATAAGTTTTGATATATTTTAAAGTAGTTACTTGAGTTCTTGGGGATGATATTTTCAAATAATAATAATAAATAAATATAAATAATGAAAATCTAAATACACAATTGACCCGACATTACACTTAACTTAATTATCATGTAACTACTTTAGTTCCTATATAATTGTTTTTCTTTCCCTTTTTGCCTGTTCTCAATTTTTTTTACTTTTTCAAAAAAATTTCTTATTGTGGAAGGCTATTTACTTTTTCTTTTTACTTTAAATATGAGTCATATATACATAAGCATTAAACAAAGCTGCAAACTATTAAAACTTTTTAAATTAATATTCTTAGAACCAGTCAAAATTATTAATTTAACGTGATATTAATTAATCAAAAAATTATTAATTATTAATTTATACATTAATTAATACTATATTATTTTAAAGGCCTTAAGAAAAACCTAATCTATTTGAGATTGAAATTCTCCATATCAATAAAAGAATCTCATTACAACCAGAATCAATTTACTTAACATTCTCTAAATATATTTTGAATTTGAGGACCCCTAAGAGCAGGTACAATGGTGTGCTAAAAATCAAATATAAAATCAAACTCAACTCATTAAAAACCAATAAACTAATTCATTAGATACATATTTGATTTAAAATAAAAAAACCTCCCAATGGTAGCACAAAATCCAACACATTTACATATCTCATCATCTTTATCTCCAACAACTTTACATATTCCACTATATATATTTGTGTGTGTGTGTTTCTTTACTTCTCACTATCATGTTTGGTTTTTGTTGGTTCGGTTTGGTACACCCATCGTGTTTAACTATTTTACTATTGGAAGTAGGGGTGTAATTGGTTCGGTTTATACCAAAACCACAAATCGAATCGCCTTCTAGTGGTTCCAAAAATCTCAAACCGAACCGAACCGATTAAGACTTGGAACCGAACCGAACCACTCGGTTTGGTTTGAATTGGTTCAGTTTTGTGGTTTATAAAAATTATTTTTAATGAAATTAACCAACATTAAAAATAACTATAAAAATAAGATTTTAATTTGGAACTTACATCAAAATTAGGAAATAACTTACTAACAACAAATTATCATAAATTAAACAATACAAATTCTAAAATAAACACAAACAATGGAAGAAATAATAGTTCTCCAACAATCAAGATTTTGTTTTGTTTAATATCTGTACATGCATATATATATATGTATGTATGTATGTATATATATATATATATATATATATATATATATATATATATATATATATATATATATATATATATATATATATATAAAATGAATAAATCAAAGATTCAAAATAGTTAATAAATGTAATATAATATATATTATATGATAAATAAATAAAAATATATAGGGTGGTTTGGTTTGGTTCGGATCGGTTTGGTTTGGTTCGATACTAAAAACCGTGAACCGAACCAAACCGCGTGGTTTTCCAATTTTTGAAACCGAAACCGAACCGTGTTCGATCAAAACCGAACCAAACCGACTGGTTTTGTTTGATTTGGTTCGATTCCGTGGTTCGGTGGTTATGATTTACACCCCTAATTGAAAGGTTCTCATCTTTCTGGATTTGAGGAATGATAGTTGGAATTGAGGATAATGATTCTTATAGATATGAATAATAATTATACTGTATATCTGGCGTAACTATATATGGGCAAAAACTTGGGATTTTTATTAGTGGGCTTTCACCATGTGATTTTCTTGATGTGTTTTATGAAATTTTGTTTTATTTGTGTGGTTGGGCTGGTTCATTTTGATTTGCCTTGTTGGTTGTAGTGTGAAAAAGTTGTTAAGTTTATGGGTTTAAGGAGGGGTTATTGCAATTAACGTCCCTGTTAGTTTTTGTTTGATTTAATGGCTTTCACTTCACACGAATGTCAATTGCAATAATCCATCATTGAACCCAAAAACATTAAAACCTTTTAACATCACTACTATGATATATCAAACTGAACCGGCCAATAATTATAATCATTGCTTTTAATTGTGATATTCACCTTAAGCATGCTCATTGCAGATGGCACTGAATCAGTTTTCTGAAAATATAATGAAATTATTTAACTTCTATAGGGGTAATTTTATAAAATCGTTGAATCAGTCCATAGTTTTTAATCAAAATAGTGTATTGCCCACTATTTTGTTTGGTTGGAGTAATCGGTCATGTTTTGGGAAACGTAGAAGAAGATTTTACAAATTCCAATTCTGGGGAAAAGAACACGTTAATGCCTAGCCAGAGGATTGGTCACTCCCTCTCCCTCTCTCTACAAACAAACCCCTCAATTTATCCTCTAGCTGGCTTTACTTCTCATTTCTTTCTATCTAATTTTTCAAAAACCCTTATTTTATCTCACAATCAATTCACCTGATTTATTCAGGTGGATCTTCGATGTCTCTCTCTCATACACACACGGCGAACACTTTCTCCTTCCCTCTCTGTCCACAGATGCTTTTGCTTCCTCACTCCTCTGTAAACCCACCCCACCATTGCTAGGGTTTGATATCCCTCCCCTTTGTTAGTGGAAAGTGAACAAAAATCAATTAAATCAACAATCGAGGGAGAAGCAGAAGACGCACCAGCCATTTCTCCCTAAGTTTCAAAAGCTTTTCAATACATTCACTCTAGAAGTTTATAAGATTGCTAATTCGCTTTATTCGATTTCAACTATTTCTTTTTTTTTTTCTTGATTGTTGAACTCATTTCCATCTAAATATTTAAAATTCTGATTTTCAAGATGTATTGTGTTTTTTTTGCCCCTAAGGGGGTGGCCCAGACATGTGGCTTCACAAAGTGTGAGGTCTCAGGTTCGATCCCTTCCCATACCCCCTTAGGAGGAAAAAAAAAACAAAAACAAAAACAAAAAAAAAAAAACCCAAAAAGTATTGTGTTTTTTTGTGTGGTTTGGATATGCATAAACTAATTTTAGATTATTGACATTATAGTGCATTTTCACTAATTTTGCATAATTTTTAATGATGCATTCATCATTAGAGATTGGTTGCAATAACATGTTTGTATTTATTTTAGTTTTGTGTTCCTTGGTTTACTACTTTCTCTAATGGTTTGTTTGCTTTGTTTGCTATTTTTGAACTCAAGGCGGATTATTGATTTGGGTGGTGCAATAATGGATGGGTTCATAATGAAGCATTTATATAGCTCTATTGGTCCTTCAAGATATTTTCCCCATGTGGAACCTCCCGTCCTGGGGTAGTAGTTCCGGTCCCTCATTGCTACTACCAGGAAAATCACGAGATGTGTCCGAAATGATACAGGATTTGAGAACAGTGCAACTGATAACACATACAAGGTTCAACCTCAGAAGAAAGCAAAGTGCTTCCACCAAGTATCGAACCCACGCTGTATGCCTCCAGCATCTTATGTCCCCCTCCTTTTACCACTCGACTATACCTCTATATCTTACAATGTGAATTATCTAAGAGATTAAAATAGCATAACAATATTTTACTTATTTATTAATTGTATATATACATTGTTGGACTAAAGTAATATGAGTTGATTTGATTTCCATAGTCACAATGGGCACTCTTAGGAATGGAGGGAGTGTATTTTGTTGTTAATGTTAACGAAAGTCTTGGCTTACGATAATGTTGTGACACGAGATTCTATATCACTTGGCGCGATGATGTCTCGAACACTTTTCATGCATAAAAAAAATCTTGGTTTGCTTGGGTTTGTGATGTAGAATACATGTGAGGTTACCATTGGTGGTGATTCATCTTATGTTAGTGGTAAAAATGATAATCAACTTGGATTGAGCTTTATTTCGCGTCGTGGTTTGCTAGCAATTGTGGAAGGGGAGCCAGCAAAGGGACAATTTCATTTAGTAAACAATTCCTAACCTTCCGAATATTAGGGATAGAGTATATAAATTCAGTTTCAGTGTTTTTCTTAATCACTTATTCAATATTTTTTTTGTCAGAACAACAGTGTCCGCGATTTGATTTAGAATTTTTTATTATTCAAGGTATGCAGGTTCATCAAGTAGTGTTGAGTTTCACCGTTGAAAAATTGTATTTTCAGTCATGGCCAGTTGAGCGTCGCTTTGTCTAGATATAAAAGATTTCGAATTTTGTTATGTGATAATGATATACTAATAGTCATACAACGATGAATGTTGTATTTATATAAATATTCCAAAATGTGTAACATATTTTTATTTAAAAGATTATCAGTATCTTATTTTTCTTCTTAATCTTTGAGTAGCATTTACTTGCTTAATTTATTTCACTCAAATTTATATTATGTACGTAACAATTAATGTTGTTACGTAACATAGACCATTCTCTTGGTTTATGCAATGAGACGAGACTAATTATTACAAGACTTGGAAATCACGTTTCGAGAGCAAACTTCTTTCAAATGGCAACGCTGGTGAAACTGTCCAATATTGACCTACTCTTGAAAAAATATGTTTTCAGTTATGGACAGTTGTATGTTGCTTTATCTAGAGTTACTAATCCGAAAAAACTTCAAATTTTGTTATATGAAAATGATAAACCAAATAGTTGTACTACGACGAATGTTGTATTTAAAGAAGTCTTTCAAAATGTATGATATGTATTCTTATTTAAAGAACTGTTTATCGATAGTTTTATTTTGCATTGCTTAGTATTTTTGTTGTATTTATTTATTTCTTTATTTAATTAAAACTTATATTTTGTATGAAATTTATGAAATTGTTAGCATTAAAGTTATTTATTTTTTATTTTTTTTCAAATTTAATTGTAGCACGCTATACTAGTTATTATAACAATTGAAAAATTTAACAATCTAATTATAATTTTCAAAAGTTATATTATTATTAAAAAAAAAAAAAGTATCCCACGTCTCACGGCTAAATAACTAGTTCAATCAACGATAGTCAACAAAATTTCGGTGCCTCTTTATTCGTGATTCATAAGATTCCCCAGAATTGGTTCCCATATTTTCTACCAAAAACACCTTTTTACAAACTTTCTATACTTGTTTTCTATTCCACTGTCCTTCCTTTTGCCTCTGTACATTATTATGCCTTTCCCTACTCACCTTTGACATTTTACCCTCTCATCCTAAATATAGAACTAACTAGTAACAACCCCTAAACTTGCAGCTCATGCAATCCCATTGTCAAGTTTCAAGAAAATAGAGAGATCGATGGGTTCTCAAAATTTCTTCTCTGTGGTGGCCAAGCACATTGATGTCCTTGCTGGGTATTGCTTTGCTTTCTAATTCTTCTTGTCCGTTGTTCTCTCTCTTGCTTTTTTCCTTTGTTCCGGGGGCGTGAGAAGGGATTTATCAAACCCTTTACTTCTCTTTCAATTATGTATTCTCGCTCTGCATTTCAGTTTAGCCTTTTGAGTTACTCTGTGAATTAATGTGGTTTTAATATTCCTTGATATTTGCAGGCCTGTGATTACTCTTGTTTACCCTCTGTAAGTTTGCTTCTTCCATTTTCACCTGAAAGTTCAGCTTATAATAACTTGTAAATTATGCTACACTTTTCTTTTCTTTCTTCTAATTTTTCCCCCCTGATTCAGATCCATCTGTTGTTGCCTGGATATGATTTTGTGTTTGGTTGAGATAATATATATAAGCTTAGAATCTAAAGTGCAGCTTCCTCAGCTCGTCACTCCTCTAACTAGTTTGGAGCTAGACTAGTAGGAGACAATTTCAAACCATACCATCGGAAATTTAGGTTTTTAATCAGACTATTACGCCACCCCATCTCCTTTAAATGTAGTGTGTGACATTTCACTTTCCTTTCGGCACATGATTGTATCATCCAATCAAAATATATAGGGCGGTTAAAGGTTATACGACAACCTAGTGACATAGCATGATCGTAGGGTTTATTTATTGGTTTTTAACATATAAGAAAAATATCATGTTTCTCTAAGAAAAGAAAAATGAATATGTAATCGAAATTTTTAAACTAATTCTTAGAAATGCTACTTTCTTTTGGAAAATAAACTACAATTTTTTTAATTATTTTGGAGATGAAGGTAATATAGAATTAATTTTTGACCATTTCATATTTTCCTAGCACTTTGCTAGTGATTAGTGAAGACTATTAAGTTTTATGGTTGTTGTTGATCAGGTATGCTTCGATTCGGGCCATAGAGAGCAGGTCTCAGGCAGATGATCAGCAATGGCTTACATACTGGGTTCTGTATTCTCTGATCACTCTATTTGAGCTCACATTTGCTAAAGTCCTCGAATGGTAAGCTTGTCGCTGTTGAGTTCCAAATTCCATAAATCAATTTCTACTTCCCTTATGATTGATAATTAAACTTTTCAACGTGTAGATGTTTATACTATCAACCTTTCAGTATGTCGCATCAAATGTTTTGTATATTAGCCTATTTAAAACCATTGGAAGAGGATTCAGCACTTTTCAACACTAGGCTTGTCCATATAATTCTAGCTAGCTAGCTCATGTTATCTGTAAAAACTATAGTGCGAGTGGCACATACGAATTTCCAAGAAAACTGATATTAAATCTACACTATACACATGGAAAGAAATGTATTTAGATAGATAGATAGGTACTTGTCTTAATTAATACGCACGTAGTATTGAGTAATTAATATATTTGCAGGTTCCCGATCTGGCCTTATGCGAAGCTGATGGGGGTGTGTTGGTTGGTGCTACCTTACTTTAACGGAGCATCATATGTATACAAACACTTCATCAGACCTTTCTATCGGAACCCACAAGTTAGAATCTGGTATGTGCCCCAGAAGAATATTTTCAGTAAACCAGATGACATTCTAACCGCCGCAGAAAAATATATTGCTGAAAATGGACCAGAAGAATTTCAAAGGCTTATAAGCAGGGTAATTCTATTACTTTTTTTTTTTTTTTTTTCAGAATGATACGAACTCACTATAAGGCAAGTATATATTATATTGTTTAGATGAATCTAGTTGGGTAGCTGTAATTACATTTATTCATCAAATGCAGGCTGATAGAGAAGCGAGAACTAGGAGGGGTGACTACATGATCTTTGATGATAATTATGGATATTGAGCAGAGCAGCTTAATGCTTATTTTCATATATATGTAAAAGGATTGTCTATTTCCTTCCTTGTTTGATGTTGAATGTGATCGTGATTTAATCAAATGGAAAATCAATTAATTAACTTGTTCTCGATCGATCTACGTTTTATAGACTTCAATTCCTCCATTCCATACATAATTATTACATACTCCTTCCGTTTCGGACAAAGAAATCACTATTTTATTTTGAAATATTTTACTTAAATAGTCAATTTTTAAAAACTAAGTGATAAAAATGTTATTTTATTACTTACGAGTTATTAAAATTATCATTTAAAAAAATTAATTTTCAAACAAAAACTATTTACCTGAAACGGTCGTGGAAGTAATTAAGTAAATAACAAAGAAATATGCACGTACATTCCATCTCAAAATTGACATACATATGTAATGTGTATACCGTGCGTGCAAGTTGCAACTAAATACTTTGATTTGAAATAAGCAAAAAAAATACTTACCATCCCTTGGTTAGAGATGTTAGTCGGTCCAGTCCTAACGGTTTCGATTCAATTCTAACGGTTTCGGTCCAGAATAGGTTCGGTTTAGTCGGTTATCACTGTTGTTCGGTCATAAACCTAACGATTTCGGTTCAAACCTACGGTTTTCAACCAATTATTAAACATATACGTTTTTTCCCAATTTCGAAGCTTATACGCTTATTTCAGCGTATTATACGCGTCTCGTATATTATACTAACTATATTAAAACTGTTAATCAATCCAACCTTAACGGTTTTCGGTATTATACTCATCCCGTATATTACTAACTATACTAAACCGTATGTAAGTCGGCTTCTGATTCAACCCTAACGGTTTTCGATCTGACCCTAACGGTTTCGACCCCTAATCGGTTATGGTTTAAACGGTCTGCTGAAATTGCAAATCTAACCCTAAAAAAACTCAATTTAATAGGTTCAGACCTGCAGTTCACGGCCCTATTAACATCTCTACCCCTGGCCACTGATATGTTAGGTAGGTAGCTAACTTAGCTAGGCAGACGAACAGAGTAATTTTGAAGATTTAATTATTCGGAATAGTGCTCCACTAATTTAATAAACTAGTTTTTTTATGTTGTGTGTTAAACATTTGTTAATTAAATTGTATATAAATAAAATAAGGATGATCGGCTTATTAATAATTATATATAAATATATCACTAATCATTATAAATTTTAAAAAAATTTCTTATACATAACATTTGTTGTCTTATTAGTTGATTTTTCATCTTCACCGCATATCAATATTTTCAAACCAAAATAATTTATTATTCTAAAAACTACGACATATAACTGTTTATAGCTAAATACTGATTTTTTTTTAAAAAAAAGACCTACATGCAATTATTGACTTTGACACTTGTTAATTGTCATTGCATATGATACCAGTAATGTAAATTATCTTCTTTGAAATTTGAAAGACAGTCTTACATCGGATAGAGTTAATGACAATCTTGGGATAAAAACATTTTCTCCAACATTGCTTCCTTTCAAAAAAATTGTTTCAACAATGTGATCCCAAAGATTTATGATGATTAGTCTTGTTCTATTGCACAACCCTGCAGCATGGTCAATGTTTCTCAATAGCATTACTGGAACACTAATTTTAAATGTCAATGCATAGCTTGATAACCCCAAACACTTTATACTATTCAAAAATCTGTATAATTAATGTTTTCGAACAAGTTTTAATTTTTTCTGCACTGTAAATAGAATCTGAACGCAAATAAGTTCTTCCTTTTGAATGATTACTTTTATTAAATTATATTTGTATTTTATGAATAAATAAATTTCTGAGAAGAAATTAAGCTAAAATCAAAATAACAAAATAATTTTTACCGCTAACTATTATTTTTGTTTTGTAAATTATTTTGATTTTAATAACTTCCATTATATTTTTTTTGTTGTATTAACTTTGCAACTATTATTTTTGTTTTATTTTTAAGAATTAGTTTTGCAAAAAAAATTTGTTCCATAATTTTTTATTATTATTTTACTAACATCGGTTTAAATTGTTTTGTCTTATTGACTGTGTAACTATTATTTTTGTTCCATCAAATATTTTTATTTTACTAACGTATTTTTGTTTTACATAAATACTAGTTTTTTTAACACATGCGTTAAATGCACATCAACTAAATCGTACATAAATAAAATAAAGAGGATAAAAAAATCGTAAATGATAAAATAAGAAGAATCGTTTTATTAACAATTACACATAAGTATACACTAATCATTATAGATTCTAAAAAAATTATTATACACAACATTTATTATCTTATTAGTTGGTTTTTCATTTTCACCGCATATCAATATCTAGTTTCTTCAAAAAGAGACCTACGGCTACATGCAAATATTGACTTTGACACTTGTTAATTGTTACTATATATGATACCAGAAATGATAATTATCTTCTTTGAAACATGAGAGACAATCTTACATCGGATGGATTTAATGACAATTTTAGGATAAGAACCTTTTCTCCAACATTACTTCCTTTTAAAAAATTTGTTTCAATAATATGATCTCCAAGAATCGACCAAGATGATAGATTATTAAGAAGAAGGGGGCGTCTCGAGACTCATAATTTAGAATAAGAAGAGATTATGGACTAAGCCTAAACTTGGTTGGTTTATTGCTTTGGAGTTGTTGAGAATTGAGATTAAAGGTAGGTTTGTATATTTTTGTTCATTTTACAAATATAGACAAGTGTTTGATAAAATGATAAACATAAAAAAATTTAAATTTGTTGTCAATGTGTTTGATCTTTGATGTAAATTATCAAAAAAATGGTAATTATGCCTTAATTCTATTTAGTCCCGCTAGCGCTAACGAACCTTGGTTTCAATAATATGATCAAGATTTATGATGATTAGTCTTGTTCTATTGCGACACAATAGCATTCTTTTAAGTGTCAATTCATGACTTTATACTATTCAAAAACTTTGTAGAATGAATGTTTTCGAACAAACTTGAATTTTTTCCGTCCTACAAATAAAATCTGAATTCAAATAAGTTCTTCATTTTGAATGATTACTTTTATTAAATTATATTTGTATTTTATGAATAAATAAATTTCTGATAAGAATATAAGCTAAAATAAAAAATAACAAAATTATTTTAGTAACCTCAGTTTAAATTGTTTTTGTTTTATTGACTTCGTAAACTATTATTTTTGTTCCATCAAATATGTTTATTTTACTAACATATTTTTGTTTTAATTTTTTTATAAGAATTTTTTTAAAACTTTTGTTCTGTAAATTATTTTATTTTACTAACCTCCGCAATAAATTATTTTTGTTTTGTTGGTTCTCTAACTTATTTTTTTATAGTGACTTGTTCCATAAATTATTTTTATTTTACTAACCTCTTATATTTTTGTTTTCTTGACTCCGGAACTATTATTTTTGTTTTAGTTACTTTTTTTGTTTAAAGAGAGAAAAATATTTAAACATAATTAAAAGAGAGGAGATGGTGGTGATGATAGAGAAAATATGGAAAAGATAGGAGGAAGAAAGAGAAATTTATACATATATAAAAAGAGATGTGCGATTTTTGTAAAGTTTCCGCCAAATTCACTTTCCAAAAATGACAACATTATTATTTTGTTTAGTTGCATTTTTTGCTTTGGCAATTGAAACATTTTTTAATGGAAAACTAATATTGAACAAATGCATTAAACATGTTACCTCTCTTATAATATGAAGGGTTGTTAAAATTGACTTTAAAATGAATCTATTGAATATGAAAACACATTAAGTATATTTTGTGATCATGCATATATTTTATAATTTGGTAATTAAAACACAATGGGTGCATAATTTTGAACACTCAACGGTATATAAAATAATATTTACATCCTTGAATAGAATTGAAATAACATAATTTGAATAAATTTGGTGAATTTACCGGTTTTTGAAATAAATGTCTAGAGTAATCTACACATATATAAAAGGAGAGGAGTAAGTTTTTGAAAGTTCCCATCAAAAGTGACTTTTTAAATTTAGAAACACTTCTAATTTTTATATAAGCTACTTTTTGTATTAGAAATTGAAAATAGAAAATATTATTATTATGGTTGATTGGATAAATGATTCCAAAACCTCTTCGCCTTCTTATTTAGTATATTAAGAAAAATATGCATAGTAGAAACATGAGAGATAACAAAACCAAATTTTTTTATCAATTTCTTTACATCAATATCCAGACTAAGAAAAATAAAGATGAAATAAAACAACGATTTTGAAACTAAATCATATACACACACTTTGAAGTAAAACTAATTCACAGACAATCAATTAATAATATTACCAAGATCTGACATTTTGTTCTCTATTTCATCATAACCAAAGTTATTATTTTTTTAAAAAAATCTATAAATTGAGATAAGACCAATTTTTTGAGACATCTAGCCACATGTAAAAAAAATGGAAACCTAATAATTTCTTATTTTTTAGTTACTTATACATGTTTAAAAAATTCAGATATAAAAAAAGTACTAATAATGAAATTAATCAACATTCACATCAAATTTGTTTGTTAGCTGAACTAAATCACGAATTAAAATTAATAAACGAGTTTTGAAGTTAAACATAGTTTTTGAATTTTTTTTGAAACATGAACATACCAATAAGTTTCCGATAAGTCGGTGATCATAGCTTTCGTTGTCAGACTTTCTTTAGGTGGTAACCTTGGGGTTGGTCATCACTACAAATAATGTGTAAAAAAAATTGCAATCTGTGCTGAAACTAGGGTAAAAGTGTTTTCTTTTTGTTTATATACATCAACTAAAACAACGTGGTATTATGAGTGTTTACCGGGCCGCGATCCAAAAGTTATCCATAACACGGTTCCGATGTCTATCCATCGATCGTTTGAATTTTTGGTTCATAATCCTTGATCCATCTCCTACATTTTATTTTCCTTGGTTATATACTATTTTAATTATTTTTTCTTTATATCTGATTTTTAAATTGAATCATAATACTTGAATTATTTTTAAAAAATTACCAATTTTGAAGTTTTTAAGCTTTTATGACAAAACATGTTAGCATATCACAAACAATTTTTCCTTTGTCTGATATTATATGCTCTATCAATTTTTTAATATTAATGTAACTTTTATTTATATATATTTATTTGTATATATTTTAATATCATTTTTTAATACGGTAAACACATCAGTGAATTTAAATTTTGTTGAGACTCTAGAGTAGAGAATAAGAGAAAGTGAACCTCAATTCCATTGTTTACATTGGAATTGTGGGCTTCAATGTAAATTTTATTGTTTATATCCAGAAAAAATATTAGAATTTGAATTGAACTGAAATTCTTAATATTTTTATTCTATAAATTAATTTTTTTTTCTCCAAAGGTAAAACATTTTTAAACCAAAAGACTCTTGGTTTTCATTAATTTTTTTATTTCTATTAATTTGCTTATACGTTTAGATTTTTAATTGAACTCTACATGAGAGCCAAACAAAATAATCTTAATTTTAATGTTACAAAATTATGATATTCAATTCTACACATCGAACTCATAATCTTTATGTTACAATTATTTGTGTATTTTATTAGCACTAAAGTTTTAACTATTGTATTGATATGAATATAGGCTTCGTGCATCGCATGAGTGCTTTGATTATAATTTTCTATGATTAACTTTAATTTTTACTATACAAAGTAAACTGTTTTGATTAAGGACATATCACTTCGATATCAATTTAAATATATGTTAAAAAAAGTTATTGTTTTTATTATCATAATTTTCTATAATTTGTTTTATATGCATATTGAACTCGTGATTTTTCATATATTTTTTCGGTTATATGGTTATTATTAAAGTTTTATATTATTTTATTTATATCAATATTAAACTGTGCATTACACGGTTGTGTTGTAATATATGTAAAAACATAAGTGCATAATTTTTAGAAATTTCCCACAAAAACTCACTTTTCAAAAATGGAATCACTTATGTTCTGTTTATGTCAAAAAAAAATTAAATTGAATTTGAGAAATGTCATTTAATGATGTTGAAAGAAACTATTCCAATTAAGTTTACTTTTTTTATTTGGAGAATTAAATTTGAAAATGACATATAAATGGCATATAACTAATTACATACCAAAGTCATATAACTATTAAATATCACACAAAAATAAAGTATAAATCAAATTTCTAGGCAAACTATTCATAAGTCAGACAGAGTCCATGTGCATATAACTAATTAAAAACAAAATCAATATATAAAAATAATTCATAAAAATGGTATTTATTAAAAAATAGTGAATAGCTTACTATTATTATATAAATTAAAAAACAAGTAAATAAAAATACTTACGATTGTTTTTAATAGATCTTGAAATACAGTTCTATAATATTTAAAACAAAAAACAAATAAAAAATACTCATGGGCCTGACTTTGTTTGTTTTTTTAGTTTGAGTCCGTCTTAATTTAAATTATCACTAGAATTTTGTGTCCATACTTATGACATGGTGTCAGTATAGAACTTATTCAATGTATGAAGCGGACAGTATGCAAATGAATTGATATATGCTTGGGATTTTGTAAATATCAGATGAATGCACACTACACAACTGAAAAGAAGACAAAACTTAATAAACTAAACAAAAAATATATATTTTATAATGGTCTATTACAAATAAGTAAGAATATCGAGAATTTTATGTCATATTCAAATTAGAGTGACATTTTCTTTTTCTTTTTTGTTAATTCTTTATGTAATTGAAAATTGAAATGTAATATATAAGTTATGTTGTTGAAAGAGATACATGTTTTTTTTTGTGGTTTCAATTAAATAGTCATATAAAAATTAAGATGCAATTTTTTTTAATTACATCACATCAATGAACAATATATATTTTAAAATCTCACACTATCAATTAAATTTGAATGATACATACTCGTGAATATTTCAATTGAATTACATATTCTAAAATCTCAAACTGTGAGTTAAATTTGAAGGTTGGAACTCAAATAATGTTATTCGTAATATAGTCTATTCACTTGAGTTGTGTAATGACACGAGATTAATTGTTATAAAGCTGAGAAACTATGATTTAGAAGGTTGAGTTCTTTCAAAGGGCAATTCTGGTGGTACTGTTTTGATTTCAAGAATGTCACTGATACTATTTGATCCTAGAATTTCTTTCAAATTCCAAATAAAACATTTTTTGTTGATTATGTCTTACGCAATGTCTATGAATAAAAACCATGGTAGGTCATTGTCTAATATAAGACTCAATTTGAAAACATATTTTTGGTTATCATCAGTTGTATGTAGTTTTGTCTAGAGTTACTATGTGATATTTATAGTTACAATAGTCGTACATGTTGAATGAAAATTATTATATATAAAAAGTATTCCAAATTTTATATTATTTTTTCAAATTTATAGGATTTTCTATATTTAATTTTACTGTTTATTATTTTTTGTTTATTTTGTTCATATTAAAAAAATTAATTACATATTATTCAACTTTAATTTAGTATATAATTTTATACACATGTACAATTCGTGTAATGCACGGGTGCATCACTAGTACAACCAGAAGAGATAAGATATGAGAGGGAAAGAGTGGAATGGTAACTCAAAAGTCAAAAATTCAAAAGTGTGATTTTGGAGGGATAAATATACCTCTGCCATATTATATATAAATATACCTCTGCCATATATATATATATAGTCAAGTCGGTTAGCGCTATTTAGCCGGTCAAAAAACATATATGTTTCAGTTCGAACCTACGTTTTCCTAATTATAAGACTTGTACGGTTTTTTCAATGTATTATATATATTTTTTCTGCTAATTATACTAGTCACGTATATTACTAACTATACTAAATTATATAAAAGATGAATTTCAGTTCAACCCTAACGTTTTCGGTCCCTGATAGGTTCGGCTTAAAACAGTCCTCTAGAATTGTAACCCCAACGGTTTCGGTCTAACCGGCCAAAAACCTATAACGGTTTGGGTTTGAACGTCCGATTTTGGGTCTTATTAGCATCTCTAATTGAAATAGCTACTTCATGTTTATTGAATAGCTAACTAATTCAACTGAAGTAATTAACTTTATTGGAGTGACGGACCACAATCGATAACACAATCTAAAATTAAAAAAAACTCATACGACGAGTTAACAATATCACTTAAGTGTTGAAATTCAAAACACAAAACAACTTCAAGTACTACTAATTAAAAAGTAATAATCAAAAAACATGAAACAAATTATTAAATCATGTTCATTCTTCAATCATAGGTTCGATCCCTTCTCATGCCCCGCTTAGGAGAAAAAAAAAATCTTCTTTCTAAAAAATATTTTCCTCAACATCATTATACTTTTCATCAACAATAATAAAATAACATACATCAATTGTTGATAAAAATAATACAATCAACTATTTAAATCTAATAGTAACATAAAAATATAAAAACTATTATCATGAACAAAACCTTGTAGCCAACTACGAGTACAAATAAGTGCTTGCAGATGATCACCATGAAGACGACTTCTATCTTTATTAAGAACATGAAGCACTAATATTAAAAGCAAACTCGAATGCCACAATGGTTATAAGAATGTTTAGTTAGATATGTTAATCGGGTTGACCCTACCCCTATATGGTTGTAAGGTGACCATATAGGACTAGCCCTAATTTAAACGGGTTACCTCTTCTCAACCCTAACCCTTACCGGTTTTGATTTAACAGAGTCGATCATGCGATTCTCGATCTTTTTAACATCTCTAAGTTAACCAATTTAGCTATTTCATTTTCTTCTTTTTATTTGCATCGTGGTTATATTACACAATACAATTTTTTTAGTAGTTCTTTTTGTCTGTAAGATACCCAATTCTCTCTCTCTCTCAACTTACACACATTTCAGTTAATCTTATCGCTTCAGTTGATCGAATACATGCTTCATCTATACCCAATTTGGAGAATTTTCCTATTAACATTGTAATGTCAAAATTACTTTTATACTCACTCTGTCTCAACATGAACGTTACTTCGTAAAAATTAATAATTTGTTCCAAAATGAGTATCTAATTTTACTGAAAATTCACATTCGCCAAATATCATGCATATCCTTGTGTTTGCTCACTACTAACAGGGACATTAAAGGTATTCATGTATATATGTGCTACTAAAATAACCAAAAACTCAACACTCTTATTTTGTGAAAAATAAAAATAAACACTTACTATTTTGAAATTATGGAAGCAAAGTTCATAATACTTTTAAGGACAAATTATTGGTCTGTCTCTTTTTCCATATTTCTAACCGCTTTAATACCTCAAATTTGTAAAACCACATAAAGACACTTTTATAATTTTTGTCCTAAAATACGAGCGAAAGACGAAATAGATGTGATAGAAAAAAGATTCTATAATCGCAATCATGAAATCAAGCTAGCATAAATCCTGATCAGTGAAAGACTGACCACGTCCGAATTCACTCGTGATAATTACTACACATTTTCTCAAAGCCGATAGCATGAGGTAGGGCATGCATCCAAAGTTTCTGTCTTCGATGGAGAACGTGCAGGCGAATGCGGAGGTCGAGTTGGTTTATCCATATATCTATTTCTATCTTTCTATATTTTTATTTTTCCTTGGCTCTTAATCTTATCCTGTTTCGTAAGATATATGTGCTACAAAATTGGTTGATCGGCAGTGAAGCATGAGAGAAGCTGATTACCCATGCTTCTATCTTTTTGTAATCAACCATGCATCACGATATAAAATTGATACACGAAATTTAATCACGATGCATAATTTTGAATTGATGCATCGTAAAAATAAATCTTATTAATGAATTACATTATTGGGTATTTTACTTGTTTACAATTAAATCTCATTCTGGATCGTATTGCTTCAGAATTAAGTGGTTATGGCCTTGAATTGCACCTGTCAACAATGATCGGAATGAAATTGGGTTTCGTAGAATCTTGTGGAGTAAGTGTTTGTTAAAGGTGATCAATTATTGAGATTTGAAGGCTTGTTTGTCTTACCTATTATTTTTTGCTTGTGTATTAATGCAGAAATTTGAGGTTGGTTGGTGATTCACTCAAAAGGTGTAGTTGCAAGGACTGAACTTGTATTATATGTTTGAAGAAACTAACATTCCCAACCAGAGTAATGAGTTTTGTTCTTGAGCTTCTTCTTGGTTTTCCTTGTTTGTTATTATTTAGTAATGAACGAGCTCAAAACTAGTTTTTCCTGTTTTGAATTTATCATCCGGTTTATATATGGATTAGTATACACCACATTGAGGTTTAATTGAGGCATTTTATGGACAATATTATAAAGGCTTAAAATAGCAATTTGGTCACTCTATTTTCACATTTTTTTCGTTAAACTCACTGGACTTTTTTTTTTTCTGAATTTAGTGACTATACTTGACTTTATTTTCACATTCATCACTCAATCCAGTTTTTTGGACAGAAAACTTGAAAAAAAAAATTAAAACCCGAAAATGCCCCTACTCAAAGCAGTTAGGTCTTTTTGTATCCAATTTTGACTTTTTTGCAAGAGCTATTTTGTATCAAATTTTGAATTTTTTAAAAATAGGTTGTAACAGCCAAGACTTTTTTGCAATATTTTTAATTAAGAAAATTAAAAAACCCTAACATCATGTGTCTTTTTATTTCATTTTGGTAGGTGTGCACACACCCTTCTCTCAAGCTCTCCGTCTCCTCCTTCCAGCCCACCACCATCTCCTCCACCGTCAAAGCCTTTCAACGTTTGCTTCCCACTGCCCGACCTCCACACCCCACAACTTCCAACAACACCATTAAAGCTTAACGTCATCTTCTTCTTCCTACCGCCATCTCAACTAACCCACATCGTCGCTTCTACCTGCTACGGCCATCTCTACTGTCACTTACGTCGGGACTTCCAAACCTGATGCTCGCCAACCCTAGGGAGAGATGCGTACCCAGAGAGAAATGTTTTCAACCCGATTTGAATCTACCTCGATTGTAGGCGAATGTGGCTGACTCTGGTTGGGGATTGAGCTGCAAGAGAAAGAAAGATTGGAGAGAGAGAGAGTCATGGGCGTTGGAGTGCCCTGAAATAGTGGCAAATGGCGGAACCAGGAGAGAGAATGAAAGAGATGGATAGATTGATATAGGTTTTTTCTTCCCTTTTTTGTTTTTGTTTTTGAAGTAAGTCTGGGTATTTCTAGTAAAGAGTATTTTGGCCAGTGATCCACAACAGTCGTCGACAGGAAAGCCGTATGTACCTTAGCAATTCCTCAAGAAAATCTCCCCATCTCCAGTTTCATCGTCATCCTCTTCGGCATTGCCATTGTCATGTTCATGTACAAGCTTGGCTATTGGCTTGCGCTTATATTTTGTGCTCATCCGATTACTAACATGAGGAACATCGTAGTTGAATTGAAGCAAATCTCCACTAGATTTATATTTGTTGTCATGGGAATCATTACAAACTACCTAACTCCTGCTTGTCCTGGAATGAAGACCGAAGATCTTGAATCATGGAATCAGTTTAAGAGAGAATCATTTAAGTTTCTAGTTTTATTTTCTTAGGGCCTGTTTGGTACAGCGTTTTGAAAACGCAGCGTTTTTCTTACAAATGTGTTTGGGATACATTTTCAAAACGCTATGTTCATAAATCTGAGTATTTTTCAAAATGACGATTTTACCCTTTTTAAAAAATGTCTTACTTCATCTGCATTGAACATGTTTCTACCACAATGTTTAACTCAGGAAGCATGAAGTAAGCAACTAAATCGAGGCTGCATCGAATTTCGTGGGGGCAGAACCAGTTGCCTCCGAGGTTGAAAGAGCTGATGCTGGCATACATGTGCTTGAGATTCAAGGCAGAGAGTTTAAACCAACATCAGGTAATAAAGCAGCTTCCTAAAACAATATGCACAAGCATCAGACAACATTTGTTTTTGCCCACAGTTGAGAACGTCTATCTTTTCAAAGGGATCTCCAAAAGTTCTAGTATTTGTTTATGATTTTCTGGAACAAGGTTGGCCTTATAACAGATTTTCTGCTTCAGGTTGCAGATATGAAGGCTGAATACATACCTCCTAGAGAGGATGTGATAATACAGAACGAAACGTCGGACAACGTCTACATAATTGTATCGGGAGAGGTGGAAATGATCGATTGTGAGATGGAGAAAGAGCAGGTGGTTAGGGCTTTATGATCAAGCGACATGTTTGGAGAAGTTGGTGTGCTTTGTTGCAGGGCTCAAAGTTATACTTACAGAACCAAGACTCTTTCAAAGATCAGTCTAGCTATGGTTCTTTTCAATATCATGCAATCATTAGTCGATAGAAAACCAGATCATGCACATGTTATGTTATAATAAGCCAAGGCCACTGACAATCAAGTTACAAAAAGTGGGTTTCGATGGTTGCCCATGGGTGCTTCTAATCAACCGTTGTCCTGTCTGCAGCGAATCTAAAGAGAATAGCCTTAGCTTTTCTAAAGGTCGACCACCATGTGGGCACTTGCTTTCAGTCAGGCATAATCCCAACTTTAAAACCATTATGCATAATCTTATTCTTCCCCTATTTGAATATATAAAGCCATTTGTAGGTCTCCTCATAGGAGAGTTCATAAACTATGTATCTGAAACAAATATGTGTGACAAGTCATAGATCATGTAGCCGCATATGAGAGAGGATGAACAAACTTGGACAGGAAATGTAATATTATAATCAAAAAAAGAAAAGAAAAAAGGGAAAAGAAATTTCAAAATCAGCACACAAATAGACTTCTTAAAATGATAGAAATTAGAACAAAAATGTTGTGCATTAGAGGCTTTTAAATTGAAAACAGGGAGTAGGTCAGTCAAAAGCCTAAGATAGTAAAATAGGACTAACATATAATCCATCTATCCATATCTTGCAATGTTCCTATCGCATGTCAAACATTTCAAAGAATGAGTAAATCATCATAAATATGGTGTCAAAAGTAATCGATAGTTGTTGTCAACAATTATTATTATTATTTTAAGTGAATGGTATCATATATTGGTTAATCAAAGTCTAATGACTGTACATGCATCACTTTGATACATTCAAGAAATTTGGCTACTTTATAAATCTCAAAGTCATTACCTAAGTCAAACTCCAATAGCCCAAGAAATCGGGAATATAAAAAATAATGGAAACAATGGCAATTGAACCCATACGTAATCCATTTCCATTCTCAGCTTTGTAAAATACTAAAATATAACCTACCTTCATATGATAGAGCAGCAATGCATCTTGATCCAGCTGCGATTATGGCTTGCCTCCATTCATGGTCCTATTCCACAAACAAAGTTGTCTCAACAACAATACACCTAGAGTTGGAAAAACCCACAAACAAAGTTGTCTCAACCCCACTTGAAATTACAAAACCCCAAACCCTAGATACAATTTACAATCAGTGTTCAGTTCTGAGGCCTTTTTGGGAGATTTTACATATACCCAATTGAAGTTTAGGTAAAGGGAATAGAAGGGAGATAAAGGGAGATAGAGGGAGATAATAAATTGGATTCAGGGGTAGGTAATACCAAGCATCCATAGGAGAAGAGAAGGAAGAAGAAAACGATGGGAAAATAAAAGAAAGAAAGAGACATACCTGGAGTTGTTTGTGCATCAATGGAGAGAAGAGCCAAGGGGAGAGCTGAATCGCACAACAGAGAAGAGCGAAGAGAGAAGGGTAATGCCGTAAAGGAATTTCTTAGCTGCATTTTGATTGGCTGCGTTTTCCTTCACCGCTCACAATTTCGGCGTTTAGAAACGCTCATCGTTTCTAAAACGCTTCGTTTTTAAACGGGATAATGATACAACATTTAAGGATAACGTTGTAGCGTTTTTAGCAAAAACGTGCTACCAGACGCACCCTTAGACTTATATTTTAGTTACCAGTCCCCCACTTTTGTGTTGTTGTCAATGAATGATGGGTGACGATAGTTCATCAGCAGACAATAATGTAATATTTGTTGGATTTCTCTTAAATTAATTTCTTTGGGCCCTTGTTAAAAAAATGTATTTTGTGCATTATTATTATTATTATTATTATTATTATTATTATAAGTCAAGTGGGGGAACTTGCCCCCAAAATAAATATTGGGTTATGCTTGAATAAATAAAAATATAAATTAAATTAATGAAAATATAAATTAAATATATGTAATTTGATCTTTTCGTTTTACCCCTTGACTATTAACATTTTAAATTAAAAACCTTTAACATTAGTAAGGGCAATGTGGTCATTTCAAACATTTCCGTCCATCTAACTAGCGGAAATGATCCCCAGTGATCTTATTGACTTGATAGCCAAGTATAGTCACTAAATTAAGAAAAAAAATAATACAATGAGCTTAACGAAAAAAAACATATAAAAGTAGGTTAACCAAATTACTTTTTAAACCTATTATAAAAGAGTCTTTTTACGGTTAAAAAAATTGGATTGATTTAGAATTGCAATGCATCGATTTTGATTCACGATGCACAAATTAAAATTACGATACAGACAGCAAGCATGAAATCAGACCTCCTTCTCGTGATCCACTCCTCGAAAGAGTCGAGGTTGCTGAAACTTGACAGTAGAATTAGGTAATCTTGCTTCAATTTCTTTATCAATATTGTCCAAAAAGTTATATTGAAAAAAAAATTGAGCTATGAAAGTAAGAGGAGGAATGCATGCATAGGTGCGAGAAGTCTCTGCCAATATTATATTGAATGGGTAAGTTGCAAATAGACGAAATCAACTTGAATAATACTTTTTTCAAGAAGTTGTAGCGGAGGAACGTGAGTACATATTTAGATCAATTTTGATTTTAAAAAAAGTCCTTCCCTACACTCTCGAATGGTATCTAGAGGTAATGGATCAAGGATCTATCTTCCCTATAAGAACTGTAGCATGATTTACGAAACTAGGAAGACCGAAAAGACGAGGAAAAACTGTGCACTACAAGACTGAAAGAGGAAGAACTGCTACGTTAGATGGAGGGCATTTTATGAACAATTTTATAAAAGTTTTTGAGATGGAGTTTGGGAGAGATTACGAGAACTCGAACGGGGATGGTAGAGTTGGAGTCGGAGTCGGAGTCGGAGAAGAAGCAGTTGGAATGATAATTTTATTCTTGGTCATAGTCACATGATATGCACATAAAAAAACTTGACTGATAGAGTTGGACGTAAAGATCAAATGTGCAAAAAAATCAGCTTAAAAACCAATTACAAACAATTGGGAGCAAAATCAATAAATTTACATTGTACATGAACCATTTGTGTTGTTTACCTTGAAAAAAAAAGGACTTAACCGATAAAGTGAACCGCCCACAATTTATCCATTCAGATTTTTACTTTCAAGTTTCAATATCTAGTCCTGCCCGTCCACTTTTGGGGCCCTGCCAAGCAATCCGTCAAAGAAGGGTCCGATGATGTGAAGGAAAATCCGAAAACCGGTCCACTGTTGGGACCCTGCGAGTAGCAATCCGTCAAAGACGGGTCCTATGATGTGAAGGAAAACCCCAAAAGGAGCACATTGTTCCTTTCTTTATCATTTAATACTTGGTACTTTTCTGCCAATATTTGATTGATTAGAGGGGCTTCATCGAAAAAGGCCAATAAACCTTTTAATTTATTCGCAAAGCATAACTAAAATATGTCATGGGCAAAAACTTATATAAAACGATATTACGGATATTTTTTATAAAATGAATCTTACTTATCAAATTTATTGTGTATTGGTAGATTAGGTTGTAAGAGTGGAGCTCCGTCTTACAAATTAAGATTCATAAGACAGTCTTATATGAGACTTAGTTTTTGCCAGATACCACATTAAACAATTACTACACTCATTTACCAAGATAGTGCATATTTAAAATTTAATAATTAAAAAATATATTAATATAATTGAAATTATAAATAATTATAAAAATACGTAATAACAACCAATATATAATTGTATTTACAACACATGCAGTGGGTAAATATGAAATGTTACGAAATTATAAACATATTTTTTAAGGTGGACTCTTTTTGTGAAGCATTCCAAAATAATATAGTGGATTATTTGCCTGTAATGGAGGGAGTATTTACTTCTTCTATTACATATATAAAAGTTATCTTTTACTCCCTTCATTTCGGGTAAAGAGTTCCCGTTTGAAAGTCAAATTTTTTTTTTAAAAAAATGACATTTTTAGTAGTTCATTAGTAATTAAATAACTCTTTTATGTCTTAATTTTTTAAAATGAACTATTTAAATGAAACATCTAAAAATAAAATAGTGGATTTTTTGTCCGAAACGGAATGAGTATTTTTCAACGATATCCTTCTATGTATTTCTAATTGAAATTAGTATTGCTTTCTTACTTTAGTAAGTTTATTTTGTGAACAATATATTTGAGTGGGAACATTTGTTAATTAATGTTCATTTCAATCTTACATGATTTGACTTATCTTAAAATTGAAATTTGGCAAGTATATAAAACAAAGAGAATTTTCATAACCCAAAACAAATGTCATCTTTCCAATTGCCATAAGAAGTAATGAATTTAAGTTGTTCTCCATAATATCCTTGAACTCATATAAAACATTTCAAGGGCGTGTAATAACACACACACACACACACACATATATATATATATATATATATATATACACATTAAACATGATGTTGTAATTTTGTAAAGGGAGAAATATGAATTAGTTAGTGAGATTATTACACCGTATCATCTACTCATGTGGTTGCCGTTTCACCCACCTTTTAATGACAAAAGCTTAAAAAAAAACATTATTACAAGTATTTTCTGTAAGACGAATTTCTCTAACAGATTCACCGTTTGTTGATGGATTGAGTTGTAAGATAATGGAACTCGTCTTACGAATAAACCAAGGGAGTCTTAGAACATCTCACACCTCCCCGCCCCCTCCCCAAGTATTGGTATATGATTGTTATGTCACATCACGTCGTATTACCTTAATAATGTGACATATGAGCTTCCCAGAATAGATGATCCTATAGTTTTTAGGGTACTATTGTGTAAGGGCAAAATATGTATGTCCTATTTTGGAATTGTTCTCATCTTTCTTGGTCCTAAAGTTTTGGTAGATATTTGGAAACAAAATCTTGGCAATATTTTGGCTTTCTTGATCCTAAAGTTTAGATGCATTTTTTGGAAACAAAATATTCATAAGATTTTTGGGTTTCTTGGTCCTAAAACTTATGAGTAATTTTGGAAACAAAATCTTTGCAAAAATCATTTCCTAAAGCGGTGTCCTAGAGTCCTTGTCCATTTTGTAATAGAATCTAGTAATTATAGTAGTGTATTTCATTACTAATTCTAATCATTTTCAATATTAGAGTTTGTTTCCTTCTTTATATGTAGGTCTCCTTCATGGTATAAATAAGGGACACGACTGAGAGGCTTGGACGTCCAGAACCAAAGGTAGCATATTCAGAGAGTTTAGAATTCCAGCTTTGGCATAATTTGAATGCAGCTCTGAATATTATAACATTCGGAACTACATTGAGGCTGCTGGAATAGTTTGTCTTTCTAGGGTTTCTAGGAAGCTGTTTTTTTCTTCCCACGTTTTCTTTACTTGTATTTCTGTGGGGTTTTGCTCTCCAAGACTTGTTGTCTTGTGAGAGTGTTTTGATTTGGTAATTTCACATAATTTTTGTAAAACAATTCATCTTATTTAGTGAAATATTTTTGACCATGAGGCTAGATCTACAAGCATATGCTTGTAGATTGTTTGGTAAACGTTTGTGCTTATTTTCTGTTTTATATTTAAAAATCTTCCGCTATTTATTAATTTTCTGACCAATGCATCTTCCAGTGTAGCTTCTGCACAAGCTACATTGGGAACTGCATTGACTGTTTGGTGAATCTTAACTACTATTATTCTTATATATTGAAATTTGAGATACGATTCTAACCCCCGTGAAAGAAAATGAGATCCATTTTAGGGAGAGAGATTTTTTTTTTAGGATACTCGGTTTGAGACTAAACAAATATATATATTTTAGGATTAATTGTCCTTAACTAGCCTATGATTTGCTCACTGTCAAACTTGGAGGCAATTGTTCTACATGTTACATGGGGTAGGTTGCTTGTTTGTTGCATTTTGGGGGGAGGGGGGAGAGAAACTCAACAGGGAATTTTTGTAGGTTTTTCACTTTTTTGTATGTAAAAAGTCTTGTGCCATTCACACGCATTTTGGTGGGGTTATTTTCATGTTTTGGCACTTAAGCATACAACCTCTTTTTAGGGCCTCGAGATCTATATTGTGAAGTGAAAGTGGAGAATGGAGATTGAGAAAAAAAGGGTAACAAACAATTAGCTAGGTTGTTAAAATACAATATTTATTTTCTTGTACTAAATAAATACAAAGAAAAAGTGTTTTTGACCTTTGGTTCATAGAAAAGGAAAGTAACGAAAAGAAAACTTTAATTTTTAATTTTCTTGCTTTCCTTAAATAAGAAAAATAATATCGTGAATGCATGAATGACTGAGTTTAGATCTTTTGTATTATTTGTGTGTACTATTGGTGTACCACTTTTCATCTCAACCATTGGTTGAGATGCAATGATTGGATGCAATGGTAGAGATTAAAAGTGGTACACCAGTAGTATACACAAATGGTACAGGAGATCTGGACTCTGAATGACTGTATATGCGAGTCATGTGCATATGGAAAAGGATCAAAAACTTCGATAGGTGTATGCAGATAACACATGGCGACTTTCCATTCAAAAACTATTGAAAATGCCTTTTGACCCCAATTGTAATAGAAACACAAATTTAGACCCCAAATGCAGAAAATGAAACCATAAACCCCAAAGTGCGACACCGAGCAAACTGTAAGGTGCAATTAATCCATGTCTCATTCAATATTGTTAAAGAATTAACAACAATACTAGGTTTACCATCTATAATACAATACAGCTCATAGTCGCATGCATACAATTGACAAAAGATAAAGAGCGGCTAAGATTGATTCATTTACTGAGATCATACGGTCATTATCACTCCCCGTGTTCACATGTGTGAACGGCGGTTGAGTAACTACCCCTCTCTCTCTCTCCAACTCCCCCCACTATTCACGGTTGGTGGTCGCTAATCCTTCCTCCACCAAACCCACCAATTTTATGCACACAATTTTGTATACAAATAAATTTTATCGTAAGTTTTGTAATTTGAAATATTTGAAATATACTGGCTCCGTGTCATCGGCACGGGTAAGAGTACTAGTTACTTCTATAACTAAGCGTTGGTGAAGGGCAAAGTTTTTTTTTACTAAAACACATACATCACTGAGTAATCTATAAAGGACTTGCTTAGTAGTTAAGCATAGATAAGCAATATTATTAATTTGGGTACTATTAGCGTCCTCGTTATTAGTCCCGATACTATATGAGGGGTACTTTTGGAATCAAAAATGATTTCCCGAATTTTTTTAATGAAGGCGCTAGTAATATCACCCTCTCCCTTGGCATAATTAGCGAGGGAATAAGGACCTTATTTGGATAGCGCTGTTTATTAGTCCAAACCGACTATTAGATACCAAATGTCAGAGAATTCGACTTATTAATCATATTCGGCCTTAATCTTGGCTACCAAACAACTCCAAAGTTGTGGTCTCATTCAATATTGTTAAATAACTAACAACAATGTTAGGTTTTCCATTAATTCTACAACTATTATTAGTTTGCTACAACTAAGTCTTGTTAAAGGGTAAATGTGTCTTTCACTAAAATACGTTTGGCCTTCACCGATGCCTAATTGTAAAAGTAGTGGTAAATTTATTATTTTTGAATAACTAATTATTGAAATAAAGGTTATCTTCATAAAAACTTGAGACATGTTACCCCAACCCAAAAATTAAAGTTCCGCTTATATTACATCAAGTATTCACAAAATGAACAACAATACCGGTGTGTGGTTTGAATCTACACGGTCACATTAAATTTATAAATGGGAATTGGCTAGTATGTACTATAAGGATAGCATGTGCTATCTATATTATAATACAACTTCGAACACACATAACTGGCTAAAGCTAACAATTGACTTAGATTTAATCATCTATAAACTTTTATAACTTTCAACAATTAAGATTAACTCTCACATCCACAAATGTGAAAGTTGTTATACGTCTTTTTATATCCTCGTCTAAATGACAATACAACTCACTTTCTCACATCTGTTTGATTTCTTACGTGTGCAATTGACTAAAGTTAACTACTCACTTTGATTTAATCATCTTCTAATTTTTTTAAAATTTTTAATGGTTATAATTATTTTTTACATTCACACGAGTGAAAATAGTTATTCATCTTTTTTTGTCTCCTCATTACACATTCAATCATTCTATTTCCTTAAATATCCATAAAGTTGAAATCTTGAAAAATTAATGCAAGAGATTTCATAACTAATTAACTCATGATCAAAGTTACTTCTGAATAAAATCCATAAATTTGAAATATTGTATCTAAGTTATAATACACATCAGGTTATAACTACCGGCCTGGATTGAGTCGTGTCAAATACAACTGACAGTTCAGATTGATTCGTAAGTATATAAATTACGTATGAACCCCTCAGTTATGGTTTTGTTTGAATTAGCCCCTTTCACAATCTTACGTTGTAACCAACCCTTCAGTTATGAGTTTTGTTTTTGTTGACGAGATGATTATCTATAATGTATCCTGAGCATAACGTGCCTATGACACATGTACATATATTAGTTCCCTCTAAACGATGGCACCAAATATAAGAAGAATAAATTCAATAGATCTTAAAGACCTGAGCATACTTAAATCAACCCCTACAAAATCTCGAGCATACATTGACCTGGTCTCATACGGAAATCGTGCCATAGGCACAAACAGAAAGACCTCGCAAGGATACATCTTAAAACCCTGAATAAATTATGTCTTGATAACCGTTTATTCACAAGTTTTATGGCCAGTAAAATAGTTTTCAAACAACGCATGCATACAATAACTGAATAATTCAAATGTATCAAATGACACATACTAGATTCTTTATAAATTCCTTTCCCCTATTCCTAAAAAGAGTCAAGTTTGACTATATATATACATTGCATCAATGTAGTTTTTCAAATATATTCATGAGATAGTGGAATCTATCAACTAAAATAAAAAATAAAAATAAAGATATAATGGTGAAGATAACATTGAGAAAAAGAAATATAGAAGGTAAACATTTTCTTAAAATTGACTTAAAAGATAAAGTTGAACTCATTTTTAGGAGAAAAGAGGTAGAGTAGTAATTTTGGAGAAACATTTGTGGTATCGAAGCACCACACGACACACAACGTGGTGTACCGTGACTAGGCCTAATAATTAGGTTGAATCGGGTTAAAGTGAGTCATGACCCGCCACTATCCAAATAATAAATGTGTTAAATGAGTGGAGTCATAAAAGAATTGTGTTAAATAACGTGGACCCATTTATTTGTCATATATATTTTTTTTTAAAAAAACCCAAAACTAATATGTCCTACCACTTGCCCCTGCACCCTCACTAGTCAAACCCTACTGCCCCTTACACTCCCTACTAGTCCAACCCATCTTCATGACACTAGTCAGATCATGTACAACAAAGGATCATCTTTGATCTTCATTTAATACTCAATTTATTAAAAATGAATATAAAAATTTATTTGATACTATAAAAAAAAACAAACTAATTCTATCATTATATCATTTTTATCCATAATAACTTCAAAATTTGAAAAAAATTATTTGGTGTTCAAATGAGTCAAACCAAGTCTCTATTTATAGATAAAAAATATGTACTTTTTAAAAATATATATTTTATATTTTTTCGAATTATAAAAAAACCAAATATCAAAGAAAAAGAAAAAAAATATTAAAGGTCCCACTTAGTGAGAGAGAAAGGCTTGATGGACAATGGCCTGCTTAAAAACGGGGTCTCTTGCCCGGACAAGACCCGATCTTAATTTCAAAAAATGCGACTCCGTTGTTTGACAAAATTTTGGAGAAATACCTATTTGCTACCTTGTTAAACATGCTCTCACAACACCCCTTCCCATTAACTCCTCCTCTCACTCTTAAGTACACGCCTCTCTCTCTCTCTCTCCATTCTTTTTCCTTATTTATTTTCGATAAAGATATGCAGCCAGATTCTGTCTAGTCAGAAATATAATTTAAGAGTATTTTTGGCATTTATCAACATGAAAATGTCTAATATACCCTCAACCCTTAATGACCGTCTGTTGCTCGATCTATCCTCTCTCTAAACGACCCATCTATCTGTATCTCTCCCTACGGTTACATAAACACGTCTATCTCAACAGTCAACATAAACGACCCATCTTTTTCGGTGAAGACAACTCCAAAGCGACCCATCTCTTCTGGTGCTCTGTTAATCGCCAGCGAAACCGACCTATTTCGTGTTCTTGCTTCATGAAATACCTGTTAATCGTAGATATATTTGACCTCCACGCTTGAATAACTTTACTCTTCTTCTGTCGATCTCAATGATCTCCTTACCGCCCAAAGAAGAAGAATAGGCAAGGATGACAGGATTGGTAGACCTTTTCTTTCCCCGCCAAGCAGCTCAGTATCCCAGTCTACAGTGGAATTCCTGCCCTCTTTTCGACATCCTTATTTGTTTTCGTTCTCCTTTTCTCTCAATTCTCATTATAGAGAAATGAAACCCAGATGAGTCTATATCTATCTCTTTATATATCTCTCAAACCTAGACCTGTTAATAGATTTCTCTATATCTCTTAAAGCCAGATCTGGTCACCCAGATCTGTTAATGGAACCCGTTCTCTCTCTCAGGCCTGGTCCCCGTCCAACCCAACATAATATATTGATTCATAATTCAAACAAGCAAACGAGGAGGAATGCGAGGGTGTGTTTCTTAACGTGTATCTATATGAGAAGACTTCCATTACCGATGGAGATTGAGATGGGTGGGCTTTGGGAGTTTTGAGATTTTGGTCGTTTAAACTACCAACTAGGTAGTTTAATGACTAGTGAGTAGTTCAAGGGCATAATTATAACTCCATAACGCCATAAAGTAAACTAGGTAGTTTAATCTTTATTTTTTTAAAATCTGATTGGCCAGATTCTGGCCACATAGCAAGGTCCATTTATTTTTTTATTTTTTTCGTTCCTTTTCTCCTTCAGTTCTCCTTCCACCACCTTCAATATCTCCATCTCTCTCTCTTATAAATTTTCAAAACACACCACAACCCTCACTTACGAAATCCCCCCTCTTCCAGCCTTCATTTGATCCCTTTCCTTTTCTTTCTTTTGTTTTTTATCCTTCCATTGACCTCAAACAAACACACTTGCATACACACTGTCTCTAATCAATTTTTTTCCTCTTATAATCACCGCACACACAAAATTTAACACACACCCACAACCTCTCTCATCCTCCCTCTCCTTTCTTCTATTAACAACACACACACACACACACACACCATCAAACATAATGTTGAGTACTCGCACCGCACACCCAACACACACACGCATACTATCTACTGCCTCCTCTGCATTTGCTACAAATTGCGAGACCGAGGGAGGAGCGCCTACCACTTAAAATTTAACTCTGACCCAACGGATAAAAACATGTTGATGGGTATTACATGGCTTAACCCGTAATATTTGATGGGTAACCCATTTGAATCTGTTATGTTATCGAGTTGAGTCGGATGAATTCATGGGTAATGGATCAAAATTGTCAGTTCTAATCATGACCAATTATAACACACTATGATATCGAAGTGGAGCTTAAGTTTTAAACCACTTTAATTTGTGATGTTATTGACCGTGATACACTACGTAGGTATGACACGCGATGCTTTGGATCGTTGAGGGCATATATATTTTATATATATAATCATTAGATGAAAAAATTAGAGAAGATAGAGAGTATACATATAACTAGGCTTGACAATTGGGTGGTTTGAGTTGAGTTTGGGTTGGGTTGAAATGAGTAATGAGTTGAAACAAGTCGAAACCCATCAGAACACAAATGTCAAACGAGTTGAAATGTGTTGGGTCGAAATTGGTCGAGTTGAAATGGGTAATGGGTTAAAACTGGTCGACCCGTCCCAACCTAAAAAAATTCCCCCAAAAACATAAATTTATAGCATAAAAAGTCACGAGTCGAAATGGGTAACGGGTCTGACCCGTTTTAACCCGATACGACCAACCTGTTAATATTATTGAGTCAAAACGGATTACCCGTTTCAACCCAAAAATATTAATAAATTGGATTAGATTGAATAATTAGTGGATTGGGTTACATAATTAGTAGGTTGAGTTAAATAATTAGTAGATTGGATTGGATGGGTTAATGGATTAATGAATTACAATTACAAGGCCAACATATAACCGAGTAACCGACCCTAGAAAACAAAACCCACGAAAAAAACTACTCCCTTCGTCCCTAAATTATTGTCCTCCTTTCCTTTTTCGTCCGTCCCAAAATAATTGTTCAGTTTGAAACTTACATTTTTAGAACATCACTTTTACCACTTTACCCTTACTTTTTAACCCTACTTTAATTATGAGCCACATAGACATGAGCTTTAAAGGAAACTACATATTAAACAAATATAAATAATCAAGTCAATTGTTTTTTCTTAAACTGTGTACGGGATCAACTAGGACGATAATTTAGGGACGGAGGGAGTATTAGACAAATAGTTAGGGGTGGCAATGGCTGGCACGACACGATAGCACGAACCAGCACGACACAATTATAAAACACGATTACAGAGACAAATGACACGATAAGACTAGCACGACGAAACACGACATGAAACACGACACAAAAGATACGAAATTGTTTATATATTCAAAAAAATAATTATTTTTATATTTATGATCAAATTAGATATATAACATAAAAACATGATAGTGAGACAAGAACACGACACGATACGATATGTACGAATTGCCAACCCCTACAAATGTACTCGAATATTTTGCAAATCAATTCCGTACATCTTAACATTTAAGTACTCCCCTTAATTAAATACAACTCCAACAAAGCGACAAAAGACAAGAATCCCAATCACTAAATCCTGGTCCTGGACCCATCAACTACATTTACCAAACAGACTTCGCCAGTTGCTTACGTGGTACCAACCGCAGAAACTGCAGAGAGAAAAAGACAGAAGGGAGGGGGAGACAGAGAATTCACAGAGGTGCACGTTAACAGATTTGGCGCACGTTAAGAATCATCGTCGTTGATCACATTTTCTTCAGAACCAAAAACCCTATATTATCAAACTCGATTCGCCACATTTTTCGACAATAATTTTCATAGTTTGCGCAGCGATTAAGGGAGCTCACCGGTGCCGAATTCGTTCTCAACGGCGACGTATTCGTTTATCTCTCATTGTTAGGTAAAAATACCGTAAGCATTGCCCTAATTTGTCGACAAACAGATATATACATTCATATGTCTATATGTACAACGTTGTTGTTAGGCTAATTTTGGGAGGTACTGTAATGTATGATAGTTCTGGAATGTTCTAGGCTTCTAATATTTTGATGAAGGCGTTTGTTTAGCTGTTTTTGGAGCTGAATTTTAATTTGTGGGTTTATATTTGAATATCTACAGGTTTGCAGAGCGTTTGTATGGATGTATAAAGGTTTGTCGATTGTGTTCATGAGCAGAAATTTCGGTATTTGAAAGAGTTTGTTATGATGTTATTGGAGCTGAATTTGTGATTGGATGGGTCTATTCCGTGTGTTTTTGCCGAATTCTTATAAAAATTGAAGATTTGTTGATCGAGTTCTTGAGCTGAAGCTTTTGCTATTTGAATTTATGATGTTGAATCATGAGGCAGTAGGGCTATTGCCTCTCGGCAGTCAATAGAAGGGGTGTTTCTTGAGCCAAGCTACCCCGACTGTTTGGATGAGGTTAACATACAAAAAATTGAGTTCTGCCTTCGTTTATTTTTCATATTGCAAGGCTTTTTCATAGAGTTCATGAGCTGGACATTTGGCTTGTTGACAATGTTCTAATGTAGAATGGGGTAGATGAAAGAAAAGTGTTTTCAAGTATTGAGTTTCAAGCTCATGAGTGGACTTTTAGGGTGAAATCGTTTATGGGGCAGAGTTGGACATTGCTGCCTTGTTCAAATGGGTTTGGGATTTACAAGTTGGTTGCATCTGATTTTGCAACTTGAATGGCTGATTTGCAGAGGGTTGGCCTCGGCGAAAGAGACACTGACCAGGTACATCTACCAAAAGTTGGTTTATTGATTTCAAATATTACTATGCTTCATTGGTAGCGCAATCTTACTATATTTCTATTACTTGCCATTTAAACCACTACGCTTATTTGAATTAGATGAATTATAAGTATTTGTAAAGTAAAAGTTGATTATATAACTTCACATGAAAATGTAATGTTTAGGATTATGTTTTGGGTAATTATTTTTTTGATAGGTAAAGGTTAGTATATAAATATGAGCGTCAAAACAGGTGACGCATCCTTAATACACTAGATGTATAAACTCCCAAAAGAATGATTAGTCAAAAGAGAAGCTATTAACAAAATCTACAAAAGAGATGGGAGCAAGCACCACCTATGTAAACCAGGTAAATAGAGTGTGAAGCGATGAGTTTTTCAAATCAGAGATAGGCTTCTCCTTGCCCTAAAAAACTTTACGATTTCTTTCCCTCCAAATTGTCAAGCAAACACACAACGGAGCCACCTCTCAAATGTGATTTCTTCTATTGGAGCTCACCGATGACCAGCATCTTATTAAAAACACTCTCAAATTTACCGACTTATTTTCTCTCTCTTTTCGTGATGCCTGCCTCTATTTGGGATAGAGTAGAAAAATTGGAGAGAGACTTTTTATGGGAAGGGAGGGCGGAGGAGCGCAAGTTTCATTTGGTGAATTGAGCAAAGGTCTGTACTAGGGTGAACGATGGAGGGTTGGGGATAAGAAAACTTAAAGTTTTCAACGAGGCTCTTTTGGGGAAATGGCTTTGGAAGTATCTCAAGGATAGGCTTTATGGAGAAAAGTGGTGGTGAGCAAGTATGGAGAAGGGCGGTCACTTTTGGTATCCTAGCATACTACTTTTGGGGTGGGAGTTTGGAAGGGCATAAGGAAGGGTGGAGCTCTTTTGAAAAGCACATCGCATTTGAGGTAGGGAGTGGTTCTTCAGTCCGTTTTGGGATGACAAATGGTGTGGAGATCTGAAGTTGAAGGAATCTTTTTCCAATTTGTTCGATATCAAGGGAGAAGGATTGTTTGGTTAGCTTGGTGTTGTCTATGGAGGGCAGTAGACCTTCGTGGAGCCCAATCATTCACAGAAATTTTCAGGATTGGGAGGGAGATATGTTTTTAGACCTGCTACATGCCCAGAAAGTCAGTGCTTTAAATGACAGGGTGGTTTGGAAGGGTTCGAAGAGTCTTTTCTTTTTCGGTTAGATCCTATTATTTCAATTTACTAAGAGGCAACGGGACCCCCTTTCTGTGGAAAGCTGTGTGGAAAACTCGTGCACTGAAGTGAGTGGCTTTCTTTATGTGGGAAGCTATGCATGAAGCCATTCTCACAGGAGAAAATTTGAGGAAGATATAGAGAATTTTCGTCATCTGGTGTTTTCTATGCAAGGATTGCGGGGAGAGCATGAACCATTTATTGATCCATTGTCATGTAGCTTCACAGCTGTGGAACATGCTTCTGTATGTGCTCAAGATGTCTTGGGCTATGCCGTGCTCTGTTTTGGGTTATTATTATCTAGGATATTACATATTAATTATTATATTTCAAACTCGTATGGAGAATGCTTTATACATCCACCTGATCCCCTCCTTTATGAGAAAATATCCGTTCATTGCCAACTAACAACACACATATACATATACATATATATATATATATATATATATATATATATATATATATATATATATATATATATATATATATATATATATATATATGTACAAGTCTAGAATTTCTAACATTTGAGCAGTAAATGTTTTCTAAGACATATATACCACTTATTACCTGGGGGGGGGGAAGCATGTGCCCCTCAAGATTTCAAAAGCCAAGTCAAATTGAGTTTAAATTTATGAAGGGGTATCTCTATTATTTGTATGAACTAAGATGACCTGTCTGTGTTCGCTCCTTATAGATTTATGCTGATGTTGAATCAATACTAGATATCTATAAAACACAAGTTTAGAAAAGTATTCCATAAGGAGCCAAAATTATTTAGATACTTCTGATGTGCCAATAGGCAAATACATTCAATAGTGACTAGAATTTATACCTTGTATTTTTTTTGTCATTCCCGCAGCACCAAACTGCTAAATCTTTTCTGTGAGCTGTTTGGGACCTTGGAATACATCATTCCAAACTTAATCTCGTCAGTGTATACCAAATCTAGCTCAATCCAAACCTGAGAAGGTGGGTGTAAAACAAACAAAGAGATTCATAAATTGTTAATGAATTTTAACGATACATGTGTCTGATGCCCACAGCAAGCAAGAGACCATGGTCCTAGTTGTCCTCAAAATGTTTATTCAACCTAGATTATTCTACATCTTCAAACCAAACTAATTCTGAAGCTGCTTTATGATATTGTAACCAACCAGTAAAAAGAAAGGAAAGGAAAAAAAGAAATAGATTTATAGAGCACTTTTTATATAGGATGTTCAATTCTGGGAGTGGGGAAAGTAAATGGGTTATTTGTATTCCTTTTGATTGACCTGATACTCCCTATGTCCCATGATAATGGCCTCATTTCACTTTTTTTAACATTCCCAGAGAAAAACTGGTCCACTTTTTTGCAATATAGCAATCAAATTCATTAATAAGTTATGCCAATTGAATAGAAAACGATTACATGTTGGCGCACATCATCTCATGGGTGTGAGGTTAGTTATAGTTCCTACAGGCAGCTCTGAAAACTTAAATATCCTCTGAGAATCTGAATTTAAATGGGAACTCTTGCTGCAAGACATTAGGAGTCATTATTATTATTATTATTATTATCTTCTTCCCATTGCATGTGTAGAAAATGTTGCCATCAAGAGTTCTAGTACATTATATGGATTAATAATGAATTCGTCTCATTTCATTTATGCCCTTGTTAGAAGACTTTAACCTCGCATAGTACTTATTTCCACTCCTTTATGGTACTATCCAGGCCATTACAACACTTAAGAAAGGGGCATACTTGCTGAAGTATGGACGCAGAGGCAAGCCAAAATTTTGCCCATTTCGACTTTCTACTGTAAGTGGTACCCTTGTACGTATATTGTGTATAATTTATCTGCACCTTATCTGTTTATCATTCTATGTATGTTTCTGTTGGATAAGAGTTTTAGATTTTTTGACAGTTTGGCATACGTAATACTTATGTGCATTGTGCATCAACCAGACATATTTTATTCAAGGATTACATGACTACTCACAAAGCAAGATTGTTTCTAAAAAAGAAAGAAAGAAATTCAAATTATTGAAAGATATCTGTGGCAATTGAAGAAACGTCGTGACTGGTTTGTGGTGATTTCTTGATCTTAAGTTTGTTGTGCTTATGATCGTGATTCTGTAATTAGAACTTGCATTAGTGGAGGCATGAAAATTGGATTTTGTTTAGTTGAATTGATCTTTTGGAAGCAAACTGACCTTAAAATATGCTTATATTCACACCACATAAAACCAGAACTTGATGCTTATATGGTGTCTCAAGTGTCTCCGTGTACAAATTTATTTACATTCATTTGTGGTCGCCAGATCTATCCCAAAATTGCTGATGTATGTCTTCATCAAATAAGAAATTCTTTCTAGCTAATACTAAAAGAGGAATTGAAATTAAGACAATGTGACCTATTGATCTTTGTACTGATGAACTATTATCATGCTCAAACTTTTCTAGCCCTTTTTGATAAAAGTAAAATTTTCATCCACCGACGGTGTAGAATCTTTTTTACACAAGCGGCATTTGGATCATGACACTCGCCACTCACAATTTTTGTCTTGATTTTTTTAGATTTTGGTTGCCACGTGTCATGATCGAAAGAGTGCTAGTGTAAAAAGATTCGACACCGCCAGTGGATGAAAATTTAATTCTTTTGATAAATGCATGGGTATTTTATTGGTAACAAGACCATCGTGTCAAAACGGCCTGAAAGGGATTTACCTGTCTGCACTCCATTAATGCTGCGCTACAAGGAAAATGGGAGAAGAAAAAGAATAGAACATAGAGATTTAATGCAACTAAGTACCAACATCCTTGTATAAATCTTCTGAGGGAACCAACCTCAAAGAAACCCATCTAGATGCAAAGAGCATTATCTCCTTGAATGTTGATGAAACAAACTTCAAAACATGAAAATGCAACCTCAAGTGAAAAGAATTTGGAAACTTTCTGTATGATATCTATAAGATAATTGTCCTCTTTGACCCAACACACTACTTATCAAAAAAAAGAATCGTCCTCTTTGACCCGACACACTACTATTTGGTGATTTCGATTGCTTATTACTCCCTCCGTTCCTAGATAATCATCCTCTTTGACCCGACACACTACTTATAAAAAAAAAAGATAATAATATCTCAAGTGCTGCGTATTTGTCGCATGTGCATGGTGCTGCGACCCTTGCACCTTGCTTGTGGAGCATATGTCATTCATATTAAAACTGTGTTCCTTCTTCTGTATATCACATGCTAAGGTCTCTGCTCTTGTCTCTACATTTCAGGATGAGTCTTCATTGATATGGTACTACGGCAAAGAAGAGAAACAACTTGAACTACGACATGTGTCAAGGATAATTCCTGGGCAACGAACTGTATGTTTGTTTTTAGTTAATTTCTGGAATTCTTCATCAAAAATGTTTTAATCTTCTTTATTTTCTCTTTCAATAGAGAAAAAACTGCACCTATACTGGAAGAATATGTAAAAATGGTAAGTCTAGATATTCATGATTACTATGCCTGCTGATCACACTCTTACCGTAGCCCATAAGGAAGATAACAACATCTATCCCTTAAATACAGAAGGGATTAGTTTCCTTGATACATTCTTCTGTGTTTATGTGTTCTTTCCTCCTATGGGCAAAAGAACATATAGGTAAACAAAAGGATATTTACATGCCAGCTCATGTATCTCATCTAGAGGACTATGTATGTGCCTTCTACCTCACCCAAACAAAATGTAATTTGTTAGGCATTTAATTGGTAGGGTAACCCGGCTCTACCAATGGGCTAGCCCCTAGGGTTCTCTCGCTTGGTGGGCTGCATTGTGGGCTTGCGCACCTGTGGCTTCTAGACTTTGCTGATGGATAACTCATACTGAATTGTCCATGAAGTGCTGCCAGCAAGATGATGAAACTTTTATGGTCTTAATTCTTAGGAGGTTTCATTGCTGTATATTTCCCATTTGTCTGTTTTTATCCGGAGACACTACTTTAAGTTTCCTCACACTAAACCTAAACACCACCTTCCCCTCAGATACGCACACTCTGTGTCTCTCTTCACAAATTATAGATGTCAATGGATGTAAATTATAAAGGGAGGCAGCAACATCGGCAATGGAGGTGGGTTTAGGTGTTGTCTTGGTTAGGCCTTTGTCAATGTGCCCGCTAGCGCCATCATGAAGAGGTTTAGGGAGGGGAAAACTTGAAGATAACCATTGTACTTGAGGTCAAAGAAAATGGGATTTAGTCGTGAAGGTACCCATGACAAGATGTAATGGGATTTGGTCGTGACGGTACCCATGGCAAGATGTAATGGGATGTGGTCGTGGAGCTGAAGATGTAATGGACGGATCTTGGGTTCTCGGTGGAGCTGAAGTTGTTGATGGTGGTGAATGTTGGAAATTGCCAGAGCTCCTTTGTTCAGGTGTGAACGACTGATATATAAAATAAGTCACATATTTATGACCTAGTGCCTTCAAATAAGAACTAGTTGCAGTTTGGTAGTTCGTTTGCTGAGTATCCACAATCCTGTCTAAGGCATGTCCATATCGAATGACCAAAATAACCATGGAAAATGCCAAATGGAGAACACTTGACTGTTGCGCTGAAAATAGAACTTGAAACCTTAGACTACCAGTTTGTGTATTATAGACCCAAGTGAAAACTTGGTGGATACCCTGGGAGGTTAAAATGCAATTCACTTTTTTCTTCTGATAAGTAAACCCATATAAACTTTTTTAATTTTGGATTTCTTTTGTTGTCATACTTTAGTTACTGTGTTTATGAATTCTCATGCATGATGCATTCTTCTGACATGAATGTTGCTTTCCCTTTCAGTCAATTTTCCAGCGGTATCCTCGACCTGAGAAGGAATATCAATCATTTTCACTCATATACAATGATAGGTCCTTGGATTTGGTAAGTGTAACTTTTCTTTCCTGTAACTTATTTGTAATCCGTTTGCTTAAAATCCTAATGTAGATGTGAAATAAGCCTTTGCTTCTTGTATAAATAAATTATACTTATAACAAAGAAGATTCACCATTTTAAGTGATAGAACCGTCTTCTTTTACCTTTTCTGACTTAACTACCATTTCATGGACAGATATGTAAAGACAAGGATGAAGCTGAGGTTTGGTTTGTTGGATTGAAGGCATTGATTGCTCGTGGTAGTTATCAAAAGGTGCGAAATGATGGAAGAGCTGATAGTATATCATCAGATAGTCCCCGAGGTCGAAGAGTTGCTCCATCAACTGTATCTTTTGTAAGTAGCAACTGTATTTTGTCCATGGTTGTTTCGTAGATTCATCAACCTAGCATTTTCCATTGACGTGTTCTCCATATAATTCTTTTTACTTAATTGCTATAGGAACTAGGAGATAATCAACGATCTGAGACTATTCCTCAAAGCAGATTGGGAAAAGCTTTTGCCGACATCGTTTCATATACTGCAACTACCAAGAGCCTCTCTCAAGCTGAATCATTTACCCATTCTATCAGCTCACTTTCATCTGGGGTTGGAGACAACCCAAATGGTCGAAGTTCCACAGCTGATAATTTTCGAGTTAGTCTATCTAGTGCTGTTAGTTCATCAAGCCAGGGTTCATGTCATGAAGATTTTGATTCCTTGGGTGATGTTTTCATATGGGGAGAAGGCACTGGTGATGGGTTGTTAGGTGGTGGTGTGATTAGAGTTCGTACGTCGTCCAGTACAAAGGTGGATACTCTTTTTCCTAGAGCACTGGAGTCAACTACAGGTACTTGATGCTCTTGGTATTGCTTGTGGTAGTAGGCATGTGGCATTGGTCACCAAACAAGGAGAGGTATTCAGTTGGGGTGAGGAGGTAGGGGGAAGGCTTGGACATGGAGTAGAAGCAGACGTTTCCCACCCAAAGCTTGTTGACACTCTTACTGGCTTGAACATTGAAATGGTAGCATGCGGTGAGTATCATACCTGTGCTGTTACACTTTCTGGAGATCTGTATACTTGGGGTGATGGTGCTCACAACTGCGGTTTGCTAGGGCATGGAAGTGAATCCAGCCATTGGATCCCTAAGAAAGTGTGTGGCCTACTAGACAGTATACAGGTTTCATATGTATCTTGTGGACCTTGGCATACAGCTTTGATAACATCTGCAGGCCAGTTGTTTACTTTTGGGGATGGAAGCTTTGGTGTATTGGGCCATGGAGATCAAAGTAGCACCAGTGTTCCAAGAGAAGTGGATGCTTTCAAAGGATTGCGGGCACTGCGGGTTGCTTGTGGCGTTTGGCACACTGCTGCAGTTGTTGAAGTTATGACCAAGTCTTCTGATTCTGGACCATCTGATGGTTCTTTATCTGGACACTTGTTCACTTGGGGAAATGGAGACAAAGGCCAACTTGGTCATGGGGATAAAGAAGCCAGACTAGCTCCAGAGTGTGTAGCTGCAGTGGTTGGTTTAAATTTCTGTCTAGTGGTTTGTGGGCACAACCTGACAGTTGCTCTGACAACTGCAGGACGAGTATATGCAATGGGAAGTAATGCTTATGGACAGTTAGGGAGTCCGTCTGCTACTGGAAACATTCCTAGTTGTGTTGAAAGTAACATTGCTGACAGATTTGTGGAAGAAATTGCCTGTGGTTCCCACCATGTTGCCGTCATGACTTCAAAAGCCGAAGTCTATACCTGGGGAAAGGGTGCACATGGGCAATTAGGCCATGGAGACAATGAGAACCGGCCCACACCCACACGCGTTGACTTTCTAAAAGTTAAGCAAGTAAAAAGTGTAGTATGTGGTTCAAATCTTACGGCTGTTATATGCATTCATAAATGGATTTCTAGTGCTGACAATTCTGTGTGCTTCGGGTGTCAAAATCCCTTCAGTTTCAGAAGAAAATGTCACAACTGTTACAATTGTGGGCTTGTCTTTTGCAAAGCATGCAGCAGTAGGAGATCCCTGAAGGCTTCTTTGGCTCCCAGTACAAACAAGCCATATCGTGTCTGTGATGATTGTTTCAACAAGCTACAAAAGGCTGTGGAATCTGGATCTGGTGTTCGAGCTCCCAAAGGTCGAAGTGGGAATATACTCTTTAAGCCCAATGAGTTGGCAGAAAAAGAGACTGGAGGTTTCCAAGGACAGCATCCCCGGCTTTCATCTGTTGACTCATTCAATCTATCTGAAGGCAGAAGTTCTCAGCACAGTTCTAAAGTAGATCTAAATGATCGCCGTATCTTCCCTCTAGCAAATGGAAATCTTAAGAAAGGAATCATTCCTTTGTCAAAAACCCCTACTACACAGTATGGGGCTCCAGGAAATTTTCTTTCAATTTCTGTACCTAGCTCTAGAATGCCTTCTCGGGCAACATCTCCTGTTTCAGGAAAGGCTAGCTCTCCTCTTTCTGCAAGATCAACATTATCCCCTACTGTTTGCTCTTCTGAAAAGGTTGTTGATGATATGAAGCTCAAGAACGACAGACTAAGCCAGGAGGTCACATACTTGAGGGCCCAGGTTAGGAAATCAGAAACTCTCTATATTTGCTTCAATAACTTTTTGCATACATTTGGCAGTCTTTCATTCGTCTTTTACCATGACTTGACTAAACATGCTTGACATGACGAATTAGTTCTATGACAGAGGGAAAATATGCTCACTAGCAACCTTATGCCCACTGTCTTTGGTTTCTTCCGGGAACACACTTCTTTTACTTTGGGAACATTTACCTTGTGATATGAAGGATGTGTAGCATTATATGTCATTGAGCTTGTAGGTTGTTTGATTATTGTATAGTTAGATTCTTATAATATTTGTCCATTTACCATTAGCATTAGGAGTCATAGACCATTTTCGTAATGTGATGATTTCATGGGTTCAATACAAGATAAAGACACACTTTCTACTTTTCAGCTACACTCGTTTTATTAACATATGGGCTCTCGGTTCCACCAATTTTCTAAAGAAACCAAAAGGCTAATTACCTACGAATACCTTCAATGTTTTTACATTACATTGGTGCTTGTGGTACATAACTTGGTAATTAATTGCCTAACTTTCCCTTTTCAATAGTGATTAAGGTGGTTATTACGATGTGGATGGAAATTGATCATGTACTTTCCACAACCATAAACCATGTTTATGGCTAATGTGCTGATTTGTCATCCCACATGATGCACGTGCAGGGCTTTGGGGCAAATACGGCCTAGAGTGCAATTGGCTCTATAAAGTAACCTATAAATCCAATCACCAATTAGGAACACCCAAATCATCCTTGATCTGACAAAACATCCCATCTACGCTTTAACAATAGCTGCTATGGAAATATCCATTGGTCAAGGCCAGCGATGGATGGACACTGGCAGTTAAAACCTTTGGTCTCAGATCAACAACTATTTTTTTTGATAAGTAAGGATTAATATAAAACAAGCGCCAAAACAGGTGACACGTCCTTCATAGTTTGTGCACTAGGGGTATATAGACTAAATACTAAAGCTATACACAACATCCACAAAAGAATGACCGAGAGAACGATATGTCACCAAACACCACATAAACAAAGTTCGCAGTAGACAATCTCTCAAGTGGTCCATTGAACCCTCTATATTATCAAAGATTCTTCTATTCCTCTCTTTCCAAATGGTCCACCAAAACACTCACCCGAACGGCATTCCAAAGAATATTCCTCCTCTTACGATTGTACAGAGACCAACTCAAAAGCATCCCCCGAACAAAACTGGGCATTACCCACGACAACTATTAAAGTGGGCCTATTCCTCCATCTACGCACCAACCATAGCTGCTATGGAAATATCCATTGGTCAAGGCCAGCGATGGATGGACACGGGCAGTTATGAAAACCTTTGGTCTCAGATCAACAACTTTTTTTTTGATAAGGAAGGATTAATATAAAACAAGCGTCAAGACTGGTGACGCATCCTATCAACTATTAAAGTGATTTACTTTGACTGAGAAAAGATAGTGAGGAGGGTAGATTGGGCAATGAAAACAAATAGATCTGGTTGCAGCCATATAAAATTTGAATAAAGACAGGAAGGAGATTGCCACTGTTTGAGGGCAGATCGCGGATGTTAATTTATATGGCGTGCTTTAAGATTGTAGTGCAATGTTCAATCGCCCGAATAGGGTGGCAGGTACGGATCCAGGACCATTGTGCTGCATATGCCTATAATACCTGTGGATCCTTCTAGTAATTTTCCTTTTTGTTTTAGTGAATATGTTAATGGAGCCACCGCATAAATGAGCTTTCCAATGGCCCAAAATTGTTTGGTTTGAATCTTTACGTAACTTATTTACTAAAAGATCCAACTTCTTCACTGAGTTGTAGCATATTCTTTTAAACCAAAAGATCCACAGACTTAACATAGAAAATGCTCCACAGTGGTTACAGATCCGGCAGGATCACGAGGATGTTTGGGTTAAGATATTCTGTGCCAGTTCTTGTAAGCTCAAGTAGTGATTGTGGTTGCGAAGGTGAACAGAGATAAATGTGGTGGAGGGTGGTGATGGCAATACAATAAAGAGAGGGCAGTAATTCTCAGATGGTGGCATCTATTCTATATTAGAGATTGTAGCGAGTGCTATTCAACAACTTGTTCATAATATATCCAGTACTCCCTCCGTCCAAAAAAGTGTCCCCATTCAATTCTGGGACGTTCCAAAATATGTGTCCCCTCTCCCTTTTGAGTATTCTATAAAAGGTTTTTCTATACTATACGTCCCATTACTTTGGCACCACTGAATAATAATGTGAGGGCATCAAAGAAAAAGTATTTAGGTGGCGTTTGGTTCATTAGAATAAATTTGGGGGAATGGAATGGTCGATGGGATTCCATTCCCATGGGATTTGGAATGGAAATGAAACTGGCCAACTCACTTGTTAGGTTTTCACAATAAGGAATATTATAATAGAATGATGATTTCATGTTTGGTAAAAAAAAAAAGTATTGAAAATGCGAAATAAAATCCAAACCGTCCTTAGTACATTATCTATAAAACTTATAATTAATAACAATAAAACAATAATAACAATAATAATAATAATAATAATTCTTACCAGCTGGGCATTTTTTTTAACTTCTTCTACTAAAAGAATTGTGCATAAGCCTCCTCCTCAATCGCTTTGACAGAGCCTCCGATAAGCACAAACATGAACATGACACGATAAGCTTATCGTGCCTAATATTAAAACCCGAACATGACACGATAAGCAAAAAAGTCAGATTTATTTAAGATCCGTTAAAGCACGTTAAGCCCAATAAACATTATAAAATATATAATTTTGATTTTTTAATACATATTTTGAAAATTTATCAATATAAATGGCCAAATAGTTTAAAAGTCATAAATATTCAAATGATAAAACTATGAAATAATCATGAAAATAGTTCGAAAGAAGTGAACAACCCCTGGTAAATTTAAAAAATTATATTTTAAAAACATATATATTTTTGTTATCGTGTCTTACCATGTTGATCAAGATTCAAGCCAACCCGATAACAACCCAATTTTTTATCGTGTCTTATCATGTTGCCCTATAACGGCCCGAACCCAATAAACCGCAGCCCAAACCCTATAATTTCGTGACGTGTTCGTGTTGGCCAATCGTGTCGTGCCTCAAATTGCCACCCCTAGCCCTAATCATCCCGAGGATTTATTTTCCCCAATTTGACCTAATGTTTGAACGAGATCAAATTGGAGTTGACCCAGCTGGAGCAATAACGACAAATGATGTGGGTTTTACAAAAGATAGGCACCTAGTGATATCTCTCTTGAGTTTGTTATGGACGTGATAATAGTGGTGTTGCATGATTTTGGTTGTGGTGATGGCAATGCAAAGGTAGTGAGTGGTGTGGGGGGAGCTGTTAAGTTACTAACTAATAAAATAATTCCTTCCTCACTGTGTTGATAGAATGATGAGTGATCTCCCTGACACCTCATATACCCGAACTCGAGCACTACCTCACTAAATCTCCCAAACCACGCACGTAGAGATTGTTTTAACCCATATAATGACCGTTTTAGTCGGCAAACCAGCCCACACTCCCCCTCCCCCTGAGCAACAAACCCCGAATGTTGCTCCATGTAAACCTCTTTGTGTAAATCACCATGAAGAAATGCATTTTTGACATCAAGTGGATAAAGAGGCCAATGAGAAGATGCAACAAGCGAGATAAGTAAACGAACAGAGGCAAGCTTAGCATCCGAAGAAAAGGTGTATGCATAATCAATCTCATATGTCTGAGCATATCCCTTTGCAACAAAGCGAGCCAAAGAACCATCTGGATTAATAGCATAGACCCACTTGCACCCAATAGCATGTTTACCTGTTGGCAATGAAACTAAATCTCAAGTTTGATTATGTGTAAGGGCATTCATTTCCTCTTCCATAGTTTCCTTTCGGCCACGATAAGACTCAAGGACACTGACAAAGGCACATACATCAGAACATATACCATTATAACTAACAAGTTAGAAATAAGATGTAACACACAACTAGAGCAGTCAAAACGGACCAACGGGGCGGATTAACCCACAAAAATGCCGGACTGGAAAGACATTGGCCCAACCTACCTTGGGTTGCGGGGCGGACCAACCCACCCAAAAATAAATGTTAGACCAAGTCCTGGAGCTTAGTCATTTGAGGAAGAAATCTGCATCTTTTGTGAATGAAATGCATTGCCAAATTTGTTAACATCTATTTTAGCTAAAGCTTATCCCCTAATACCAACCCACCCAAAAATAAATGTTAGACCAAGTCCTGGAGCTTAGTCATTTGAGGAAGAAATCTGCATCTTTTGTGAATGAAATGCATTGCCAAATTTGTTAACATCTATTTTAGCTAAAGCTTATCCCCTAATAAAAAAGATGCAAGGGTTTAAAAAATAAAAAAAGGAACAGATTTTGCCAAATTTTGGGTTAATAAAAAAGGAACAAATTTTGGGTTAATTTTTCTTTAATACAAGATTTTGTCAAATTCCCACTTGCACTTTCCAATAAGGAATACCAAACTAGGGAACTAACAAGCATAGCAAAGGTACCATGTATACTCAAAATGAATTTAAGGTGGACAAGTTGAACAATGATGATAGTGGGTCTGGACTCTGGAGTCTATTCTGCGCTAACCTCAGGTTCCCATAACGACGAAGAGAGTGGGAATAAAACTAGGGCTCATAAGGAATAATCAAATTACTTAACCCATATCTTACCTCAACTGTGACTTGTGACTTTGTGAGAACACCGGTGGACTAAGAAGAATGAGACGACGATGGTGGTTTGTCTGAGAGGGAGAGAGCCGAGAGGGAGACAATGGCCGATTTGAGAGAGAGAGAGAGAGAGAGAGAGAGAGTCACAAAGGTCCAAGGCGGAGAGTTGTTTGACAATTTGAGTGGTTGGGTGAACCAATGGGTTTTCACTTTTCAATTTTTCAACTTTTTAACTTTTCACCTTCTTTTTAGTCCTCAATCTCCAAACTTTGATCAATGGTGCATATAATTATAGAGTAATTGCATTTGTCAACCCAACCCACCTTTTTCTGCTTAACGGGCTGACTAACCTAACAGGTTTGACCCATTTTGACGCCTCTGCGTACAACTATGTTTACCTTTTCTAAGGGCAACATGAATATCAAGGTGAGAAGGTACTTCAACACCTCAACAGGAGCTGGATCAGGCGACGGTGATAGGACTGGCTCGGCAGGAGCAGAGTCGGGGCATATTTCCTTGAGAGCATGTGCGACGGGTGAATACGTGTTGAATAGGAGGACGGTGTATTTCGTGGATAGGGAAAGACCTCTAGCTCCACAATTCAAAAGATAAGAAACTCATCATCGGAAGCGGACTCAACCGACGGAATATTAGATGTAGGATAAAATGAAATGGACTCGTGAAAAATAATATCAACATAAACCAAATATCACTTCATGTCTAGAGAGAAACATCGATATCCTTTCTGAGTACGAGAATAACCCAAAAAAATACATTTGAGTGTCTTAGGATCTAACTTGGTGACACGAGGACGATGATCACGAACAAAGCCCACACACCCGAATATCCTAGGACCAGGAGTCACCGTGAAAAGAGAATGACCGTCCACAAAAGTAAAATACCTATAACCTAACATTAAAACAATAGGACTAGTTCCCAAATGTCAGAATGAACTACATCAAATGGGGCACGAGTCTGTTTATTAACCCTAGGAATATATGAAATGTGATAGTGCTTCGCAAACTAACAAGCGTCATAATCAAAATCTGGTAGCTAGAGATGAAAAATATGGACACAATTTCTTGAGACTCGACATAGACGGATGACCTAATCCACAGTGGATTTGAAATGGGGACAAAAAGGCACTCGAACACGCAACAAGTGTAGATGGAGCTTCAAAGAAATAAAGTCCCCCTGACTCTTGCCCTCTACCAATAATCCTTTTCATCACATGATCATGAAAGACATAATGAGTGGGAAAAAAATAAGACATCACAGTTATGATCATGGGTAAACTTGCTAATAGACAATATATTAAATGGAAAACCAAGAATATATAACACAGAGGATAATGAAAGAGAGGATGTGAGACAAATATCACCCTGCCCCTAACAGAAGCAATTCACCCATTGGCTATGGTAACACTCGGTAATATCGAAGATAAAATGAACGAAGAAAAAATACCCCTGTTGCCACTCAGATGATGATAAGAAAAACCAGAGTCAATAACCCATTTACAATTAGAGAAAGAAACACATGCAGTAGGTATACTCGACGAAAGTAGTAGTGGAAGAAGCTTGGAATTGTGTATACCACGCAAACTCGTCATCCGTGCTACCTTACCCTCACTAGGTTAAAAAGGTTTGGGTTGGGGGGCAGACTTAGTGTTACACGCAACATGTGCATATAAATCCCCAAATGGTTTACCATGCAGCTTCCAACGAATCACATGATTCGTATCCCTACAGTGATAACAACTACGAACTTCTTTACTCTCCCTACCTCCATCGCAGCCACCACGGCCACTATCACGACCTCCTTCACCAGTAGACCGACCACTTACCACCACCACCACCGGTATCATAACCCCGATAACAAGTGCAGAAGAATCACTAATATTACTAGTGGGGCCAACCGAAGAAGACTCTAGTGAGGCACGAAGCACACAAGAGAACACATCCTGAAGAGAACCAACACTAATGTTGGATAAGTCTGTGAGCGAGCAGTACTAAAATTGGATCTCAACCCAGCTAGAAATCCAAGAATGATTAGGTGCTCTCGTTGTGTCTGCATAGTACTAACATTGGTACTCAAAGGAAGCAAAGAACTCGATTGAGTCGCCAATTTCTTGTAGTCCGCAAAAGACTAGGTAACACTACGACCTTGTTGATCCTGGCAAAACATAGCACACGACAAGTCGTACATCCGGTTCATGTTGTCCTTACCTTCATAGAACACAGCTAAATAGTCTCACAAATCACGAATAGTAGAAGTATGGGCCACCAATTCAGCAGTCTCATCATCCATAAAATTCATGAGCTTTCAATACAAATCAGCTTATGCACGAACCCACGCAACATCAGTACAGTTAACTGTGGTGAAAGTACAGACCAAGTCGCCTATATTGGGCAAACCACTCCGCCTAGTCAATGAGCCTCAAAACACGTCGCACCTCCTCCGGCGACTCAAACCCTAGGTTGAACGTACTATCACGACAGAAACGACCATTCTGTCTTCGAAAAAAAAAGAAAAAAATATGTTGGGAGATAGGAGTGGTCAATCAGCACAGGAGATTATTGAAATTCCTTCTCAAATACCATGTTGAATGTAAAGAGAGAAAGAAGAGAAGAGAGAATTGTGTTGAGAAGCCGTAACTTAAACTGGTTAGGCAAAGGCGTATATATATGTTTGTGATAATACAATATACATCAAGACCCCCAAACATATATCTTAAACCAACGAGACCCTCAATACTTCTAACACTAACAATAGTATTATTCTCTACAACTAAGTTGACATATGTTAAGTATCAATCTGAAAAGTGGTCGTTGACTTTTAAGTTTAGATGAGACTCTTTTTGGGATGGATTGTTTGTCACTTTATCCTATGGGCAGAGATGTACTTCCTATTTTGTTCTCTTTTACCATCATTTTGCTGCTTCAATTTAGTTTGTTCTAGCAACACCCATTGCAGTGCTTTTGTTTCTCATTTTTTTATTATTCCCCTTTATGGGATAAAAAAGAAAGAAAGAAACGAATCAATATATCAAATTCTCCCTCCGTTTCACTCAGAGTCCATGTGGAGGTCAAACATCTTAAGTATTAAAATAGTTTTCCATTTTCACCCTTAAATCTGAGGATTAATACAGCATTCTTAATTTGCGTTGTAAGGTTTAATGTAAGAAAGGTAATTGGAAATCTGATAAAATATATTAGCTTAATATTTTAAGTGAGAGTTTTTGAGTGAAATGTCCAATTAGTAAGCATGACTCTTTGAGTGCAATGGTGGAGAAGTTACTTATCAATGAAATAAGTATCAAGAAAAGATCTCTTCAACCATATCAGTCAATTCACTTACTTCAGAGGTTGAACCTGTGTTACAACTTACAAGTCATCAGGTGATGTAAGCTAGTTCTCCTAATGGCCTGATTTATGGGTTTTTAGGTTCAAAGCTTCACCAATGGGGAAAGTTTCATATAGTTCCACATCCATGCAAGTAAAGTTACTTTGAAATCAATGTTAAAAACTTTGGTTGGGCCATTTACATAAGCTGATGGTTATTAGTAAACGAAGTGCTCATAAATTGAAGATTCGGCATATCTCCGGTAAACTTGAACAAACAATATATAGAACTTCTCTAAAATTCTTTGAACCTCCATTATGACCTGTTGCACGATTTACCAAACAGCATGCTCAGGAGGTACTATTTTGTACTATGGAGAAGGTTCGGTCCGCAATGTTGTTTAAGGAAGCCACCTTGCATTCATAAGAGAACTCCAAGTACATTTAATGGACTTGTCAATAGTTGGATTAACGTTGTTGAGTTTGATATACATTGTTGGGCCCCCATCTAACAGCTTAAGCTTTTAGATGAGTTGGTTACTTAACATGGTATCTGGTTTGGCTAGGTTGTGGGTTCAAGTCGTCCCACTTGCATTTGTTACCCGAAGTATTAGGAGTGCATGTTAGCACCATGTTTGGTTTGTGATGCTCCCGGTGAGACATGTTTGTTTATCTCTCCACATGTGGACGGGTCACACGTGAGGAGGAGTGTTGAGTTTGATATACATTGTTGGGCCCCCATCTAACTGCTTGAGCTTTTAGATGAGTTGGTTACTTAACAAACGTGATGGAAACTCTGCTTGGTGGTTCTCTCTCTTATCGATATTTCTTTCTTTGAAATCTTTGTAGGTTGAAGATCTTGCTAGTAAATACCGCCGGCTTGAAGGTGAGCTTGGTAGAAAATCAAGGCAACTAAAGGAGGCCACTGCATTGGCAGCAGATGAAGCTGAAAAATGTGACGCTGCCAAGGAAGTGATTCTGTCTCTAAGCGAACAGGTTAGAAGTCTTTCATTTAATAGTTTCAGGTATTAGTAATCGTACGAAAATGGTTGCTGGTATTCTGCATGCTAATAAACAGAGGTAATGACGGTATGGTGTCTGAGTGGGAGGGAAGGAATTAATTAGTAGTGCATATTCATGTCTTTTTTCCATTGAAGTAATCTTTCCGGTTTCAGCACAGTAGAACCAGAAGAATTATATGGAGAACATTGGAAAATTTCCAGAGTATAAGCTGGGAAAGATAGCTAGATCCTGAATAGCGCCAGTTCTTTGTACTCGAGATTTGGAAAATTGATTAAAAGGATACTTGGCAGTTGTAACTTTTATGGATACATAGTAACTACTTTTCAATATCACAAAAGGAACGAGTTTTTAATGGAAACTTGCACTTATTGGATTTTTTTTCTGAATTTTTCATAGTCCTTAACCGTTATGATGGACTATGATAATTCAGAATATTATAAATAACGTGTTCATGTGAAGATGGGGTAATGTGAAACTTATTATAGATTCGAGTTGTCTAGAGAAGAGAAATATCTCAAATACTTTCATACACTTCAATTCAACTGAGTAGCAACATAGAAAATTATTTTGAAATTGGCAACAATAATTTATAATTAAAATGAAAATACTATGGTAAATGGGCCCTGCATAAAATTTACCAAAAAAAACTGGTATGACTAAATTTTATGCGTATATTAAACATCATATAGATTATTAAGATTATTTAAAAAATTGTAATTCACTAGGTATATATGAAAATTTTGGATAACGGATCCTTTTCTAAACCATGGGAGCTTTTCATTTAGATCTAAGAGATCATTTTGTTTAGTGTTACAAAATAAAAACTTTTCAAACCCAAGAAACAAAGTTTAAAAAAAATCACAACTAATTATATATGTATTCCTCCTCCATCACAAAAAAAGAATCACACTTTCCATTTTGGTTTGTCACGTAAAAAGTCACATTTTAAAATTTAAGTTACAGATCTTCAATTAAAAAAAATCATTTTTCTTCTTCTTCGAAAATTGTCATGAAACTAATGTGAAAGGACGCAATGTGATGTACTCATGAAGTCTTGATAAATGGCAATAGCCAACAATACTTAATCTTATTTGTACCAGAGTCATGCCGGAGCATGGATAACGACCTAGAAGGATCTGCTATTCTTGAAAGAAACCTTGCTCCATATTCTTAATTACTATCATCTCTTTTTTTATATAGGTAAAATAAGGGATAATATTGCTATTATCTCTATATCTCTGCATCGTGCGTGTTGAGACACTAATTTACATTGAGGTGAATGCATGTCATACGTTATACCCTTCGTGTTCTCTGTGTTCTTTCGACTTGCTTGTATCCCAGCCTTTGTCCTCTATCTGTTTCTCCTCGTACCTCTAACCGGTAACTTGGGGGCATGACTAACGTAACACCATTATTTTCTTGAGCATAAGAAGTTCTCAACACATGCACATTCATAGAAGTGAAACTGACTTAAACAAGGGAAATGTATTCAATTTCTTTAGGTGGGACTGAAAAAATAACATGGGGAGCCATGTGCACCACCTACGCACCTAGGATAAACTGTAAACACGACAGTTGTTTTCTTGCTCGTCATTAGTTAATTACTCGTAGAGTGACCACGACTTGAACAAACTGGTGCATATGTGTGGTAAAGCCATCACCACCATCAAAGAGGAATCGCTCATGTGTATATATGTTGGAATGGCACCATAAACATGATTGAATGTATGTTATTATGTTACTTTTGAGTGCTGGGAATCACAATGCATCTTATTTTGTTCACCATAATGTAGAAGTAATGACTATTTCCCTGTTTATCATGCCGTGCATTTGATGGTATCTTGGAGTCATTGGCTTAATGTATAAAATCAAGTAGAAGTAATGACTGATTTCCTGTTTATCATATCGTGCATTTGATGGTATCTTGGTATCATTGGCTTAATGTATAAAATCAAGTCAATGCATAAAGCTTTTCTCTTAAAATCCATGTCATTCATGTATCCCATCGCCCTTTCCTGAATGCACTAATCCGATGTTTCAACAGCTGAAGGAGATGGCTGAAAGATTGGCAGAAGGGCAAAGCCCCATCAATAGATTAGATTCTAATGCTGAACAAATGCTGAATGATGCAAGCCGCCACTCTAATGCGAACAGTGTGACCAATTACCAAGCCTCTCCTAGAGGTGGGCGCAATTCTAATTCAAGTAATTCAAGCGTACCTAATGGAACCAAGGCTCAAACTGAGAAGTCAGAGTGGGTGGTACAAGATGAACCAGGCATCTATGTAACTCTTTCCTCTTTGCCGGGGGGTGGCAATGAACTCAAACGAGTTCGCTTCAGGTACATATTTGATCCCATCTCTATTTTCTATTGGAAACCAACAGAATATATACATAAATAATTTAAATGTCAAATTCATTTCAAAAAGAAAATTAAGGAAATAACCAAATATATTTCTTTTCATTTGTAAAATAAAATTAAAGAAAAATGTGAGTACACAGAAATATTGATAGTACCGATTTGTCACCCTGTTGCTTACTGAGCTGAATAGTTATGGTTTCTCGGTCCATTGGTGCAGTCGAAAGCGATTCACTGAGCAACAAGCAGAGAAATGGTGGGCTGAACATGGGTCTAGAGTATGTGAAAAGCACAAGGTAAGAAATACTGAGTGATTCAGTAGCAGCTGACACGGTATCAATTCCACTCCAAGAAACAAGAGCCTGACAGAACTGTTTTTCTGGGATCCTTGCCCTTTCTACTGCGAACTGTATAGTTTTTCCTTCGCCTTTCCTCCTTTCTTCCTCCATTCAGTGGAGTTCATGGCAAGGATCATGGTCAGGCATCAGAGGTAGACAGGTGTACAGTGAAACAAGAAGAAACTGAAATTATTTTGAAGAATGCAATCTTCTGCAATTAAAATAGAGTTTGTGCAGTTGTTTTTTACTCCCTCTGGTCATTTATTTTACCCTCTTTCCCCCCCCTCTTGGAGAAATTAGCCAGTGTATTTGAACTTGTAATTCATTAGTAAAAGTTTCCGATTTTCGGCTGTGGTGCTTTGGCTTGTGTTGTCTGTAACATCAATGGGTGTGCTTTCCACCACAATAACAGAGAACGAAAGGAAAATGAAAAAGAAAACAGAAGAGGAGAAAAGGAGGGGGGGGGGTCATTTCTCTTTCAATTCTTGATTATTTTGGTGACAGATTGATATTAAATTGGCCAGAAAATATTTCAAATCAAAAACCCAAAACCTTTACACAGCAAAAATCCATCTGCTAGAAGCGTTTTAAGGTATGCTAACTGATTATATTTGTTTGGGAAGCAAGAAGTTTGAAATAGCTTCACTCGTATCTTTTTCGAAATTTAACTCTCAAATGGGCATAACGGCATTTAGGGCAGAAACATGCAACAAATTGAGGAAGACCACCACAAAGTCATGCTGCAACCCTTATTTAATCTCCGAAGTAGTATCCAACTCAATCGAGCTACATCCAGCTTCCTTCATTCCAATAGTCTTGCCTTCCTCCTCTCCCTTCTTATTTCTGTGCGTCCTGTCAACTGTGTTTGTCTTTCTTCCTTCTCTTATCCTCCCAGCAACAGCATAAGTGCTAGAAAGAATAATTGAATCAGCAGGGTGTTCATCATGGATTTCATCCAATTCCTTCTTTACGCATTCTGCCAAATCCACGTTTCCGTAGGTCCTACATGCTGCAAGTAATGCACGCCAAGCAGTAGCATCACTCTCAATGGGCAAGCTCTTGATCAGGTCATATGCTTCGTCTAGCAATCCTGCCCGACCCAAGAGATCAACTATACATCCATAGTGTTCAACCTTGGGTCTCAAACCATACTCTTGTACCAACCTCTTGAAACACCTCATCCCCTCCGTCACCAGTCCTCCATGACTACAAGCACTCAACAAAGCCAGGAAAGTGACCTCATTTGGTATATGTCCTTCCTCCTCCATCAGGTGAAAGAGCATGATGGCCTTTTCTGCCTGCCCATGAACACCATAAGCCGAAATCATGGCTGTCCAACATTTCAGATCCTTGCTCTCCATTCTTTCGAAAATGCCAATGGCCTTCTCTAACAACCCACATTTCGAATACATATCCACTAAAGCTGTCCCAAGAACTGCGTCTACCTTCATCTGCTTCTCCTCCACATAGTTATGGATAGATTGACCAAACCCCAGACCTCTGGTCATAGTACTACAGGCTAAAAGTAACCCTGCCAACGTAGACGAATTGGGTCTCACTCCTTTGACTTCCATTGACCGTAGTAAAGCTAATGATTCTTCTAACAAGCCACTTTTAGCATAACCGTCCATCAAGCAGTTCCACATTACAACATCTTTTACACTAATTTCATCAAAAACTCTACGCCCTAAATTGATCCGACCAGTTTTTGCATACATGGAAATCAAAGCAGTGACCACATTCATATTTGAGTGGAACCCTGTTTTTAAGCAATACCCATGAAGCAATTCTCCACCAAGAGCATCACCAAGATCACCAACAACACACAAAACACTCAAAACCGTACTAACACCAATGCCAACACCAAAATCGCTCCAAAACAACTGCCTGAACAAACCCAAAACCGAATGAGGCTGAGAAGCAATAAGGTAACCACCCATCAAGCAGTTCCATGACACCATATCTCTTCCACGAGGAAATTCATCAAACACTTGGTGGGCCTCCCCAATTCTACCACAAACACAATAAAAATGCAAAAGGGTATTCCGAACACTAACAAACAAATCAAACCCAGATTGAAGAACAAGGCAATGAATCCCAAAACCAACCGAAATGGCCGATTCACGAGCACAAGATTTGAGGGCTGAAACAAAAGTGAACTCATCTAATAGAACATTTACGGTCCTCATTTGATTGAACAAAGTAAGAGCTTGTTTGGGAATATCACTAGTTGAATATCCTCTAAGCATTGTATTAAACATGAATTGATTTGGGTTTTGTGTATAATTGAATATAGTGGCTGCATATTCGATGTCTACAATGGAGGATACAAGAAGCTTGCTTAAAGGGAATGGTATTTGGTCAAGACCAGTCTTGACCATGGAACCATGGATTTGAGTGATTTCAGAGGTTTTATTGCAAGATTTCAATAAGAAAATGAGATCTTGATCCGATGAAATAATGGAGTAGCGTTTGGGTGAAAGGAGTATAGGCCAAGATTTAAATTTCTGTTTCAGGGTTGAACTAACGATTGGGATCATGTCATAGAGATAAACTGACTGATGTCAAAAACTATGAAATGATGTCAAGACTACAAAGTTTTTTTTTGTTTTGTTTTTTTTTTCCATAATTACTAATTAGTATTTCCTCCGTCTCTAGGTTATCGTCCTTCTCTCTTTTTCGTCAGTCTTAAAATATTTGTCCAGCTTGATCATACTTTAATCATGGGTCACATACACATAAGTTTTTAAAAAAACTAGTTTTTTTAACCTGTGCATTAAACGCACGTTAACTAAATTGTACATCAAAAAATAAGGAGGATCGGTTTATTAACAATTACACATTATTATATCACTAATCATTATAGATTCTAAAAAAAATTCTTATACACAACATTAATTGTCTTATTAGTTAGTGTTTCATCTATACCGTATATCAATATTTTCAAACCAAAATAATTTATTACTTTACAAACTACGACATATACTGTTCATGGCTAAATACTAGTTTTTTTTTCTTCAAAAAGAGACATGCGTGCAATTATTTACTTTGACACTTGTTAATTGTCATTGTATATGATACCAGCAATGTAAATTGTCTTCTTTGGAACTTGAAAGACAATTTTACATCGGATAGAGTTAATGACAATATTGAGATAAAAATATTTTCTCCAACATTGCTTCCTTTCAAAATTTGTGTTTAAACAATGTGATCCTCAAAATTTATGATGATTAGTCTTGTTCCATTGCACAACCCTGCAGCATAGTCAACGTTTCTTAATACCATTACTGGAACACTAATTTTAAATGTCAATTCATGGCCTGACAACCCCGAACACTTTATACTATTCAAAAACTCTATAGAATGAATGTCTTCGAACAAACTTGAATTTTTTCCGCCATGCAAATAAAATCTGAACTCAAATAAGTTCTTCATTTTGAATGATTACTTTTATTAAATTATATTTGTATTTTATGAATAAATAAATTTTTTAGAAGAAAATAAGCTAAAATGAAAATAACGAAATTATTTTTACTTGTTAACTATTATTTTTGTTTGGAAATTATTTTGATTTTAATAACTTTCCTTACATTTTTTTGTTTTATTGACTTTGTAACTATTATTTTGTTTTATTTTTAAGAATTAGTTTTACGGAAAAAATTTGTTCCGTAATTTTTTGTTATTATTTTGCTAGCCTCAGTTTAAATTGTTTTGTTTTATTGACTCTGTAACTATTATTTTTGTTCTATCAAATTTTTTTTTACTAACGTAATTTTGTTTTACATAACTATTTTTAATAATTTGTTTTAAACTTTTGTTCCGTAAATTATTTTTATAAGTTTACTAACAATAGTTTAAATTATTTTTATTTTATTGACTCAGTAACTATTATTTTTGTTCCATAAAATATTTTTATGTAACTAATCTATTTTTGTTTTACATAGCTATTTTTAAAATTTTATTTTAAATTTTTGTTCCGTAAATTATTTTTATTATTTTAGTAACATCAGTTTAAATTGTTTTAGTTTTTATTGACTTTGTAACTATTATTTTTGTTCCATCAAATATTTTTATTTTACTAACGTATTTTTGTTTTACATATATATTTTTAAGAATTTGTTTTAAACTTTTATTCTGTAAATTATTTTATATTACTAACCTTCGCGTTAAATTATTTTTGTTTTGTTGATTCAGTAACTTTTATTTTTATAGTGATTTGTTCCATAAATTATTTTACTAACCTCTTATATTTTTGTTTTCTTGACTCCAGAACCATTATTTTTGTTTTAGTTACTATTTTTTATGTTTAAAGAGAGAAAAATGTTTAGATATACTTAAAGAGAGGAGATGGTGGTGATGAGTGAAAAAATGAGGAGGAAACGGGAGAGAGAAAGAGAAACACAATCAGAAAATGTATGAGAGAGAAAGAGTGAAATGGTAACTCAAAAGTCAATAATTCAAAAGTGATATTTTGGAGGGTGAAATCCACACTTGCCATTATATATATTACACATAAGTATATCACTAATCGTTATAGATTTTAAAAAAAAATTCTTATACACAACATTAATTGTCTTATTAGTTAGTTTTTCATCTTTACCGTATATCAATATCTTCAAATCAAAATAATTTGTTACTCTACAAACTACGACATATACTGTCCATAGCTAAATACTGGCTTATTTGAAAAAGAGACATGCGTGCAATTATTGACTTTGACACTTGTTAATTGTCATTGTATATGATACCAGCAATATAAATAGTCTTCTCTGAAACTTGAAAGACAATTTTACATCGGATAGAGTTAATGACAATATTCGGATAAAAATATTTTCTCCAAAATTGCTTCCTTTCAAAATTTGTGTTTAAACAATGTGATCCTTAAAATTTATGATGATTAGTCTTGTTCCATTGCACAACCCTACAGCATAGTCAATGTTTCTTAATACCATTACTGGAACAATAATTTTAAGTGTCAATTCATGGCCTGACAACCCCGAACACTTTATACTATTCAAAAACTCTATATAATGAATGTCTTCGAACAAACTTGAATTTTTTTCACCCTGCAAATAAAATATGAACTCAAATAAGTTCTTCCTTTTGAATGATTACTTTTATTAAACTATATTTGTATTTTATGAATAAAGAAATTTCTTAGAAGAAAATAAGCTAAAATGAAAATAACGAAATTATTTTTACTGTTAACTATTATTTTTGTTTGTAAATTATTTTGATTTTAATAACTTTTCTTATATTTTTTTGTTTTATTGATTTCGTAACTATTATTTTGTTTTATTTTTAAGAATTATTTTTACGGAAAAAATTTGTTCCGTAATTTTTTATTATTATTTTGCTAACCTCAGTTTAAATTGTTTTGTTTTATTGACTCTGTAAATATTACTTTTGTTATATCAAATATTTTTATTTTACTAACGTAATTTTTTTTTACTTAACTATTTTTAATAATTTGTTTTAAACTTTTGTTATGTAAATTATTTTTATAAGTTTACTAACATCAGTTTAAATTATTTTTGTTTTATTGACTCAGTAACTATTATTTTTGTTCCATAAAATATTTTTATGTAACTAATCTATTTTTGTTTTACATAGCTATTTTTAAAATTTTATTTTAAATTTTTGTACCGTAAATTATTTTTATTATTTTAGTAACATCAGTTTAAATTGTTTTAGTTTTTATTGACTTTGTAACTATTATTTTTGTTCCATCAAATATTTTTATTTTACTAACGTATTTTTGTTTTGCATATATATTTTTAAGAATTTGTTTTAAACTTTTATTCTGTAAGTTATTTTATTTTATTAACTTTCGCGTTAAATTATTTTTGTTTTGTTGATTCACTAACTTTTATTTTTATAGTGGTTTGTTCCATAAATTATTTTACTAACCTTTTATATTTTTGTTTTCTTGCCTCCGGAACCATTATTTTTGTTTTAGTTACTATTTTTTATGTTTAAAGAGAGAAAAATGTTTAAATATAATTAATGAGAGGAGATGGTGGTGATGAGTGAAAAAATAAGGAGGAAACGGGAGAGAGAAAGAGAAATACAATCAGAGAATTACAATCAGAGAATGTATGAGAGAGAAAAAGTGAAATGGTAACTCAAAAGTCAATAATTCAAAAGTGATATTTTGAAGGGAGAAATCCACCTTTGCCATTATATATATATATATATATATATATATATATATATATATATATATATATATATATATATATATATATAACCAATATTAATAATCAAGTCAATTATTTTTCTTAATCTGTGCGTCAGATCAACTAGAACGATAATTTATGAACGGAGGGAGTAGTTTAGTACTCTTATGGTTACATATACTTCTTCAACTTTTGGATGATGAAAGTATTAAGGGTAAGTCTATGCGCGGCAAACGGTGTTACACCCTATCACATCTCAATCAATTAATGCACGATAATCGGATAAAAATGATTCATCTTAATATACTTAAAACGGTCTTACCTAAGTTTTTACCAAGTATTAAATCAATAAGTTAATTCCTATTAAGAATTGAGTAACGTTAGGAGAAAATTTCAATACAAAGTAGAGCTGTCAAAACGGGCTTGCGGGCGGAAAAAGCCGCGGGCAGCCAGTGAAAGCAGGCTGGGGAAAGCCCGCGAACATAACGGGCATGAAAACCCCTAGCCCAAACCGTCCCGCATAGGGCCGCGGGCAAAACGGGCAAGCCCACGGGCTTTTAGGTTTATTTACCAATATACACCAATTTGGCAAAAATTCATACTCTAGTCATATACCAATATACATATACCAGTTTACCACCAATTATACCAACATACTTATATACACATACCACCAATTATAACAATATACATGATACATATATTACCAATATACAATAGATAGATGAATTGATACGTGAAATTTCTGAGTTAAGAGCAAAATTTGGAATTAAATCAAACAGTTTGTGGACATAGTTTAAATAATTAAACATAAAAATTATCATACCAATAAAATTATACATCTGTAAAAAAAAAGTCGGATCTGGATTCTGGAAGCATGAAATTAAAATCGAACTAAATTGAAGAATGAAAAAGTATAAATGGAGGCGGATCGGAAGCAACGATGGAGAGCAGGGATGCGGAGCGAGATGGTCGGATGGGAGAGATTTGAGATGGAGATGAAATCGGCGGAGGAGAAGGCAGGTGGAGGAGCAAAGACAGAGGAGAGAAGAAGCCGGAAGAGATGAAGTCGTTGTTGACTCGCTGCCCGCCGGAGACGAAGTCACTGGAGAGTGGAGACGAATAAGAAGCAGTCGCTGGGAAAGATCTACTGAGAGTGGAGAAAATGAGAAAGAGAAACTGAGAATTTCTGGAGAGTGAACTGAAGAATGAGAAATTGAGATTTTGAGAATGACAGAATGAGACTGTCTAGTGTCTGTATGAGAGATTGAGAGAGTAGAGAGTAGAGACGCAGACCTGGCTATGTTAATTGTTAAGTTGTTAACTACTTAACAGTTAACTCCCTATTCCCTAACGCAATGGGCCTGGGTCGTTCACTAGTCACTAAATAAGTGTCCACTACTCCATTGTCCACTACTCCAGTCCAAAGTCCATAAAAAATGTGACTGTGAGAATTGTGCGGGCAGCCCGCCCCCCACCCCGCCCCTCCCCGTCAAGCCTGCACGGGCAAAACCCGAAAAGTTTGTTTTCCAAACGGGTATCAAATACATAAGCCCACCCCGCCCCTAATAGGTGGCGGGGCGGGCATACCCGCGGGCTTTTGCCCTATTTGGCGGCCCTAATACAAAGTATCAATTAAGGGTTAAAGGATGCAATGCTAGAGACTCCTACATGTTATTTGGTATACCAAGCAGAAAAGAAGGGGAAAGAAAAAGGCCACCTCGAAGGAGATAAAGAAAGTTGTCAGTCCAATGCAAAGACCAATACAACCATGACAACAGTTGCAATAAGTGAATTTTCAACCTTTTTTTTTTTTTTTTGCTTAGATATCTTTACACGACGTATTGTATATATCTCAAATTTTCAATATTCTGCTATAAGTTTCTATCAGTATTCTAAAAGTTAGCCTAGGTGTTAAAAAATTTAGCAAATCCACCAATAAATTGCCTCGCGCTGTAGGTGTCGCTTAAGCATCCTAGGTGCTCTAGGCACCCAACTATTGATTTTATTTATTTTTAAATGCTTGGGGTTAAAATAGCGTCATTTTGAGTCTTTTTAAAAAAAAATTAATTTAAAATTAATGAATTATGTATTGTAAATTTGTAATTTGTTAAGTATATATATATATATATATATATATATATATATATGGAATATTGAGTTATTGATTTTCTTTGTGTTATTTGAACCGAAGTGATGGTTTTACTTTTAAATTTTATTGTTGTGGTGCATACATTATTCAGGGATATTTACTATTAATATATTTGGGGTTTAATGCTCGTAATTAGGTTATATTAGTACTTTTGTCCGTGCCGATGGCACGACACCAATTTAAGAATTTATCAATAAATGAAGTAAATACTGTAGATATGAATTAACATTTATTTATAATTTGTATGAGTTGGATATATGTACACTACACAACGAAAAGGGAGAAAACTCAAATATGTAATAAAGTAAAACATTTAACTTCGATGTTTATTTCATAAGAAAACCAAGAAATAAATATTTTAATTGTAATTACAGTTAAAATACGAAAAGAAAATTATATTGTTTTTCTCAATAACGAAAACTCAGTCTTCTTCTTCTGGGGTTCATACTTAACAACAATAGTTGGTTTGGAAACATGAAATGAAATAACTTTGTCCATTATTTCCACCTACACATGACACAAAGAAAATTCAAATACATTCATTTAACCAAATTTTTCGTTTCATCTACAAAACTCGAATCCTCCCACATATTATCATACAAAAATGAATATGTCTTACGATTTAAAAAAAAAATTTATTTGTATACGAAATTACGGGTCAGAAAATAATTAAATTTATTAAGTTAATTATGATAACAATTAAAAAGAAACAAATACAAATTTTCGCAACTGTAAAACTGTAAAATCGTAAAATTTTAATTGTAAAACTGATTAAATTCTGATCAATAATTGTGTTTGGTAAAAACTAATCTTGTCTGGTAATTAACTGATAATTAACTTTTCCTAACCTAGAGTATGACCTAAGGTCGTCGATGTCCTGGCGGTGGTGACCGTTCATCTTGCCCAAACATACTTTAGTTTATTTTTCATTTGATTAAATAAATCATATTCATTAATTTAATTTTACACCATGACTTCAAACACCCAAACATCAACACACACGTGTTTAAATGCCAAAATACCCCTAAATCCCAACTTAACATCACTTCCTCTCAATTACATGTCTTCAAAGAGCAAAAGCCCACATTCATACACCAACATAAGAGAAACCCTAAAACTAAGGTAGAAGAAGCAAAACTCTAAAACTAAGGACAATCTGGAACATCACCACCACTCACTCTCCATACTTACAGTTACCAAATCCATTTCTGCAATACATCCAACAGCGTATTGTAATTGTAAATGTAAATGCCCTTGTCGGTTTTTTATTAATTATTTTTCTTGTTCTTTTTTGATTAAAAATTAAAATTTTATTTTGTAAATATAAATTTTAATACGTATAGTCCATCAAATAATAACAAAATATTGTCATATATATATAGTCCAACAAAGCATTGCAGTACAAAAACAGTAGTCAAAAGTGTATCTTTACATCTTATCTCTCTCACTAAAGATGGAGGCTCAAAATATTGTCGTATAAATTTAAATTATCAAAAATAAAATATTATATATATATATATAGCCAAACAAAGCATTACAATACAAAAACAACTGAAATTTATGGACCAATTTACAGTGGAAATCAAGAAATAATAAAGTTCAAGGGCTTAATTGAAATTGTCTTGCGGCCGCAAGCCCCCTTAACCTTGCAGTTGCAAGGTAACCAGAGACGATCAAAATTTTGAAGCGTAAGAATGCGGCCGCATGCTCACAATTCTTTGCACTCGCAAGGGAAACAGCAAGGTTGGTGTTTGAAGGGATTACATCATTAAAAAAAAATTTGGGGAAAGGAAGCCCAACACAGAAAAGCGGCTCTCTCTCCCTCTCTCTCTCTCTCTCTCTCTCTCTCTTTCACCCCATCTCCTTCCAACTCCTTCACCCAAACCTTCCACAAACCCATCCGGCTTCATCATCCATATCCGCCTCAGCAACCTAGTTTGTGCCCCCCATGTCAGGCCGACCTTCACACCCAGCCACCGCCTTCTTCCTTTCTCCAAACAGTCCTCGCGAATTCCTCCATGACCAGCCCAAAATTCCTTCAATCCCTCAATTCCTTCGCCCAAATACCCCCAATCCTTCACACCTAGCAACCCAATTCGTTCCCCCATCATAAAAGCCGACACCTAGCAATCAAGCAACGTTCGCCGCTCCAGATTCGAGGCAGTTGCTCATTCGTCTTCATCCCCAGTCCAGCCAACCTCCTTCTTCGCTCTGTTAATATCTGACTCCCTTATAGATATGCCATCTACGCGGTGCTCTTTCGTCGGCCTCGGTACTTTCGCCTAACATCGGTGCCAATGGGTTCAGGCCTCCATGGGTTCATCGGTGCCAATGAGTTTGGGTTCCATGGGTGCTACAATCAGTTGGGTTCACCCAACGTCGTTGCTGAGCAAGAAGACGAAGAGGAGAATGATGAAGTTCTAACCCTTGAACGCGCGTCTGGGCATGATGTCGCTGAAAGCGTATGAAGTAAGGTAAGGGTTTTAGTGAGTGGGGTAAGGGCAGGTCATGGACTCATGGGCTGCGATTGTGGAAGTTGAGAACGGAAAAGGCGACGGTTGTTAAGAAGAGTGAGTAGCTGCTCCACACACATGCGAAGTTATGTTTTAATTGTGATCGTAGGATCTCGATAAATGAATCGATCTCGGTCCCTGAATAGCTTTTGTCAATCGTAAGTGTGCGAGATCGAGCTATATTGTAATATAGATTGATTTAAAAAATCAAAATTATGGTAATAATTTCTTAATCTTATACCCGGCCAAGACCCTTCCTAGGCACTCATTTGGCACTCGCTTCATATTATAGATTCCCATATTTTCAGCATTGAGGTTCCGTTTGTTTTATGGAGTATGACTTTCGAAAAATGTTTTCTTCATTTTTTGATGTTTGGTAACGTTAGGAAAATGTAGTCAATGTAAAAGGTTTTCCGAGTCAACAAAAAATGAAGGCTTCTTTTCCAGAAAATGAATAGATTTCATTTTCAGATGTTTGGTAAATATTTTGAAAATATGCCAAAAAATATTTACGAGTGTTTGGCAGACACACAAAAAATGTTACAGAAAACAATATATGAATAAATACAAAAAGTATGTTTTAATATTAATGCACATATTAAATATAAGATATTGGTAAATTACCTACTTTACACTTACATTTTCCAAATGTTTGGATACCCTCAGCTCCCTTTCACAATTGCACATATTTACTTACACACACAATGTTTCACTCAACAAATAAATTGTTTAGAAATATAAATGAAGTTTGTGCACACTATTTATAAATTATAATTTTAATAAATACTCACAACGTCCTAAAATCAGTGTCAACTATATTATTTAGGGACATCCTAAACATTATCAATTTTATATTTTAAAACGTTTTTTTTATATCAATTATCAAAAAAAATATTTGTAATTGCGAGTGTGAGGTTCCCGGGGTGCGACCCGCGCCCCGCGCGCCCTTGGTTAGGGGTGCGCGTACGTGCGGATGCGGGACATCACTGCTCTCGTTCCACCCTCCCTTGTTTAGGGGAAGACGAAATAAAAAATGTGAGAGGAGTGCTGTCTATGTTAGCACGTTGGAATGTGCCTCAGTTGCCTTTAGTGGATTTTGTATCCAATATGGGAACTTATGGTTTCCCGCATCAAGTTATCCCTTTTTTAGGGGATACCAGGATATGGGAATAAATTACCCTTTCATTCTCATTTTCCTTTTTTTAGGAGAAAACGGAAAAGTGCAAAAAAAGATATTGCGACGCCCCCACTATGGATTTTATTAAAAATAGCCTTATGGCCCGTTTCAGATCACTATGAAAACTTTGGGTTTCCCGCATCAAGTTATCCCCTTTTTAGGGGATATCAGTGTAAAACCCCGATATTTTATCTATATATATTTTAATAATTAAATCAATTTGATAACACCTTTGGCATATTTGACCAAATAGTATTTTATTGACTTTTGGTGTAGTTTAAATAAAAATAGTAATAACAATAGCTTCCTTTAATTGACCAAGCCAAATTAGTGAGCTTTACTTTAAAAATATATATATTTTACTAAGTTAGAATTTGTCTTGTACGTTTTTTTTAGGAAAAGATTCATCTATTTTAATTGGGTGGACTTTGACTTTTATATTTTGTAGAAACTAGTAGGAATTTTATATAAGAAACGAATTAGTAATGTTTTTGTTAAAAATAAATAAATAAATAAAACCTTGATGGGACCCAAACCTAGATTAGTTTTCTTGCTATTAATATCCTAGCATTCCTAGGGCTTGGTGAATCATCCAAGCTAATTGTGTAGCATTCCTTACTTTTTTTTTCCTTTGCGTCTCTTGGGCCGCACGTGGTGAAGACAAGAAACAATCAAAAATTGTTGCCTTACTGTTTTGCCAGGTGAGAAAGAGAGGGTATAACCGTTTTCCATCTGTCTTGAATTATTGACTCAGCTTGCCTACCTTGATGAATAATATAAGCTACCCTTGAAAAGCTACCGTCTGGAAGACCCACGTAATTTGCATGGCTGATTCTGATCACCCCGAGCTTGCCTATAAATAGTAGATCCACTATTTCCTTAATATATACAAAGGAGCGGGCAGCCTGGCAATTTTTATTTAGTAGAGAGTAGGTTGTGCACTCCCTTAAATAAAACCCGAGATTAGTATTGTGTATGAATGTTACTATTTTCTTTAAGCCAAGAATAATTATTTGATACCGTTAAATAGCAAGTTGTACCCGAGGACAATCGTGGAAGGTTTTTAATATACTTTACTCAGCAAAGATAATCCTCTTTTAAGGTAAGGGAATTACTTGCTTATGTGTGTTCATAATATCATGTTATTATAATGTCCATGCTCGGAACCATGTGTTACATGCGTAATTTAGTCAGATACTTGATGTGTGAATATTATGAACAATTTATATTAGTTGTATCATGCTGCAAGAGAATACAATGAGTTTACTTTACAGTTCATTGGAATTCTTTATATGTTAATTTCCTTGTTGAGCACTAGTTTCGTACATGAAGTGCTTGTGTAAACAGTTTCAATTGCGCAATTGAACATGTTTTTATGGGGAGAGTAGGGGAACCTCTGACTAGGTCACGGGGCGGAGAGCAGTGCTAGTTAGCAGCGGCACCCTACTCGGACCCGGAACCGAATTCACCACTTTGGCCGAGTGGGGAAAATACCATTGAATTATATGTTAAGTATCACGACGTGTCTGGGGTTGTAGGGACCTAGCCTCGTGATGACTTGTACCCGGGTTGTGAATAAATGGTTGATTTGATAAGCCGAACAAGAGTTGATCAAGACATACAAGCTTCAACAACAATAGTGGGGGTGACAAGGTTGGAAGTGATTTGATCGGAGATGTATCTCGATCATGTATACTACATGTGTTTAAATTTCAGCTCTTCTATGTTATTTGTGAATAGTATCGATAAATATGGCATTTGTTAATCTGTTCAGCATGACATTATTTATGCTGCATACATGCATAACATGCATAAGTATAGTATACCTTACTGAGTTTCGACTCACCCATTATTATTTGTTTTCCTTAGATTGCAGTCATGTCGGAGGATGACTAGTATGGTTTTGGTGGTCCACGGAGTGCTAGCATGTGTTTTCTTTTGGGGTAGCATTCCTAGAAGTTTTTGTGCGACTTTATGGTTTTTGCTGTACAGGAAGACGTGTAGTCTTCTATTTTGGTTTTAATGCTTCTGCGTCTGTAAAACTTTTACTAGAGCTTGTGGCCTATGTATATATAAGTTGTGTTGCTTAATGTTCTTATTAATTGTTTCCAAGCTTAGTTGGTTGTTTACGAAAAATTACAGGTAGATCACGATTGAGTTGGGTCCCACAAATGGGCCGATTCGGGTTGTGACAATCAGGATATGGGAATACATCACCCTTCCATTCACATTCTCCCTTTTTTAGGGAAGAGTGGAAAAGTGCAAAGAAGGAGTGTTGCGATGCCCCACTGGATCTGAAAGTTTTAGAGTCGCCATCTTTATTTTAAGGCAAAATAAAGCAAAACCAAAAAAAGAAAAGAAAAATAAACCAGAGAAAGAGAAGACGGGTTCGGAGGCTAAGTTACGAGTTGGGAAGGTGCTAGGCACCCAACTCGTCATTTCGGTCTCAAAAGTGGTTTTTGGCTGAAGTATGCTTATTGTTATATTTATTTAGCAAATAAATAAAGCGTTAAAAGACAAGAAATTAAAACAGATACATCCATGGCTACATTATTTACGGACTCGCAGCCATTTCCTTATAATAATTACAAATGTACTTAAAAATATTTGGTCATTATAACGGCTCTTTTACATAATATTTCTTATACTAATCCGAGCAGCACAACGGCTTATACTGACTACATTGTGCCGGATTTAAATAACAACTTTAAAATAATAAATGGACGGAACAGTAAATAAATAAAATAAATAACGCCCTTAACGGCTTTACCTTTTAGAGCGGTGGCGTGCTCACTCTGTCATTTAGGGAGAGGGAGTCTTTTTTGTTATTTGTTGTGTGGTTGTTATTTTGATTTGGGCAGAGTAACTGCTTATTTTGGAAGGTTTTGGCTTGTCTACTCGGGCAGAGTGACAGCTTATTTTGGTAGGTTTTGGCCTTTTTGGTTGGGCGGAATAACGGCTTAGTTTTTTTGGTTTTTCAACTCATTACTCGAGCGGAGTAACGGCTTACTTTGGGATTTTTGGGCCGGGGAAGTGAGGTGGATACCTAACAACTAGGCTAGGGATCACTTATAACCTATGGATATTTATTTTGGCGGAGTTTGGACGGGGTTTGGAGACTTAGGGGCTTCGCTCACCTATCTCACACCTCTCGTAACTATTCTCTCGGCGTCGAACGCAGAGAGAGACAGAGTTTCTCTCGATTTTTTTTCTCTCAATTTTCTGAACAAGTGAGAAGGGACCCGGGGCCTCCTATTTATAGCTGAAGAGTGGGGAGTCATCGGGCATTTCTCAATTTCCTTCAGACGCATCATCGGATTGTACACTGAGCTTCAACAATTGTGCTTTACGCTAAATCGACAAGCTACAGTGCTCATCATGGCGCGGCCAATTCCTTCTCCTAGCGCGGAACCAGAGGACTCTTCAGGCGGCGCCCAAGCCACTGTTCATCTTTGTTTTTGACACTTTCACCCCTCGCATTTTACTGTTTCGCGCATCCTGCTTTGCCTTTCGCATTTTTAACTCCTGTAACTTGACATTTGTTAAGTTTTAACGAGTTCTTGATATCATATGTCGAGTCACATACCGAGTACGAATTCGGTGTCTCTGAGGCCCTCAACGATGGAGTCTGGGTAACCCAAGGCTTACTGAGTAGACGAACATCGTTGATAAACAATACTCTCCAATTTCGTTCATTTTAAAAACGGGAGAGAAATGCAATTGGTAGCAGTTATAATGCACAGTTTATCATGCTATCCAAACTCCATAACCTAGACATTTTTTGTCAGTTATAAAAGGTTATCGTAGTTTTTAAGCATATATGAATTTAAAGTGCTCTGATGGTCGGACCTACTAGTGTAGGCTGCCTACGTATTCCTTATTAAAGGAAATCAGACCAAACGTAGTTCAGGCCAAAGACCTAAACTACAACCAAATGAGGATGTCATGTTCTTCGGGTCAAACCCAATCGTAAACACAACAGGAAAAAGATTTTTGTGTTTTTCGAAAAAGTCGTATTCAACAGTCGAGAACGGCCATCAAATACGGTATAAAGATTTGAATGTTTTTCGGGAACCACATTTCAACCGGTCAATACCTTGTCATTGAAACATGTTAAGAAGAATTTTCAAAATCATGTCTGGCTGGTCAATACATTGTTTCCAAACATAACCAGAAAGCTTTCAAATTTCCAGAAAACTGCACTCGACCGATAAAGATCCGTCGTCGAGCACGACAAAGAAAACTTTCTTCAAGTATTTTCGAAAATTGTGCAGTGGAAAACATTCTTTTTTCCTTTCCTTTTTCTCGCTCTCTCTGTTTTTTTTTCAAATATTCCTCTTTTTTTGTTTTTATTTTTTTATTTTTGAAATATTCTTCTTTTTTTGTTTTTTTTGAAATATTCTTCTTTTTTTGTTTTTTTGAAATATTCCTCTTTTTTGTTTTTTTTTTGAAATATTCCTCTTTTTTTAAAAAAAATCAAAATTCATTTTGAAAAAGAGTTTTTCTTTTATTTGAAAAACAAAGCAAAACTTTTTTTCTTTTCTTTTTTTTTTAAAAAAAATTTCCTTAAAAGGAAATTATTCTGAGATCAGGGTAAGGATACTGTACCTGACTTACCTTTTTTGCGCCCGGGTGACTGCCGCGGATTCGGCTAACTTTGGCATTTCTGCCACTCTTGTCGGGGAATTTATTATCATTTATATTCTTCTTCTTTTTTTCTTTTTTTTTCTTTTCTTTTCTTTTTCTCTTTTCTTTTTCTTTTTTTCTTTTCTTTTTCTTTTTTTCTTTTCTTTTTGTTTTTTTTCTTTTTCTTTTCTTTTTCTTTTTTTCTTTCCATGGCTGACTTGCTGGGGAGATTATTTTTCTTTGTCCTCTGATGGATGGTCGTCAATTTTTGGCTAACAAGATTAACTTCGTTAACCCTTCGTTAGGCTCAGGGACCATTTTGGAAATTCTGAAATTTGAGGACTTAAGTGTCGCAGCTTCAAACTTTGGAGGGGGAAAGTGAAAAATTCCATTTTCCTCCCTTTATCATGGACGGGAGTGAGGGAGAGAGGCTCACAGCTTCTCCTTCTTTCTTCTTCCTTCTTTCCTTTCTTTTCTCCGTCGCCATTGCTGCTGCTGTCTGTTTTCTTTTTCTATTTTCTCTATTTTCGCTCCTTTTCTCAATTTTCTTTCGCCAATTTCAGTGTTTTGTTTAGCAGATGGCATCTTCTTCTCGATCCAGGAAGGGGAAGGCACCCATGCACCCAGAATCTGACGAGAGGAGGAGAGAGCCTCCTCGCGTGGTCCGGAATAAGCTCAACTACCGGTATTCTAACAATGATTGGGGTAATATCTTGCGAGATCGGAACACTCACGTGTCCAATCTTCCTCCAACCACTGTAAGATTCTTTCTTTTTCGAGATTTTCCTGGCTATATTTCAGATCTGCTAAATTTCTGCACTTTTTGGAACTTTTGGAGCACTCCTGACCTTATTAGTAATGCATATGCATGTCTTATTTATGCCTAAATGATGTAATTAAATGATGATGTATGAAATTTCTATTATTTATTTTTGCGATGCATGATTTGAACTAGTGATCACTATTTGACCTTACTATGCATGATTTATATTCTAAATGCGAATGAGGCTATATGATGCATGTTTTACACTAAAACATATTTTTGCATGCAATAGAATCGCGAGACGGACTTTTCGGGATACAATTTAAATTTTTCTGAAACTCATTTTCGGGCATATTTTCGGATAAAAACAGGACAAAACGAGTATTTTTCATGCCCTTAGATTCATTTTTCAAGCATGCAACTGCAGCAGGGACATAGTAAATGCCACAAAAATATTTATTTTGATGATTGGTGACACTTTATCTTCTTTTAAGCGTATCCCTATGGCAGCTTATTGGACAGTGAAATGCACATAATGGATGCATGAATTACTCTATTTGATGCAGATGCGATGCAGAACAACTATAAGATGATGCATGAATATTTTCATATTTTATTATGCGCACGGTAAATGCAGCCTAACATGTATTTTTATGATGTTTAGGATGCAAAATTAACTACTTAAATGCAAAACATATTACAAATATATTTATTTATTTATTTTCGATTTATTATTATTATTTTCAATTTTTTTTATGTTGTTATTTTTTTTGTTGTAAGAATGTAAAAGAATACAATATGTATGTTCAGCATATAGAATCTTCTCTCTTCTTTTTTTTTAATTTTGCGTAAAAGAATGATGTTTAATGAAACTAATTGTTTATTCACATGTAAATTTATGTACATGTATAAAAAAATGGTATGTGTTTATTAACATTAAAATTTAAATATATATATATATATATATATTATTATTATTATTATTATTATTATTTATGAACAAAGTGTTGTGTTTTTCTTTTTTAGCATGCTGCAATTTTAAAATTTATGAAGTATAATGCATGCAACATGTTCATCATTTATTTATTTTTAAAAGACTGTACATAGAAGAAAATAAGGATAGGGGACTTACCTTTTTTCCTCTTCTTTTTTTTTTTAGCTTCGCAGGGAATTCACAAGGGTGCGGGCAACATGTACCAACGTAGCTGAGATCTATGCTATGTTGCTGGCGGCGATTATTGGTGGAGGGTGTCTTCATGCATTCTTTCACCCGCTTCACCAGTTACTTGCCCATTTTTGATGTGCTCAGGGACTTCTGGTGGGACACCACCCATACTTTCCACTTCAGCTGGGGGGAGCGACCATGACCCCGTGCGACTTTGTCGCGATCACGGGCATTCCTATCAGCATAGGGGAGACCATGGCGCCTGATTTCACTCTCCGTCGGCGTAGGGAGGAGGTGGTGGACCTCCTGGGTTTCGAGCCGGAGTTTAAATCGACAGATGAGATTTTTATTGGCAGCGTACGGAGATGGCTTCTTAGTAATGCCGAGCGGGTGCCGGTTGATGATGTTGCTGCCGTGACTCGAGTGGCAAGAACGTTTCTATTTTTCTTTCTTGGCACATCGCTCTTTGCCAACTCCTCTGTCACCCTGAGAGTTTCTGTCCTGGCTTGTCTGGCGGATTTTGATCGGATCCCTTTATATGACTAGGGACAGGCAAGCTTGGCCGAACTGTATGCTTCTATGGATAGGGCCAGCCGGAATGACTCGCCGACTCTGAATGGGTTTGCCCCGGCGTGGGAGATACATGCATTTTCCTGCTTTTCTCTCTCTTTCACTCTCTCTTTTTATTATTATTATTATTATTATTATTTTCAGCACATATATTTTCTTTTGCTCTTTTTTTTTTTTTAACATATGTATATTTTTGCAGATCTGGGCCTTCTCATTTTTTTCATTTTCGCCGGGTCGTCTCATTCATCGAGTTTACCAGCCTCCGTACCTGTCCCAGTATGTTGATAATAACAGGGTAGATCCGGCCGAGGACGATGGTTGTAGTGAGAGGAAAGAGTCTTTGGAGCAGTTATTAGCTCGAGTCTGATGCGGTGCACTTCATTCCTTGGAGGGCACGGAGGGTCATTATTACTTTGATGCTTTCGGCCCATTGCCGGATATTGATGGTTTCCATCATGGTGGACTCTTTATATATGGGCGAGCGGGTGAACCGTCAGTATCAGTCTTTTCAAGTAGCTCCAGTGGTGCCTCATCGGCCTCCTTTCTAGGTGATAGAGCCCGATCGACTGCCCAACATGTATCAATATTTGGCGAAATACCTCATGCCAGTGACAGATTATCCAGTGATGGCGTATGAGGATTTCCTGAGATTAGTGATGCATCCCCCTCTTCCTGCTCCTGTCGCGCCCAGGCGACATTCTGATGCTTCTGCCAGGCCAGGGCCGTCTTCTTCTCTTCTCGACGAGAACCTGATGTTTAACGAGCCCGATGATGTCTTATCTACTTTCCAGTATGAGTGGGGTGGTGGCTTGGTAGAGCAGGTTCTTCTTGACGTCGAGATTCCGGAGGAGCGTCGTGTCCCGGAGCAGGCTCGTTCGGTAGACACATCCACCTTTATTGTCTCTTTTCTATATTATTTTTTTATACACATTTTTTTTAATATACATGTACACTTTTTTTTTGAGACTAACACATTTCTTTTTTTTTATTTTTTTGTTATTTCTTTTTTTTATATACTCTTTTTTTTTTGTAGGTGAACGTGTCCACTTATAAGAGACTGCTGCGGGGCTTTTTCAGCATCAGCAAACTGTATCAAAAACTTGCTGATGAATTTTCTTGCAGGGGGAGCAGCATAGCACGACGGCCCAAACGTCGAGATGACGATGATGATGGGTCGGCGGGTAAGGTCGGGGATTCGAGTGGTGGCACAACAGGTCCCAGGGTCATGGGTGGTGGTCTTAACAGAAGTCAGTCGTCCCGAGCACATTAGCTTCGGATTCCTGCGAATATTAGTCCTTTCTTTTTTTCTTTTTTTTTAATATTATTTTTTTTTATAAGAGAAACATGTACAAACATTATGGTATAATGCAATATAATGTATATGATGCAATATATTACACATGCAAAAATAAGTTCACATAGAAAATAAAACTATACCAGACATCTAAAGGGTAATGGCACGATGTACTTTAAGAAAAGGGGTTTATGAGAATACACCTTTGAATCAGAGCGGGCTTTTCAGGTGATATTGGGACAGGAAAACGGCTGCATCCCTCATCATTTCGGTGCCCTGTGGCTATTGAGCCCGTGCTCGTAGCCACCTTTCATAGCCTTTCTTTTCTTTTCGCGATCGAGGCGTAGGAGCAGTGTGTCGGATCATCAAGCAGGGATACGAGGCGAAATTTCACGGCCACGGTGGAGATTTACAGTGCGTAATAAGGGGCCTATGGCGCAGCACCAAGAGGCCTTTTTGGTGGCGCCATAGTTTCTCTGTGCAGCCTCTGTTTTCTTCACTATTCGTGCACTGTGCACTGAACTGTCCGTTTTCTCTAATCTCGATATAAATTCTGACGGAAATCTGCTTGGTTCTTCACCAATTCACTTCGTCCCTTTCTTTTAGAAACTCACCAGCTTCTGTCCTGCCTGCCATTGCTCTTCTAAGCCGTAATAAAATCTCTCGCATCTCTTTTTATAAATGGCTGCCCGTATTCCTACGGCTTTGAAAATTGAGATTTACGAGAACGCTCTGGATTTTTGGATCCTTTCCTTGCAATCTGACGAGAGGGATTGGTTTGAACATCTTTTCGGGTTCAGGTGCCTTCTGTCCTGGCGGAATGTCATTACCAATTGGGACATGTTGAGGGGAGCCGCCAGGTTTTGGTCTCCTGAGGATCACTTATTTAATTTTGGCATGAACGAGATGTGTCCTACTTTTTAGAAGTTCTGTGCGATGCTGGGGGTGGCACCTACTCGTCAGATTGCGGTACCCGCCTACAGAAGGCGTCCGTATATGGCCATCCGGGAGCTCTTCAATTCTACCCGCAGTGCTACTCCAGGATTCTTTAATGGGGAGAGTTTTAATTTGATGGTTCTTCCTGGAGTCTTCATAGAATACAGGAAAGATGATGTGAACTATCAGTGGCGTAGATTGACAGCACTCTTTCTCTGCTTGGTAGGGAGATATTTGATAGTTGGTCTACCCGGATTTGTAGATGTTCGGGTCGTGGACCTAGCATTACAGGCACGAGATCGCCGACTGAACATTGTTCCGGTGATTTTGGCGGAGACCTCCCGATCGCTTTGGCTTTCACTCTCGGAGATGAAGCTGTTCCTAGGTTGCCCCATTCTGGTTCATATGTGGCTAGAAGAGCATTTCCTCTGGGTTCAAGCTCCCGTGCCGCATGGAGCTCCTTACGACCCATCATTTTATGGCATGCGCAGACATTTTCCCCAGACCAATTATTCTGAGATTGATTGGGCTGATCACTTCTATCGCTGAGGCTCGATGGACATAATCTGGGTTGTTCGCCACTGGGAGATCCTGTTTTTTCTCCGTCACTCCGATGAGTACAGTCAAGTAGTCATGTTGGTTCTTCATCGGACTTCTTTTTACCAACCGGACCGGATCTTGCGGCAATTCGGAAGAGAGCAAGTGATCCCAGACACCTCCCGTCCTATATACATGGGAAGGGAGCTTATTGACGATCGTCTGGGTCCCACTATCCAGGGCATGTGGCTCAGAGATTCTGAAAGACTGGAGGTAGCATACCCATATTCTGACTATATGCTTCTGTCCCTTGGGTATTTGGCATGGATAATGGTAGCTGCTGAGGGGCCGTCTCGCACCATCCGGCATGGACTGAGACATTTACTGGGTCGTCTATAACTAACGGAGTGGATGCTCGCCTAATGGAAGTAGGCGAGGACATTGATAGCTCAAGGTTAGTTGTTCCTCGAGCCCTGGAGGCAGAATTTAGATGGGTACATGGCCTTAACACTCGGACGGCCCCTGGACCGGACACTGCAGGTCCCAGCAATACATCCCGCAGATTGAGCGACGTTGGTCGGCAGCATAACCCATGGGAACAAGAAGCAGCTGCTCCTCTGTAAGGGTAAAATAGGCATGACCTATTTTGTTATTGTTTCACCTTTCTTGGTCATAAAGTTTTGGTGGATATTTGGTAACAAAAATTTTAGTTGCATTTTTGGAAACAAAATATTCCTAAAGATTTGTTGATTTCTTGGACCTAAATCTTAGTGTTGTTTTTGGAAACAAAATCTTGGTGAAATTCCTTCATGAAACCGTGCCCTAGAATCCTATTTGGTATGGTAAGAAAATCTGGAAATTAAGGAAGTTTCTTTTATTCTAATCATTGTCCTTCTTGGAGATGGATTCCTTCTTTGTGTGTAGGTTTTCTCAACATTATAAATAGAAGATAAGGGCAACTGCTAAACACACGAACTGAGAGAAAAGTGAGCTGATTCAGAGCAGCAAATTCAGAAATTTCAGAAGTTCAGAATCTGATTTCAGTTTCAGATGTGCAGCAGTTTTTGAATGTAGCTACATTGGCAGTAACATTGAAGTTTTGGAACTGTTTTGTCTTCCTGTTTAGTCTTGAGGAAGTTTATTTTGTTTCTTCCCACGTTTTGTTTAATCTGTTTATGTGGGATTTTTGTTCTCCAATATTTATAGTCTTGTGAGAATATTTTGTGAGTAATCTCACAATTGGTTTTGTAAAACGATTAATATTTTTAGTGAAATCTTTGTTGCCTTGAGGCTAGGTCTACAAGTATTATCTTATAGATTGTTTGTGGTAAAACTTGCATTCTGTTTTTTTTTTTCTGTTTTTAATCTATTCTTCCGCTGCTATTATTCTTTGTTGTCCATTGTGATTCCCATTGTAGCTACAATCACAGCTACATTGGAAATTACTTTGGTTTCTCTTGAGAATCCTAGCTCTTGTGTTCTTTCAATTGGTATCAGAGCCTTCTCTTGACATCACTAAGAGTTGATTCTGGTTGTAGCCGTGATGGATTCTCAATATGAGAGTTTTGTTCGTCCTAATACTTTGAGAAAGAAAGGTTTGTATAATGACTTTCGTTGCTTTAGCTCTTCTGTCTCTGAAGTTGGTGCAGAATCAGAATCAGAACTGATGGATGCATATAAGGAGTTGTACAATGATTGGGAAAAGAGAGTTTGTCAAGTTAAGTTACTTAAAAAGGCAAATGACTTGCTGAAGAAGGCTAATGAAGAACAAAAGGGTTGTATTATAAAATTTGGAAAGTTTGTTGAGTAAAAAAGATGTGGAGATTGAAGATCGAAAGAAAAGCTCATCTAGCCAATGAAACCATGGCTAAATGGAACTCAAGCCAACAAAAAATGGATGAGATGTTGAATTCTGAAAATTCAGGTAAGTCAGGAATTGGTTTTATGCCCAAGACATTTGTGAAAGAAGGTGAAGGTATGTCTACTGAACCAAAACATCCCACACAAAATTTTCAAAATCTAAACTTCTTTGAAAAACCCAAAACAAGAAAGAAGAATTTTGTGTGTCATTTTTGTCACAAGCCTGGTCATATACAGCCATTCTGCTTTCTTAAAAAGGTTGTATATGAAGAAGAAGTAAGGCAGGCTTTCTTGGTTAAAAATCAGATGCAGCATCGAATGCAACAACCAATGCAGCATCCAATGCAGCAGCATTGGAAGTCACATTCGAAGCTACATCAGAAATCACATTCACAAGAACAGAAACCAAAAAGCTTTAAAAAGATGTGGGTTCCCAATGGTAGCTACAGGAATGATAAATCCAAATACTGTGAGCCTTTTGACATATGCCCTGGTGCTAAGTGGCCCTATGATGAATCTCCTGACTTTGGAGATCATGAATCTCCTGCAAAATCTTCAAAACCTGTATCTGAAACCATTGAACCTGCACCTGATCAGACAGAACCTGTATATTCTGGAAGTTCAGCCGATGTGATTCAGAATGTGACACCTAATGTGATTCTGAATGTAGCTACATCGAAAGTCACATTGGACAGAAACTCCCCAGATGCTGAAACAGGTCCTGAACATTCAGAAATTCAGTCCAGTTTGACTGATCGCAGCCATGACATTCCTAGCCTCATACAGAAAAACCATTCAATCTCTCAAGTGATAGGTAATATTCATGATGGCATATACACAAGGAGAAGAGGTAAGGTTGATTCTCAAAATTTTGCATGCTTATCAAAATATTTTTGAGAGAAGCCTTAAATCTTTTATGGATGCTTCAAATGATCAAAGATTATATACTACACATTGATGTGTTAACCTTGTATTTTGATAACACCTATGCATTTTGCTTAGCACAAAAATCCAGTCCATTATTCTCTAACAAAACACATTAATTTAAGACACCACTTTATTAGAGACTTGGTTGAATATGAAAATTGTTTGCATTGAACATGTTGGGACTGAAAATCATCTTGCTGATATATTTGCCAAGTGTCTTGTTTTTTTAGAGATTTTTCAATCTTTGGAAATCTCTTGTGTTTTGTGTGCCATATGATTTTACATTTAGTTATAAAAAATAATTTAAAAAAATTACGCATGCTTGCATTTTGTCTTTAGAGTGCACTCTAGATCATTGTTTCATATGTATGTGCCTCTTGTGGTTGCTTGGGAATTTCATTCAAAATCTGTTGTGATTTCATTGTTATGATTCTCTCTCTCCCAGTTCTTGAGTATGTTTGAAGTCCACAAAGGAAAGAGCTACCTTTTGAAATTTAGGGATGCATCAATTTGTCAAAGTACTATGGAGCTTAGGCTCTCATGGGTTGATCTTGAGAAAATTGACTTCCTTTAATTGAAAAAGTGTGAAAGCTACCTAACGGAAAAGAGCTACCTATGAACAAGGTTGTGGCACCTTTCTTTTGGGACTATGAATCATCGGATTTCATGGGTTGATCAAAAAGTTAAGTGGCTTCCCTTGGTAAATAGTGTGAAAGATTCCAAGTGGCATGTTTTTTTTAGCTTGAAATAAAGTAGAGCTATATTCCTAGGGAAATAAAGTACCTATGAATTTTTGTTGTGAAAAATTTACAATCTTGGGAGAGAAATCTGGTTGAGAAAAAAAATGCAAAATTGAAAATAAAATCACAATTTTGGCGAATGCATCTCCCAATGTAGCTACATTAGGAACTACATCGCTTTGATATGGTCTTTATCACTTGTGTGTGATTGCATTTTTTATTCTTTTACCTAGCTTTTAGTTATCATGTTTTTAGGCATATAATTTTAGGACATGCATTGTTGGCAAGGATATCAGCTTGGTGAAATTTTGTCCTAATATAAACTTTGCAAATCAATTTCCAAAAATCTCCATGTTGAAAAATATTTAGTGGTTGTCTAATTTTTGTGTGGAACTAAGAGGTTTTGAATTTGGATATGATGTGCTCAGTTATTGCTAGTGGTGTGATCAAATCATGGTGAAGACTTAATTGTGTTTTTCAAAATCTTGGATTTTTTTAGAATTCCTAAAAGATTGTTTATCCCTCTTCCTTTTCCGGTCAAATAGGGGGAGAGAGATCAAGTGTTTATGATGATGGTGATGAATCCTATGATTTCTGACTTTATACCTTGCACAAATTCAGGGGGAGATGAGATTTTCTAACCAATGCAGGTTAGATGTTTTGATTGGTGTTGAATAAACACTTGTCATTTGATTTGATCAGAAAGGCTCAACAAAGGGGGAGATTGTAAGGGTAAAATAGGCATGACCTATTTTGTTTTTGTTTCACCTTTCTTGGTCATAAATTTTTGGTGGATATTTGGTAACAAAATCTTTAGTTGCATTTTTTGAAACAAAATTTTCCTAAAGATTTTTTGGTTTCTTGGTCCTAAAGTTTAAGAGTCATTTTTGGAAACAAAATATTCCTAAAGATTTGTTGATTTCTTGGACCTAAATCTTAGTGATGTTTTTGGAAACAAAATCTTGGTGAAATTCCTTCATGAAACTGTGCCCTAGAATCCTATTTGGTATGGTAAGAAAATCTGGAAATTAAGGAAGTTTCTTTTATTCTAATCATTGTCCTTCTTGGAGATGGATTCCTTCTTTGTGTGTAGGTTTTCTCCACATTATAAATAGAAGACAAGGGCAACGGCTAAACACACGAACTGAGAGAAAAGTGAGTCGATTCGTGAGCATCAAATTCGAAATTTCGAAGTTCGAAATCGATTTCGCCCATGTGCAGCTTTTGAATGTAGCTACATTGGCTAACATTGAAGTTCTGGAACTGTTTTGTCTTCCTGTTTAGTCTTGAGGAAGCTGATTTTGTTTCTTCCCACGTTTTGTTTAATCTGTTTATGTGGGATTTTTGTTCTCCAAGATTCATAGTCTTGTGAGAATATTTTGTGAGTAATCTCACAATTGGTTTTGTAAAACGATTAATATTTTTAGTGAAATCTTTGTTGCCTTGAGGCTAGGTCTACAAGTATTATCTTGTAGATTGTTTTTGGTAAAACTTGCATTCTGTTTTTTTTTTTGTTTTTAATCTATTCTTCCGCTGCTATTATTCTTTGTTGTCCATTGTGATTCCCATTGTAGCTACAATCACAGCTACATTGGAAATTACTTTGGTTTCTCTTGAGAATCCTAGCTCTTGTGTTCTTTCATCCTCCTCCTCAGACTGGTTGGGGTACGACTCTGAGAGCTGGTGGTCACGAGCCTCTGCGGCTGAGCTTGGCAAGCAGACAGGACAATCCATGGGAACAAGAGATAGTTGTTCCTCCTCCCCCACCCGTATGGGGTGCTGGTTTCGAAATGATGGGTACGAGCAATACCCGAAGACCGGAGATGCTGACGATGAAGAGGGAGACACACCTGGTGGCTCTCATGCTGATGAGTCTAGGGCTTCTTTTACGCCTCGCAGAAGGAGTATATGGGCCCGGCTGCAGACGCCGCAGCGATAACTTCTGGGGCTAAGGCTGCAAGAAAAGGAATTGTTTCTGGGGGACAACAAAGGGGGGGTACAGGCAGTATATATAAATATGTACAATGCAAATAATGTATAATATAGACGTCTTAATGAATATTCCTAAGTTGCACCTTAGACTCAGAAAATTATATTTTAGTATTTTAATATGAGCCTTTGTCGTGGTTTTTCTCTTCTGTCAGTCGAGCCTTTGATGCACTGGAGACTTGAGGTGGTATGCTGAAGACTTCAAATAATGTCTTCCCTCTCCTTCTTTTCTCCTTTATATTATATATATTTTTTATTATATATATATATATATTTATTTATTTATTTTTGTAGATTTTTTTTGTGCTCTAATTTTTGCCTAGGCTGCCCTTTCAGGTTTTCAACCTAGCGAGCCCTTATTTCTCATTTTTTTTTTCATATATATATTTTTTTAAGGCCCTAACTTTTGCCTAGGCCGCTCTTTTCGGTTTTCAAATTTAGCGGCCGGGAGATGAAAGCATTAGTCGGATGGAATGGCTCGCATAGTACTTTTGAGTTTGTCGAGGTTGAAAGGCTGGACAAGATCTTCCCCATCCTGGTTCGTGAGAAGCACGGCACCTCCTGATGGGATCTCCTTAACGATGTATGGTCCCATCCAGTGAACTTCCATTTTCCCCTAGTATCAACATAACTAGGGGTTTCTCGGCACGAGGTCTCCAACTTGGATATCACGGCCTTTGACTTTTTTATTGAAAGATCGGGCGATGCGCCTTTGATATGCCCGAGTATGCTCCAAGGCTAATAGGTGTCGTTCATCAATTAGGGCCAGTTCTTCGTATCGCCCTTTGACCCAGTCAACTTCTGCTATATCAGCTTCCATCATCACTCTTAATGATGGAATTTCCACTTCTATCGGTAGTACCGCTTCCATGCCATAGCAGGAAGTAGGGGTAGCCCTGGGTGTGCGATCCCGGCACGGTAGCCCCAAAGGGCTAGTGGCAATTTTACGGCGGTCTTTTCTGTACGGCCATTTTACGATGATGTTCTCGAGAGTTTTGTTGGCTGCTTCAACGGCACCATTGGCTTGCGGCCGGTAGGGGGAGGATTTGTGTCTTTGGATCTTGAACTCGTCAAGTAGACGATTCACGTCCCCTTCAAAATGAGAGCCGTTGTCGAAGATTATCTCGAAAGGTATCCTATAGCGGTATATGATATTGACCCGGATGAACTCGGATACCTTTCGGGCATTTAGGATCTTGTAGGAAGAGGCTTCCACCCACTTTGTGAAATGTAATCGGCGGCTACGGGGCGTATTCATGGTCATTGGATCCGCCGGGTGAATTTGGCCTATGGCGTCGATACCACATGTTGAGAAGGGCCGTGGGGCGTGGGTTGTATAGGGCGTGTGGGGGCATATGTTGTAGATTGGCAAAGCGTTGACATTTGTTGCAATGTCGCACCTCCACCGGATACAATCAGTTTCGAGTGTACTCTAATAGTACCCCTGTCGGATGACTTTCTTTGATAGCATATGGCCGTTCATGTGGGTCCCACAGGTACCACCATGTAGTTGATTCGTAATTTGCTCAGCTTTGGCCTGATTGACACATAATAAATTGAGGCCTTGATAGTGTCTCTTATCACAGTGCCACCGTGCCGAGTCTGAACCGGGAGGCCCATCTTCGGGGAGACCACTTCCTCTCTTGTCTAAGCCGGAGGATAAAGACCTTTGCTGGAGCAGATTTAAAATGTCGACATACCGAGGACTCGTGATGCCGCTTCGGGGGTTGCATTAATTTTGAAAGCAAGGTATCTGGGAGTGACTTTTTCCGACTATAAATGGCTGAACTTTAGTTTACGGGAATACGGACTAGTGATGCCGAGTGGCTGGGGCATCATCATCGGGTTGATTCATATCTCGTGGCAAATAATGAAAACGATAGAACCAAGGCATCGAGCGGCGATCGTTGTTAACTTGGCATGATAGAGCCGCAATTGCCAGGGATCTTGGGTCTTCCATCTTCCTTCGACTTGATTTATGATTAGGGCAGAGTCTCCGTAGACTTCGAGATCTTTAGTTCCCCTTTGGAGAGCTTCTTCTAGGCCAGCAATACATGCTTCATATTCTGCCGTATTATTTGAACATTCAAACTCCAACCTTATAGCCAGCGGAGTATGAGAGTCAGTCGGATCGATTAACAGGATTCATATGCCAAAGCCTCTTTTGTTTGCGGCTCAGTCAAAGAACATCGCCAACGAGGTGTCATGAGTCGGTGATTTCGAGACACCTTCATCCGGAAACCGTGCTCGGTGCATCTTCGGCCTTGAGGTAGATCGGCTAAGTGAGTGCTCGCAATGGCGCTCCCTTTGATAGACTTGAGTGTGACATAAGTTATGTCAAACTCATTGAGAAGAAAGGACCACTTGGCTAGTCTGCTGGACAGTGATGGTTTACGGAAGATGTATTTGATAGGGTCCGTCCTGGATATGAGTTTGATGGACCTTCCTTGGAGATAGGTTTTGAGCCTCTGAGTGGCCCAGACTAGGCCGGTACAGCTTATTGGGAAGGTGCTAGGCACCCAACTCGCTCTTTCGGTCTCAAAAGTGGTTTTTGGCTGAAGTATGCTTATTGTTATATTTATTTAGCAAATAAATAAAGCGTTAAAAGACATGAAATTAAAACAGATACATCCATGGCTATATTATTTACGGACTCGCATCCATTTCCTTACAATAATTACAAATGTACTTAAAAATATTTGGCCATTATAACGGCTCTTTTACATAATATTTCTTATACTAATCCGGGCAGCACAACGGCTTATACTGACTACATTGTGTCGGATTTAAATAACAACTTTAAAATAATAAATGGACGGAACAGTAAATAAATAAAATAAATAACGCCCTTAAAGGCTTTACCTTTTAGAGCGATGGCGTGCTTTCGCTACGTCCCTTGAGGAGAGAGAGTCTTTTTGTTGTTTGTTGTGTGGTTGTTGTTTTGATTTAAGGCGGAGTAAGCCGCTTATTTTGGAAGGTTTTGGCTTGTCTACTCGGGCGGTAGTGGCTGACTTATTTTGGTAGGTTTTGGCCTTTTTGGTTAGGCGGAATAACGGCTTAGTTTTTTTGTTTTGACTCATTACTCGGGCGGAAGCGGCTTGACTTTGGGATTTTGGGCCGGGGAAGTGAGGTGGATACCTAACAACTAGGCTAGTGATCACTTATAACATATGGATATTTATTTTGGCGGAGTTTGGACGGGGTTTGGAGACTTTTAGGGGCTTCGCTCACCTATCTCACACCTCTCGTAACTATTCTCTTGACGTCGAACGCGGAGAGAGACAGAGTTTCTCTCGATTTTTTCTCTCAATTTTTCGAACAAGTGAGAAGGGACCGGGCCTCCATTTATAAATGAAGAAGAGTGGGAGTCATCGGGCATTTCGTTCCTTCACCGCGATCATCGGATTGTACACTGAGCTTCAACAATTGTGCTTTACGCTAAATCGACAAGCTACAGTGCTCATCATGGCGCAGCCAATTCCTTCTCCCCGGCGGAACTGGAGGACTCTTCAGCAACCTTTCCTGTTTTTGACACTCACCTCGCATTTCTTGTTTCGCGATCCCGCTTTGTCTTTGATTTTTAACTCTTGTAACTTGACATTTGTTAAGTTTTAACAGTTCTTGATATCATATGTCAGAGTCACATACTAGAGGTACGAAATTGAGGTGTCTACAGCGAGATTGAAAAAAGATAGACATTGATTTGACACCACTAATGATAAATTGAGAGCTACTAAAGAAAAATTATTTAAAGTTCAACACTATCTTATATTCAATATGTGCATTAATATTAGAATATATTTTTTGTATTTATTCATATATAGTTTTCCATAACATTTTCTAGGGACATCTTAAACATTGTTCATTTTCTATTTTAAAACTTTTTTTTTCATATCAATTATAAAAAAAGAATTGTAATTATGAGATTAAAAAAAGATGAACCTTATTGGTTTGACACCACTAATGATAAATTGAGGGCTACTAAAAAAAAATTACTTAAAGTTCAACAATATCTTATATTCAATATGTGCATTAATATTAAAACATATTTTTTGTATTTATTCATATCTTGTTTTCCGTAACTTTTTTCGTGTTCTGTCAAACACCCGTAAATATTTTCTAGCATATTTTCAAAAGATTTACCAAACACCTGAAAATAAAATCTTTTCATTTTCCAGAAATCATTTTCTAGAAATGATTTTCCGTGAAATAAACGGAGTCTGAGTTTCGTATGTTGACCTTTCCATGGATATCTTCTTGTCTTCAAACTTCCCATATATTCATTATATCTTTATAGTAATACTCCTTCCGTTTTCAAATTATCGTCTTTATTTCTTTTTTCGTCCATTCTAAAATAATTATCATCTTTCAAAACTTTCCCTTTTAGAAAAAATATTTTTGTCACTTACCATTACTTTTTATACCAAGTTTAATTATGATCATATGTTCAAGAGTATTAAAGGAAACCACACATTTTACTAATATTTATAATATAATCAATTATTTTTTCTTAAACAGTGTGTGTTGGGGCAAAGAAAATGATAATTTGAAAACAGATGGAGTATTAAATATAATATTATCTCCTTATTTCACTCATGTACTCACGCTTGAAAAGTGAAATAATTAAAAATGTTAAATGTGCATTTAGTCTCTATACTATGTCAAAGTCTACTAGTAATCCCCAAACTTCAAAAGTGATCTTCATTGACCAAATATTACATTTTTTGCTCACCAATAGTCCCTAGCCCTTACGTCGTTTATGTTATCCCCGTTAACACATCATGTTCAACTCACATGCATAATATTTTAGGGCAAATTAGTCTTTTCAATTTATAAAAAAAGGGTTAATTTGGGTAACATCATCAAAATAAGGGGCATGTATAAAAAATTTATACCCAAATGTCATTCCTTTCATCTTCTCCTACGAAGGCTTCCCCCTCCTCCCTCACCCATTTCATCCCTTCACCAATTCCACCAGTTTTTTTCCCACAAACAATTGCAATTGATTATTAACAAATCAATTCTTAAAAACCCAATGAAACAGCCAATTTCAAGGAGGTGCCATTGATTTCGATTTTCTTGAAAAATCCAATTAAGAAACCCAGGAAACTTTGATTTTGATTTTCGCATTAGATTTGAGGCCCTATCAAGTCTTCTACGGTGACGATGGAGCTCCGGGTACCATCCTCAATCCGTCTCTACAACGACGAATATTCTCCCGGTGAGAAATTCACCAAATAACCACAACCTGCAATTTGCATCTTCAATTTACTGAAAATTTCAACTTTCCTATGAGATCCAGAACTTATAACCTCCCATATGCAAAAATCTTCAACGAATCGACTAGTTAAATGCGTTACGACGACAAGATCCGAGTAGCTCCTTCTCCCAGCCTCGGCACCATAGCTTCCCATGTCGCTCAAATTACTGGCGATGCAGTGATGAGAAAGAAGCTATTGCAGAAAATCTTTAGCATTTGATGCTTTTTGTATAGATTTATGTAGTCAAAACAAAGTTGAATAGAGAGGGAGTTAGAGATGTTAATAGGGCTGGAAAACCGTAGGGTCGACCCTATTAATCGAAAATCGGAAAGGGTTAGGGTCGGGAAGATGCGACCCATTTATTAAACGGGCCAACCCTACAGGGTGCGGGCAAAATGGGTCGGACCGCCGGGTTGCAAGGCTGACCCACGGGCTGTTTTTGGGGGGAAACAGATTAAAGCCGATTAAAAAAATTTAGTGGACGACAGTGATACCGTCGGGTTGAGGCTTTGACTTTTCAGTTTTCACTTTTTCACCCAATTACCCAAACAGCCAAAATCAAAACTCAAAAGAAACCGGAAAGGGCGATTGGCGATTGGCGAAGCCGCGATTCGTCGATTGCGAAAAGGTGGCAAAGGAACTTCGATTCGAAATCGGGGAAGTCGTCGGAGTTCGGTCTTCACTCTTCACGGCTTGCTTCATCGGATCCCGTCGATCGTCTACTGCTCTTCAATCACGGCTTCACGCTGCTCGTCTTCACTCTTCGGTCTTCACGGTTCACAGCTCTGTCCTGTCTTTACGCTCACTTCGTCTTCTCTGATCTCGAGATTAAGTTCTCGCCGTCGCCGTCAATCGTCATTCAACTGGTAAGTAGGTGTTCTCTAGTAGTTCTATTGGGCATAAGTTATATCTTTGTTGTTTGTTTCGGATGTCTAATATTTCATATGTTGAAAACTTGAAATATTGGATTGCCAGAAAGCAGTAAAGGGACTCTCTGAGTCTCTGGTAATTACATTGCACTAGCAATTTATTTGTCCTTCAGTCTTGAATTTGCTTACTGTTGGTGAACTCCGTGAAATATCGTGTCTGATTGATAAGGTTACATTTCTGAGGTTGAGTTTAAATCATTTCCATAGTTTTGCAACCGTGTTAATGAAGATGAACTGTTATCCAGTTGTATTACCAGTGCATGGTGTTCTAGTTTATTAACCTGTTGCTCATACATGATTTTCTTTTCCGAACATTTTGGGTTTGCTTTTAGATTTAGTAATTAAAACTAATTAATAATAGTCCAATAGATGTGGTGGCACTGGTTTGGATCAGAATTTAGAACTCATGAGTCATGACTAATGAGTGCTTGAATTGTTCTTTCTTCATTACAATTTACAAAGTCATCATGTTTGACTGGTCAGTTAGCTTGGGCATGCTTTCTGTAATTCTGTTATCTTATTCACCACTTTTTGTATCTTTTTTGCAGCATCAACAATCAACATGGATTCTCAAAATCAATCTCTTCCTATTGAAGATGATGACGATTTGGAAATTTTGGAATCTACGAATCGTACTACGAATTCGACAGCTCGTAGTAACATCAATTTGTAGGGTAGTTCTGAGAATCAAAAGCCCCCCAAAAGGCAAAGAGCATTTACCGCTGAAATATGGAAATGTTTTACAAAGCCTAAAGATGGGAAGACAGCATGCCTGGGTTGTGGGAAAGAATATGTTTGGGGCGGTTCTAACTATGGGACATCCACTCTTAAACGCCATACCAATAATTGTGCGAGTTCTCCGAAATACAAAGATGTGAGTAAGATGACACTGGACCATGAAGGTAACTTAAGATCTAAAAAAATTGAGCCAACGAAGGTACGTGAGCTTATTTCTATGGCACTTGTTTCACATGATCTTCCACTTTCCTATGTCGAGTACAAATGGGTTAGAGCATTGCTTGGTTATTTGAATTCAGATTACAAAAATATTAGTAGATTAACGGCTACTAATGATATCATGAAATTGTATTATGCTGAAAAAGAGAAATTAAAGCGTGTTATGCTTGAAAGCCCTGGAAGAATATGCTTAACCTCTGATTGTTGGACTGCTTGTACTAGTCATGGTTATATTTGTCTCACAACTCACTTTGTTGATTGTAATTGGAAGTTACATAGTAAGATATTGTCCATTTGTAAAATGGAGCCTCCACATTCTGGGTGGGAATTGGGAACGAAGGTGTTTGCTAGCTTGAAAGAATGGGGTATTGATAATAAAATATTCTCTCTTACTTTGGATAATGCGTCTGCGAATGATACCATGCAAGATTTCTTGAAAGAAAAGCTTTGTTTACAACAAAGTCTTTTATGCAATGGTAAATTTTTTCACGTGAGATGTTGTGCTCATATTTTGAACATTATTCTTCAAGAAGGTTTGAAAATAGCGAATGAAGCTGTGAGAAAGATAAGAGAGAGTATTAAATATGTCAAGGCTTCGGAGGAGAGGATGAAAAGCTTTCTTGAATGTGTTAGTGACGTTGGTGGTATTGACTCCAATAAGGGTTTGCGATTAGATGTCTCCACTAGATGGAATTCTACTTACATAATGCTTGAAAGTGCAATTAAATATCGACGTGCTTTTAGTACTCTTCAATTGGTTGATAAAAATTATAAGTTTGTTCCAACAAATGAAGAATGGAAAAAAGGGGAGAAAATGCGTGAGTTCTTGAAACCATTTTATGTGATTACAAATTTAATTTCCGATTCATCATATCCGACCTCCAACATGTACTTCATGCAAGTATGGGAAATAGAGTGTTTTCTTAATGATAATGTGGTCAATGAAGATGAAGAGATTAGGAACATGGCTATCCAAATGCAAGGAAAGTTTGACAAGTATTGGAATGAATACAACATTGTGCTTGCAATTGGATCTGTGTTTGACCCTCGGGCAAAGTTGGGAATGTTGAAGTATTGTTACTCTCGTCTTGATCCATTTACTTGCCAATATAAGATTGATCTTGTAAAAAGTAATGTGGAAATGCTTTTTGGTGAATATATGAAATTATGGGGTTCAACTCAAGTTACTCAACCAATTGCAAGAAGTTCCCAAGTCTATTCGGCCTCCGCCTCACCTTCTTTGGGTACACCTACGACAAAACATAAAGTAAGAATTTATTATTTATAGAATTTTTTTAATTTTCATGTATTAACTTAGTTTAATTTTACTACTTATTTGTTAGTACTTCTAATTTTCTCATTTATTTATTTTATATTGTTAAGGCTGTAGTAGATTGGCAAACACCAGATCTCCGAAATGAAAAGAGTGAATTGGAACAATATTTGGACGAACTTGCACTTGAATTGCGTTATTATCCAGATTTAGATGTTTTAGAATTTTGGAAAAGTAATAGCAAACGATATCCAGTATTATCTATTATGGCTTGTGATGTACTAAGCATTCCTATAACGACTGTGGCATTTGAGTCTGCTTTTAGCATTGGTGCTCGTGTTCTTAATAAATATAGAAGTCGTCTTCATGGTGATCATGTGCAAGCACTTCTTTGTACTCGTAGTTGGCTACAAGGTTTTGTTGAAGGTAATAGTTTTTTTATTTTATTTACGTTACTATTTGATTAATTGATTGTATTAATTTCTTACCAATAATTAATTTATGTTATTTTATTATTGTAGATGAAGAGGATAATGATATTGATGAAGATACTTTCTCCAAAGAAGGCTCGATTTCGAATGTGGTTGAAGACTGAAGAATGAAGACTGAACATGATTTTTATCGAGTTATTTCATGTTTGTATTAGTACTTTTTAATTAGTACACTAGTACAGTAGTACTTGAAGACTTGAAGTTGTTAATTGTTGTATTAAATTTTGTAACTTAAGTAGTTAAGTAACTTAAGTTGTATGACTTTATTTTATTTTCGATCGTATATTCGTATTATTGTTAATCGTCTAATAGGGCTGACCCTATTAAACCGAGACCTACAGGGTTAGGGTCAGGGTCACGATTTGAGCGGCCCGTTTAAATGACCCGATTAACCAGTGGCCCTATAGGGTCACGACCCTGTAGGGTTAGGGCCGACCCAATTTAACATCTCTAGACTCAGGGAGTGGTCAGCGGAGAAAGTGGTAGTGGGAAAGGGTGGGAGCAGTGGCTAGTAGTAGGTAAGGGTGTGCAGGATTTTTTTGGAACCAGATCGAATCAATAGAATCGGACCAAATCAATTAAAATTGGATCGGATCAATATTTTAATTTGGTTCTGGATCCAAATTTTCATAAAATTTGACATTTGGGTTGGTCCCGGTTCTCGAACTAAAAAAATACGGAATCGGACCAAACCAACCCAATCTGTTATTTATTTATTTATTTTATTATATATATAATATTATTATATAAGTATATATATATTAATTCCTAATACTTTTTTTGTTCTACTTTTTAATTGGTACTTTTTAATTATTTTGTTTCCACCGGTTTGTTATGCTATGAGTTTATGAGTTCGACATTTTTAATTGTTGAATGTACTTTTATCGAATGTTTTTTAATTTTTTTATGAAGTCTCAGTCTTAAAAGTTTTATTATGTATTTGTATTAAACAGTTAAAAAGTAAAAAATCGTAGTATTGGTCCGGTCCTGGTTCTCATATATCTTTGATTGGTTCTGGACCAAACCAATGTTTTGATTCTCATATATATTGGGTTGGTTCCGATTCTAATTTTTTTGAGAACCAGACTATTGGTCTGGTTCTACTTTTCACTTTTTTTTCCAAAAAATTAGACTGAACCGGACCAAGCTCACCCCTAGTAATGGGGGAAGAATGACTGATTTGCCCTTGGAAAATTCTCACGTTAGTTAGGCACGATGAGTTAACAGAGCTTAAGCAAACAACGTCAAGTCCAGGGACTAAAAGTGAACAAAAAATGCATTATTTGATCAATGGTGATCATTTTTAAAATATGAGGACTATTAGTAGACATTGATATAGTTCAGGCCTAATGGCGCATTTAACCCTAATTAAAAGTTGTAAAGTATTAGGGTTAAAGGTAAATTACCCAAATCATTCCTCTACTTTACCATTTTTTCAACTTCGTCCTTATAAAAAAAAATCGAACCTAATTGATCATTATACAAAAGGTTTTAACACAATTGGTCCTTCTGTTCAATTTCAATATTTTTTTCCCGTAACATATATACATCTTACATTATTATTATCAAGGACAAAATAGTTATTTTATCTATAAAAAAATTACGGCCCCGTTGTGTACAATGCTCACTCTTTCTCATCCGGCCAGAATGAGCATAAACATAAACATAATCCCTTTTGTCCTCCACCCAAACCCAACACCTATCAATCAATCTATACAAATCATGTAATATCACGTGAGCATTTCTTTGCTTTAGATTTTTTATTCCAATTCCCTCATCCATTTAATTCTCAGTGCAATGAAATTAAAAGGAATAACCAAAGTAAAATGCTCACTGTACAATGCTTTGCAAATTCCGCCGCCGCAACTTTTACATTTTCTTGTATTCTCTGTAAATTCCGGCCAGCCTCACTGTACAATGCTCTTCTCTCTCACTTTCTCTCTTTCACACAAACACAAACACAAACACAAACCCAGATCTATGAAGGAGCTGACCCGTTTTTTCATCTATGTTTCCATCTTCAAATTTTCTTTGAATTCTTTGAAGGAGTCGGCCCGTTAAAACCTGGGTTCACAGAACTAGCCGGCGACTGGAAAAATATCTTCTCCTTCTCAGTAGTCTTCTACTCCGTCACATCCAAGATTTTCGAGCGGATCTGCAACGTTATTGCCTTCTCTATAGCAGTGCTACAAGGAAAAATTCATATATCTGATCAGGCTCTCTTGATTTCAATTCGTATCCGTTGTGCTAGCTCCGTTGGAGATTAGATTGCTTCTCAAAGTGAGAGGGGCAAGTATATGCCTTATCGATATTACTCTCTTCTGAAGAAAAAAAATTGATTTTAAGTCGACGAAGCCATCGGAATTCGCCAAGGATGAAGGCGAGCGGGTGCTCCCTTGAGTTGGGTTATTGAAAGGCGGGGTGGGTAAGGTGATTGGGCGAGATTCCAAACCCAAGAATCTTGGAGTGAAGAAGTTCGGTGGAGAGGTAATTATTGACAATAGTATAGCTCCACATCAAGCACATGCCATTCACTCTCATTGTATAAGGAAGGATATACAGAGATTCTACATAGCAACCAAGATCCCATTCATTGATGTCTGGGATGAATTACAGTTTATTCCAGCTCCTGTATTCCAGCTTCTGTTTTTCTGTTAGTATGTTGTTAAAGTTTGTTATTTAACAGGGGGTACAAATGTAATTACAATACATTTGGTTAGGATAGTTAGATCATAGATGAGGACTTTCTTGTTAGATTACAAAGTCTGTTAGGGAGATACTGACTGGAGGTTAAAAACCAGTTGTGGAAGTATATTTTTGTGTAAGTTGAGATAATACATTCAATGGAGAAACCCCTCATTTCCAAACTCTCTCACAGCTAACATGGTATCAGAGCCTTCGATCTAGGTTCGTTTAGTTCCAATTTGATTATTTCATCAATTGAATTTACCTTGAATCATTCCAGTTCGATTTCGATTTGAGATCCTCTGGAATAACATCAAATTTCGATTGGATCAAATCATGTTTACATTGTGATTCTGGAAGAGCCATGGAGAGCAACAGTGGCGAACAATCCACCAGTAGTGATAATCAACAACCAGCACAGAACAATGCTGGAGCAAGAACTTCCAATTCCACCTCAATGGAAATTCTGATCGACTCCAACATGTATCCGTTATTTCTACACAACAACGATCATCTAGGATTGGTGTTGATTTCCACCAAGCTTACTGGAAGCGATAACTACAGTGCGTGGTCCAGGTCAATGCTAATCTCTTTATCTGCTAAGAATAAGTCATCCCTCATCAATGGTAATTTCCCAGTTCCTGACACAAATTCTGTGCTCTTTCCCTTATGGGCTAGGGCAAATGACATGGTGATTTCATGGTTGTTTAATGTAGTTTCAGAAGAAATAAGTAATAGATTGCGTTTCATTTCATCTGCATATGTGGTTTGGACTGAATTAAAGGAAATATATGCCACCATAGACGGCCATAGGATCTTCCAACTAGAGAAAGACTTACACAAACTAGAGCAGTGAGATGGCTCTGTAGAGTCCTATTACCATAAGATGAAAGGACTATGGGATGAAAGTACAGTATTGGACACAGTCACTGCTTGTTCTTGTCATGCTTGCAATTGTGGAGCAGTTGCAGCACAACACACTAGGGAGCAAAGAAAGAAAATAATGCAGTTTCTAATGGGTCTACATGATAGCTATGCAAATATAAGGGGTCAAATTTTAAGAATGAAACCACTACCTAGCTTTGGTGAAGCCTATTACATGGTGAGGCAGGAGGAATCCCTGAGAATAGGCCATATTTCTGAACTGAATGTCATAGCAGCAAATACTTATGAGGACCACACAAAAGGGGATAACAAAACAACTGGGAATTATAGAAATAACAACAATAAAGCTAGGTATGTAAGGGATCCATTTAAGAAGGGCATTTATTGCAATCACTGTAATAAGGAAGGGCATATTAAGGCTGAGTGCTACAAGCTCCATGGGTTTCCAGTAGGGCATCCTGGACATTCTAATGATGTAACCAAACAATACAAGGGCAATCACAATAGTGGGATGCAGAAATTCTCAAATGGTGGTAATGGGGGCTATGTACCTAAGGTGATGCAGGTTCAGAGTGCACAAGAAGAAGAGAAACCTGCACAAACAGAAATGGAATATCTCAAGACTCAGCTTAATGAAGTCATGACCATGAAGGGAAAGATCACCGTAAGATCACCTTGCGGCTTTTGCATCTACCTCCTCCAATACACACTTTTCAGGTATAAACTCTTCCACTTGTTGCTATGATAAGTTTGTTGCATCTGTTCACAATATTGATGCCACTGCATGGGTAGTAGATTCAGGGGCCACAGACCACATTTGTATTTCTGTTCAATTCATGCACTCTGTTGTTGAGTTATCTAAGCACATCATGTTATCTCTTCCTAATGGCAATCATGTCATTGTCACTCACAAAGGTTCTGTTCATTTGACACCCATACTCACACTCCCATGATGTTCTTCTAGTTCCCACTTTTAAATTCAATCTCCTCTCAATCTCCAAATTGTTCTCTCAAAATCAATACACTATTGCATTTACTAAGAACAAATGCACTTTCCAGGACCAATGGCAGAAGATCATAGCCACCGGTGATCTTCAAGGAGGATTGTTTCTGTTACATGGACAATGCTCTGATCACAGTGCTTCTGGCTTTAATCTTGCTGGCAATGTTGCTGAAGTTCCTAGCAAACAATCATTTGAACTTTGGCACAGAACATTAGGGCATACATCTCTATATACTTTGAAGAAAATACCTCAGTTGTCTTCTGTTTTTCTTTCCAAGGCAATGAACTTTGATTGTATTTCCTTTTGTTCTGAATGTCTTATTGCTAAACAGCATAAACTCTCATTTTCTGTTAGTGATTCTCATAGTAATGCTTGTTTTGATCTCATTCACTGTGACCTTTGGGGTCCATATAGGGTTTCAACTATGAATGGTTGTAGATATTTTCTCACCATTGTTGATGATTACTCAAGGTGTGTATGGACTTTTTTGCTTTCCACTAAGTATCATGTCTTTAAGGTCTTACAAAACTTCGTTGCTTATGTGCATACCCAATTTCAGACCAACGTTAAAGCCTTTAGAACTAATCATGGTACTGAGTTCTTTAATAAAGAAGTAGTCCCTTTCCTTCTAAGCCTTGGTATTACACATCAATCATCCTATCCAATCACACCTCAACAAAATGGTGTTGTGGAAAGAAAACATAGAAACCTTCTTGAAACGACCAGAGCCTTAAGATTTCAAGCAGGCCTTCCTAAACATTTCTGGGGTCATTGTTTATTGATTTTTTACTTTTTGAGACCTACTTTTCGTCAGGGACTATTCGGTGTGTATGATGGTTTATTTACTTTTGATTTGAAGGCTATGAGTGAGAGAGTGCGGACCCATGATAACTTCCTCGAAATGTCTGTGGTTCAAAATCAAACATTTTAGGATTTAAACTCCTCTAATAAAAATAATCAAAATTAAAGTTTAGATTTGGATCTATCTAAATCGATTTCATCATCCAAAAGAAGCATCATCATAATGCAAACCCTTACGCAAATTCAATGTCCCGCCAAATTAATTACCAAATTGGGAAAAGGAGAAATCACTATATCTCAAAATATACAATAATACAACACGGATTTAAACTGTTCAAACATCTTTTTCTTCAATATGATGATTTCAAAAGCAACATATATTTTGCTAAATTCAATGCCGAAGCATCATCATAATGATCACTATATCTCAATATACAATAATACAAACACGACTCGAAACATCTTTTTCTTCAATATGCTCAAATTAATTACACTAAAATTAGCAAAAGGAGAAATGCATGTATTGACGAGTGGAAATCGGAAATCGAAGAGTGAAATCTCCGCGAGAGACTGTCGGAAGAGAGTGAGTCGTGATCGTGAGGGAAATGCGGAGGAGCAACGCTTCAATGCTAGCAAGAAGAGACTAAAGTTGGACTCTCGAACGGAGTAGATTAGAGTCGGGACTAACGTCTCGACCTCGTATCCGACCGGTTCTGGGATACATTATCGAGGATTGGCTTGAGCAATTCGAGGATGAGTGAACTGAGTGAGCTTGATCACTCTCAAAGTGAGTGAAAGAGTGAGAATTGAGCTCCGGGCCGTAGACTTTGAGGCTTATTTTGTTAAAGAGTAAATTGGCCGGCCGCTTTGAATTGATGAATATGCGGGCTACCCGCCCCAAGCTGCAAGGGCAAAGCCCAAAGCCCGCATCCTAACGGATATTGAATATCTCACCAACCCGCCCCTAATAGGTGGCGGGCGCATGCCCGCTGTTTTTGCCCTATTTGACAACTCTACCTTTATACTTCACTTGTGATATAATCACATATTGCTATTGTTTAAGTACTTTTGTAATTATGACAAACTTTAATGACAATAATATATCTCCTTAATAATTAAATTTTTCAAATGGAGATTCTTTAGTTAAAAGCGGTGGGAGTATAACAAATCAAGAATCAAGAAATGGGAAAACATTAAAGAAAAAAAAGATGCACTCGTGTGGTTTATTATTGGATTAAATAATTATTTGGTCTCTCAACTATCCCAAAACTTTGCGTTTCGTCCCACTTTTTTTTTTTTGTATGCGTTTGGTTCCTCAATTAGATTTTTTTGATCAATTCCCCTTCCTACCGTTACCGTTACTAAAAAATTAACATGAGCTAACTTTTCAAAAATGTCAAAACTATAGGGAGTTAATGTGCCAATTATAAAAGATATCATCTTCAACCTTGGAATTGGAATTCAAAAAGATTATACAACAACAAAACATAACATGTAAGGACAAAATAGGCATGACCTATTTTGGTCTTGTTTTCACCTTTCTTGGTCATGAAGTTTTTAGTGGATTTTGGTAACAAAATCTTTAATTGCATTTTGGAAACATAATTTTCCTAAAGATTTTTGTTTTCTTGATCCTAAAGTCTAGGAGTCATTTTTTGTAACAAAATATTTAATTAGATTTTGGTTTTCTTGGACCTAAATCTTAGGAGTTGTTTTTGGTAACTAAATCTTTGTATAAATCCTAGTCTAACCATGATTCTTGAGTTCTTTGATATTTGGTAATCAAATCCCATTAAATTGGTAAGTTGTTGATTTTTTCCTTAATAACTAATCTTTTTCCTTGTAGTAGATGTACTGTTTTGCGTGTGTGTAGGAGATCGCATAACTATAAATAAAGGTGCAAGGATTCGTGCTTTGTGTAGAGCTCCAGAGAGAGAATAAAAGCCATACAGCCGTAGTCTGAAGTTTGGAGTTTTTGTTTCCGGTCGAGCTGCGATCGACTGAAGTCAATGTAGCTACATCGGCGGTAACATCGAGTGGAAAAGCTGTTTGTGCTTCCTATTTCGGTTTAGGAAGGCGATTTTGTTTCTTCCCACGTTTTTGTTTAACTTTGTTTATGTGGGTTTTTGTTCTCCAAGATTCATTATCTTGTGAGAATATTTTGTGTGTGATTTCACAAGTATTTTCGTATAAAACAATTATTCTTTTAGTGAAATCTTTGTGGCCTTGAGACTAGGTCTACAAGTATTAACTTGTAGATTGTTTGGTAAACTTTTGTGTTTAATTTCGTGCTTTATTATTAAGTCTTCCGCTGTTTTGATTTTTCTGTTTATTGTGACTTCCATTGTAGTTTTTTTTCACAAGCTACATTGGAAACTGCATTAGGCAGTTTGGAGAATCCTAGCTACTTTCGTTCTTTCATAACAGATCGAGGTTTATATCACCTTTATTCTATATTAACACTGCCTTTTTCGATTTTTTTGTCATGTTAACTGGATAACCTCCATTCCCTTCCCTTCATTTTTTTTTTAACCAGGTTGAATCCTGGGGTAGTAGTTCCGGTCCCTCATTGCTATTACCAGGAAAATCGCGGGATGTGCCCGAAATGATATAGGGTTTGAGAACATGTCAACTAATAACACATACAAGGTCCAATCTCAGAAGAAAGCAAATTGCTTCCACCAAGTATCGAACACACACTGCATTCCCTTCCCTTCATGTTTGGTTAAACATGGGATTTATTCCTTGTAACCTGAGCCTCATTCCATCCACTCTCTCTTTCTTCCAATTTCAAACTCCTCTGCAACTCTATTCTATATTAACACTGCGCCCCCACCATCTCAAACCCAACTAAGCGGGAACCAAGATGCCTTTAAAACTTTTGAACTCAAGAAGCTTCCGCCTCTGGCAAAAGTCCTTGCAGATCTGCTAGAAGAATCAGATCTAGAAGTATCCTCCACAGACTTTGGAGGTTTCGAATTCAGATTCGAAGATCCAGTGCATATGCTTCCCGCCGATGAGCTCTTTTTCGACTGTAAACTCGTTCCGCTGCATCTCTCGATGATCCGACTGGTAGTGGTTTCTACGACACCATCTGGTATCTGATACATTGAAATATCAACGAAGAGCAAAGATTTGAGAAATGACCCGTGGGAGAGGGCGTTGTTTCCTGGGATGAATAGAGTGGTGGTTAAAGGGAGGATTAATGGGTTTGTGTTGGAGAGGATGTTGGCACAACCGGCAAAGTCACCGGCACCATTTAGTGCATCGATTATGTTGTTGAGTTGTTGTTGTTGTTGTTGTTGTTGGTAATGTAGTTGTGACGTGGGTGTCAGGGTAATGGTTGTTAGTGGAGGTGATGTTGGTGGTGGAATCAGAGACTTTATGGTGGTGGAGATGAGGCAGAGATTTGTGATGGTGAGGAGTGTTGTGAGGAGGAGCAAATTGGCCATGAAATTGGGTAGAAGGTTTGTTGCAAAAATGCGTTCGGTTTCTCTGCCCTTCTTGTAGAATGAGGGAGAAAGAGATGAACTTGGTTGGTGATGAAAGACGAATGAGAGCAGAATAGTTTTTGGGATGAGGGAAAATGGGATGATATATGTTTTTTGTGGATGAGAATTGACCAAAAAAATCATTAACATTTTCAATTTCAATTCCAAGGTTGAAGATGACTTAATTTTTCAATTGACACATAATTCCCTATAGTTTGGACAGTTTAAAAAGTTGACCAATGTTAAATTTTTTATTAACGGTAACGAAAAGAAGGGAGAATTAAACAAAAAAATCAATCGAGAAACCAAACACATACAAAAAAAATAGTAGAACAAAACGCAAAGTTTTGAGATAATTCATGGACCAAATAATTATTTAATCCTTTATTACTAGTCAAACTTATTAAACTCACTACTTTACTTGCATGTATCTTCTTCAAATTGTACTATACCTATCACTATTTTAAGAAATAAGACAATTTTTTTGGAAAACAAAACAAATAGGAAAGAGGAACTATTTTTGGGGGGAGTAGGTCTACTAACCGTCTTAAAGATCTTAATTATTCGTGAGAGAGAACCTCGCTCTCTTACAACTCAACTCACCAACCTACAATCAAATCAATATAAAATGTGAGTAAAAGTTTTTACCTTTTTGGGGATGAAGGGAGTAATTTTCTAATCTTCAAGACAATTAATTACTAGAATAACGAGTATAATTCTGCTGTCGACAAAAATATAAAAATTAAAGTTCTGCAAATACAAATGCATCCACACATTGAAGGTAGCGATGACAATGAACAATCCAAGCCACCGGACTAACCATCACATTTTCGGGAAGCTATCAAGATATCCTCTATAGCTATCTGCTCTTTGAAGAAAGACCGCTGCCAATTGGGATCTTTTCCTCTTTGAATGGTTGGGTGGATGGATCCGATACAGTTGGTAATCTTGAAACACTACCCTTCCCCTTTCTTGCATTTGGTCCCAACTCTTCTATCATGTACTTCCACCCATCAATGGGTCTCCTTCTGCTAAATATGTGCGTTTTGATGAAACTTGCTATCTGCATAAGTTTTTTTTTTCTTAAGATTATAAGAATCAAGATATTGCGGCTAAACATGCGAGCCACCACAAGTGTGGCAAGAGATAGTCACAAATAAAAACATGGAGTCCAGAATACAAAAATAATAATGACTTGTAATAACAGAAACTCTCATTAACAAGGGATTGCATAAGTACATGTGTGGTGCATGTGGGTGATGGGAATGAAAAGAAACCTGGTATTTGCTGAATGCAATTCTACGTTCAAATTCTTGGACTAGGATGTCTTCTTCCCTCTGTGACATCTCCCAGATATTCCCATCTTGACCCTTTGATGTTGTTTCCCATCCATCAGGCTTATTTTTCAATTCAGAAGAATTCATGGTTTGGGAGGAGTTCAAATCGTTGTTCGTAGAATCAAATATCCTGCAATGTTATTAACACAAGTCTAGTTATTTCCGCCTTACATGTTCAGTATGAAAACCATGCAACAGTGTCCCTGATATGATAACAAGGAATATGAAATTTCCACCTTCACAAAACATTTACATCTTGCAGGAAACTGTTTTAGCTATTACCTAATCGAAGCTGTTAATTGATACATAACATTGTTCATCTCTCTCTCTCTCAATTGCTACTGAGAAGGATCGGGAAAACTTGTCCATGAGCAGGGAAAATAATGCATAACAAGGTATTTCTTAGGTCACAACCCTGAAACATAACAGGACACATAATACAGATGGTTTTAATTTCCTTAATCATGAAATTTTATTTTCCAGTTTACACAATCATATCTATACTTATTTTGTGTAGAAACCAATTTATCAAATGATAGAATAGCCACTTTTCCGTGGAAGAGCAGTCCTACACTCTTATTCGACTCTGTTCAATTATTATTTCTAACCTCAAGTTCATCATTATGTGCCTATTACAAGCACGTTCCCTAGTTTCAAGCCTTCACGGCAACAGATTGTTACACTAAACTGCATTCTGCTGGGGCTTCAGACACAAAACATATGCTGAGACCCAGTTTTAGTATTGAGTAATTTTTGGAACCGGAGCTTTTAAATTGGAGATCATGTAGTTCCAAGCTAATTTAACTCAATATCCGATACAACTAACCTAAAAAAAAAAGATTAACTTAGCAGTGATGCAATCCAATAAGGATGTTTGTCAGAGAGATACTAGACATGTAAACAAAGCCGAGGTTAAGTTAAACTCGGATATTTCAAGTTTGGCTCGCTAAATCTGAAACATAGAAGCAAGATTAAGCTGATGATCACAGACCTCAAACATGAATCAAGCTAAACAACATATGCCAAAGCTCGGGTCATTTATGTAACATCTGAGCGCCACTCAAGTCAAAGCTCAAATCAGTTGGCCAGTTAATATGATAAAATAATATTGAACAAAAACATGTGTAATTCTGTGTATATTGTACACTAATCAAGCTCATTTGAGTAAAAAATGACTTTTAACCGAACCTAAAATCATGTTTAATTTAACGAGTCATGAAGTTATGTGTGCGTGAGTCAGTGAGTGTGAGAGAGGAAGGAAATGCATACTCCGAGGCGCTATCCAGCAATCGCTCAATATCATCACCGCCGCCGCTGCCCAACACGGAATCGGTTAATTTAGACTCCTCCATCCTCTCGATCTCTTTCATCCACAACCCAGCATGAACCCTCTGTTTCTTTAACCTATAATCCTTCTTTACTCTCTCCAAACTATACAGCGAACTAGTAGTGCTCGATTCCTTCTTCTGCTGCAGTTGCAATCGTCGCTCTTCTTCCGCCTTCTTATGATTCCTTTTCCTTCTCTGGTCCCAATTATCAGTCATGTCTTCAACAAATGCCTTCGTCTCGGGATCCACGTCCGACGGGACCACCTGATTATCGGAGATTGAGAAATTGACGTCGGTCTCCCATGGTGCCCGATTTTTCCCCGACAGGTCTTCCGGTAGCCACGCTGTCTCCCAGGCGTCGTTCCATTCGTCCTCGCCGCCGCCGCCTTTGTTGGAAGGGGGTTTGGTTGAGAGTGGCCGGAGATTGAGCAAGGGTTTTTTTATGAGGGAGGAAATTCTATGGATTTTATTCATGGTTGTGGAAATGGTTATTGAGAAAGACGAGTACAGCGGTGAAAGTGAAGGACATCGCCCGCTTTAACATGGGCCTAAATTGTGGGTAAATTCGGGTCGGTCCTCGTAAGTTTTCAACAGCTAGTATGTTAGGTTTTTTTTTTTGGTAAAATTCTGGTCCATTTTTCAAAGTTTGGAACTTTTTCTTCTAGTATTCTTTTTTTTTTCAATCGTAAAAGACAATTTTTCGAAATAATATTTCAAAAATATCATCGTCTTCTTCAATAGCTCTAACAAACACATTTAATTCGAAAATCACCATTATTGAACAATGAATCGGGGATCGACCTATCCGGTCATGTCACGAGGCAATGCCCCAGCAATTAAGCGGTTTTTAATTTATTAAATGCGAAAATGTAATGAATATGTACTGGGTTGAAAGATTTTTCAGTAGGACGAAGGCAGAATAGGAGGAGGAAGAAGACGACTTACGACGGAGGAAATAGAAAAAGAAGGTGGAGGACAAGGTCTGCATCATTATGAATTTTGTATCACGGTGCAAAATTGAAATAGATAATATTTTATACATCGCGAATCAAAAATTAATTCATCGCGGTGCAAATTTGGATTGTGTAATTAAAATGATGAATCAAGGTGTAAATTTTGATTAAGTAATTAAGAATTATGTATCGCGGTGCAAAAATTGTTTCACCACGGTGCAAATTTGGATTATATAATTAATATAATAAATTGCAGTGCAAAAATTGATGCGGTTAATTTTTTGTATTGCAGTGCAAAATTTGATGTAGCGTAATACACTGAGTAAGTGACCTCGCGCGCCTTCATTCATTAAGGGTATCATATTCATTTTTCCCACAAAACTGACTTTTTTCGGTTGAAAAAAAAAATGATACTTTAGCGATTAGAAACTTCAAAAAGTGGACTGACCAACAATTTCTCCTTTTTTTTTGGATTAATTGCGGGTCGGTACCTTTTAGTGAAATTATAACCACGTAGATCTCTATTGTGGGTCGCCGTCTTGTGCCGCGCACCCTTGGATAGGGGTGCGCACGTGCGGATGCGGGACACCAATGCTCTCATTCCATCATTCCTTGTTTAGGGGAAAACAAAATTAAAAGTGCGAGAAGAGTACTATCTAAAATAGTGCGTTGGAATATGCCTCGGTTGACTTTAGTGGACTTTTGGTCTAATATGGAACTTTGAGTTTCCTGCATCAAGTTATCCCTTGTTTAGGGGATACCAGGATATAGGAATACATCACCCTTTCATTCTCATTCTCCCTTTTTTAGGGGAAAACGGAAAAGTGCAAAAAAGGATGTTGCGAGACCCCACTATAGATTTTATGAAAATAGTCTTATGACCTATTTTGGATCACTATGGGTGCTTTGAGTTTCCTGCATCAAGTTATCCCATGTTTAGGAGATATCAGGATATAGGAATGCATCACCCTTTCATTCTCATTTTCCTTTTTTTTAGGGGAAAACGGAAAAGTGCAAGAAAGGAGTGTTGCGACACCCCACTTGATCCAAAATGTTTTATAGAGTCGTCATCTTTATTTTAAGTCAAAACCAAAAGAAAAGAAAAAGAGATTGCAAAAGCGGGTTCGAAGGCTAAGTTACGAGTTGGGAAGGTGCTAGGCACCCAACTCGCTCTTTCGGTCTCAAAAATGGTTTTTGGCTAAAGTATGTTTTTTGTTATATTTATTTAGCAAATAAACAAAGCATTAAAAGATAAGAAAATAAAAGCAAATACATCCGCGGCTACATTATTTACGGACTTGCAGCCGTCTCCTTACAATAATTACAGATATATTTAAAAATATTTGGACATTATAACGGCTCTTTTATATAATATTTTCTAACTTAATCCGGGCAGCACAACGGCTTATATTTTCTATATTGGGCCGGATTTAAAGAATAACTTTTATAAAAATAATGTCCTTAAAGGCTATTACCTTTTAGAGCGAAGGGTGCTCGCTCTGTCCTTCTGGAGAGGAAACTTTATGCTCTTGCGTGATTTTAGGCGGAAATGGCTTATTTTTTATGGTTTTGGCTTGTTTACTCAGGCGGAGTAACGACTTAGTTTTGGTGGTTTTGGCTTATTTATTTGGGCGGAATAACGACTTACTTTTGGTGGTTTCAGCATATTTACTCGGGCAGAGTAACGACTTACTTTATGGTTTTTGGGCCGGGGAAATAGGGTGGATACCTAACTAAAGGGCTAGGGATCACTTTAACCGTTGGTTTTTGGTTTGGCAGAGTTTTGGCAGGGTTTCTAGGCTTTATAGAAGGACCACTTCCTATTTCACTTCGCTCACTACTTTCTCAACGTTAGGACGACACAGAGAAATTTTATCGGCGTTTCTCTCAGTTTCTTTCCGAGGTTCTGAAAGTGAGTCCCAACGCCTCTATTTATAGCTGAAAGAGAGGACTCATCCGGGATAACAAATTCTCTATATACGCTCAAATCTCGTGTACACTGTGCTTCAGAAGTTGCACAATGCGTTAACTGGGAGGGCTCCTGTAGCTAGCTGGGAGCGGACACATCCTCTTCTTGGCGTCGCGCCAATGGGGCCTTTAGGCCGCGCCATGGCACTGTTCAACTTTCAAACTTTGCACTTTTATCCCTCGCATTTTACTGTTTCGCACATTCTGCTTTGCCTTTCGCATTTTTAACTCCCGTAACTTGACATTTGTTAAGTTTAAACAGTTCTTGATATCACTTGCCAGAGTCACATATCAGGGGTACGAAATTGGGGTGTCTACAGAGCCCCTCAACGATGGAGTCTACTGGGTAACCCGAGGCTTACAGAGTAGACGAACAA
>CM028377.1:60459372-60514077 GCA_013146195.2 Codonopsis lanceolata | reverse complement strand
GTAGTCCTCGCCTCAATTTGCTTGGCCTTTTCCTCGGCCACCGACCTCTTCTGACAACGGCACGAGCCTCGTGAATCTTTTTCTTCATTCAAGCTAGGCCATCTTGGCGGGACTCTTCAAGGTGGGCTTTTCCCTTGGCATGTTCGCTCTCTAAGGAGGCCACGCCGCTTGTAGAGCTTCGATCTCATCTTGATCGGCATGGGCTTGAGTCTTTAGCTTCTTAGCCGATTGCAGGCCGTCGGCTCGAGTGGACGGCGAGGATACAAAAGAACAAAGCTGAGAAAACAAAATGTGTATTAGTGACAAGTACACCCAATAAAAAGAACAACAAAGGAAAAAGGTGAAGAATTTACCTCGCTACGCATAGCCCAATGCGTCCATGGCCTCGGCGGGAGGTAAGGAATTGGCAACACCTACCATATCTCTAACTTGAGCCCGAACAACTGCCCACTGTGGCCATGGGAGAGTCCCGAGCGAGAAACATCAAAATTTTGCAGGCTGGATATTCTGAAGTCTTTAGCGAAGCGGATCCCAAAGCAGCCGTGGTCGCCACAAAATCATCCACGAGCCATGGGATCATTTCGCCGTCAATGAAGACACGCCTCTACCCTTCAATTTTTTCGAGCGAGGGGGACTAAGGGAGCACCTCTTCCTCCACACTTTGCCTTTCTCCTCGAAAGCATCCCACCACCAACCGCCTTTCTTTCTGGGGAGGGGAGGAGCACTTCTCAAAGTGGACGCGGTGAACAAATGAGCAGAACGGACTCAGTAATCTTCTGCAATGGGGCCGGGGTTTACTTCTTCCTGGGGTTGACCACGAGGTGCTCGGCGAGGCCGCCGAGGGAGGCCAGAGGCCAAGACCCGACCCCCCGCTCTTCGGTGCGGATAGGCCTTCGGGGATCGGCCTTTCATCTTTCAAAATTTGTCGACGAGTCACCCCACCCGATCTCGCCTGGCCGACTTGCCTGTAAGTTCGCTCTATGTCAATCATATCGAAACAACGAAGGAATAAATTAGAACGAGCACGTAATCGATAAGGAAAAATCGAAAACAAAGGTCAATAAAAAGCAATGAAGCAATGGTATATACTTCCACGCCCTTCAAGGTCGAAGGTATTGTCTTTGCATCGAGGCAATCCACTGAATTTGTTACCCTCGCATCGACCATCTAGATATTGAATGTACTGGGACCTCACATCGGACGACCGGTCCCTCAAACCTCTTGGTCGTCATTCCGACCATCCTCAAAAGGGATTCGCCCTCGCTAATGGAATTCCAACAAAATACTCTGGGTGTCCCTGCTCCTCTAACTTCAAGAAAGTCCTCGATAGCTTTTCGAGTGCGCACTCCTCAGATTCATCCAAAATCTCAACCTGGGAGAGTGACTTAATTTCATGGCGTAGGCGGGTACCGGAAATTCCACCCATACCTACTTCCACCAAAAGGACTTTCGCCCCAATGCCATGTTTTCCCGTGAGGCTTGGCGAATGTGTTTATCCCTCTGCGGTTATGGTGCTTGCAGACCGGAGACGCCTTCAAAGACTTCGCCACCGCAAAATAAGTTTTCAAGAGGGCAAGGTCGGCTCGAACTCGAGCATTCGAACACAAGCAAAGAAAGAGATTAAGTATCGATCGACTAGATTTAGGGAAAGGTCGAGGGGTAAGCACCCGCCTCTTCCAACGGCTTCGCATAGAGAGGTCGAGGCGTCGGAGACCACCTCAAAAAAGGAAATATAAAAGCCTACCCTATCCGTCCCTAGCCCTTAACTCATCCATGCCAATTGAATCGTGGGGGTGGATCCCCGGAATCTTTTCCGACTATGATTATACTGCTCGTCCCAGCTGTCCACATTGATTGGCCATACATTATTCCTCCACTCCTTTAATATTCTACGAGCAGGAGCGTCGTCGGCCTCCATTGAAACCTCTTCGACCAGGCGGCCCGAAGAACTCTCCCTCGCTTTTTTAAGAGCAACGCTTTGTTCGCCTCAACTACTTCCTTGGCAACTATTTCTCGATAGTACCGATTGAAAAGGTACCGAGGGCCTCTGGTCGTGTTCTAGCATACATAGGTGCCCAAATTTGAATGTCTGGGCGCATTTCGTCTGAGAGACCAGTAGACCCTTCATACGATAACCGCTATTGACCAAGAATGTAATCGTTGTTTGCTTCACCAAATACCAGCGCCGCTTGCTTATAGTATAATCTTTTAGTCTTCGGAGATCGAGCATACGCTGGCTCTGGGCTAACGTGCTTCGTCCTCATGCTTCGTTGAAAGGCAGTCAAGGAGCTTGGCGAGGATGAGGAAGAGGTTTCGCTCGGAGTAAAGGCGGAGAGAGCAGAGACGGGGTTCATAAAACCTAACCCTAGAAATCTAACAGACTGAAAAGCGACTTAAAACGAAAGAAAAGGAACGAGTACCTGTGAATGGATTAAAAGCGAGAGCGAAAAAGCAGAACCGAGCGAGGATCTCGGAAAATTGGCGAATCCGAAACGAGTTCTGTACCGTAAAATGCAGGTCACCTAAAAAGCTGCAAAACCGGAAAACACTCAAAACAGACTCAAAAACCCACGAAATTTGTCTCAAAAGGAAGAGGAGAAGAAGGCGAACCTGGAAACTAAGATTAAAGAGCAAAGAAACGGCTGGAAATAACAGGAATGAGGGAGGTAGCAGCAAGAGAATTTTTCGCCCAGACAAAACTCTTAAGGAAAATGAAGAAAACCGTGAAAAAAAAGTGAAGTGAAAAAGCCGGGAAAAATTCGTACTTTTATACCAACCCGATCACGCCGGGTCGACCCGACCAAAAACACGCGGATCCTACCCAAACCATTCGTTGATCGACACGTGGCGAGCACTGTGCATGAAATGACTACAAATCGACGACGTTTCGATAATTGGACGCCGTCATATATCGTGAAAAGTAATTATGAATGATTACCTACGACTCCTCGAATACCGTGCATTTAATGCATGCGGCGAACCAATTTCCTAGGAAAATTCCACTAATTACTCCTACATGCATCCTCGACAGCAAAGTGATCGGCTACGACAAAACGAATAGCCAATCGAGCAAATCAAAAAAGCGACCACAAACAGAAATAAACGAAAAACCGAGGAAGCACAGCGAGGCTCAGCGACAGGCAAATTGAGCATAAAATTTGACTATACTTTCTAAGCTAAGGATAAATCATCGCACTTGGAAACTCGGGGGCTATTGAAGGGACCCGACCTGGGTCCCCTAACGTGGGACGACCACGTGGAGTCCAGTCAGATTCGAGCAGGTCTTACCAACAGCCGAAGACCAATAAGCAGCCAGTCATCATCGGCGACCAACAGCCAACCGATCATTAACGGCGACCATACACGACAACCGACCACACGGGCGAGGACCCCTATGCTCGGCCGACAACTCTCCTGGGACAAGACAGGTTTAGCCCATAGCCTGTACATAGTATCCAGATGCCTTCCCCGCAAGAGCCGGGCAAGCCATGCAAGCCGCTACATCTTATCGGCTCATTGAACCGCCTACAATTGGCATATCACACGCAACCTGTTGACCATTCAGGAACTGCCAGCAAACCGACCAGGGAACCAGTCCCACCATCAGGGACCCCCATATCAATCATGATCTCAAATCTAAGCTACTATAAAAGGAAACATTTCCCTTGAAGAAAGGTAAGATTTACTTTACATTCTAAAACTTACCACATAGCTAAGGATATACGAGTTACACCAGGAGATTCCTATAAAAAACAATCACCGGAAGCTTAAGGGAACGCCTAGCTCCGACACATATATAATACCCTGTTTACTGACTCTCACACCGAAGGACTGTAGCTGGGAATCCCCCAGCACCCTAACGGTAGACTTCTTTTCAGGTATTCATCAACCAAGAGCAAACACAAAGCCCAGATATCCTAACAAACTTGGTACCTCCGGTACCCACATACACCGACGTGACCATCAAGAATCGGACACGTCAACTCCGGTCCATTACGTAGACTATCAGCTTAGTCACCCCCTCATTGTAGCGTAATCAACACGTCTCCAATAATCTAGGTTCGTTACAAAATTAGATAGACGTTGAGGGTAAGGAACATATCGCACTCAATAACTGAGTGCATTGGTCGTATTTAGAATTTTGTAATTTGACCAAATCGGTTACATATGAATAATTTTCCACAATTTCAATAGTGTTACCCTGGGCAACACTTTAGAGTTAAAAAAAAAAAAACTGTTTACAAAGGGAAAAAAAACGTCAAACGTCAGTGTTGCACAATGGTGGTTTATTTTGGACTATTCCCATTTTTAAACAATTTAAAAAAAAAAGAAGAATCGTGACTTTGTAATGTCTTTGGAAGTAGTGATAATAATAACATGCTTAACCTTGGCTGGAACTTGGAAGACGTAGTATCGATATCCGAGTTTATTGTAAATTTCAGAGGGTTGGTTCTTGGTTGAGACTTGAGACTTGGAGTAAAACAAGTGTTGATAACTGTCAAATAAAAACGATTTTTTGTATTTTTAAAGGACTCGTGAGTCGTGAGTCGGTCGTGATTGGATTGGAATTGGAGGACCCCCCAGGCCCCAGGCCCCAGGGCCCAGGCCCCAACCCCAAATATAAATATAGACTAATAGACTCCCCCTAGCTACCCACAACACAATTTTCATTGACATTCTCGTTTTTGGAGGTACTTCAAACAAAAACCACTCCGTCTCAAAATTTGATAGGCTCAACTCTCAAGTTTCAATGAAATTGTGACAGTTCGCTCTCTTTTTTCCCTCCTCGGATCTCCTTATTTCTAGATACTACTGTAGTTCAACAAAGGGTTTCGACGCCTCATGTTTGCTTCGTAGAAAATGACTCTCTCTCTCTCTCTCACACATTTTTTACTCAAACCTGAACTTTGAAGCAGAAAATACAACCTTGTTCTGCACTCGCAAATCCCACTTTCGATGTACTGCACTCGCCTTCCCTTCCAAGCACAACTTGAGTAGCCATGACTTGTGACAAATGTTTTTTTGCAGAATTTTCTCGGAACCACCATGCTTGAAGTAACAAATTCAACCAAAACCCATTACTAAATCAATCTATAAGCCTTCATCAATTCAACCGTAAGCCCCATATTCTCAACCTACGGAAAGTCAGAAACTGCTTCATAAATTGCTATTCATTTTGTCTACACCACCAGTTATTTCAATACCAAAATAAGTCAAATAATACGAGTTGAGTTGAATTATTATGTGAAAGAATACGGGTTCATCTGTACATCAATTTTAGTGACCTACTTCACATTTATAATGCTGTAGCAGTCAACTTAAATACTAACATACAAGGAAAATATATACTTGTATAATCTTGTTTTTCCCAACCAATCCTCGTGTAACTTCTTCACAGTTCAGAAGGGGTGCAATTCAAGAACACCTGTAACAGATGGAAACCCCAATAACTTCAGCATCCATCTGACAGCTGACATTTTTTTCTTTCATTCTTTCTTTCTAAATTACTAGAGAGAGAGAGAGAGCATACGAACCATGAATCAAATAGTCATAATTACAAGTCATGCTTTTTGCCTCCACTCGTAGGGAAGTTGAAGAGTTGGATTTCGACAATGCACAAGGCTTTCACATGCTAGCCTGGTGAAAAAGTAATAACAACACAAATTACAACATGATGAGCAAACAGTCAAACACTAGTGCAAATTTTGACAGAAAGAAGGGCGGGCAAAAATACATATAATAATAGGGTTATATATATATATATATATATATATATATATATATATATATATATAGAAGAATGGGAAAGAAATAACTAGTTGTTAGTTTCAATTTGAAATCACCCATGCGGTCTATTTTTTATTTTTAGATCACCCCATTGTGCTTAACTTTAAGCTAAAAAAAATCGAAAAGTATTGGTAAGAACATTATAATGCCTTGATTCGGGTGAGAGAGTAGAAAGAGTTTTTGGACACTCCTCATTTATTATTCTTCTCTTTCGTTTTTTCATCTTTCAGCTTTATTACTCTTTCTTTTACCTGAGAAGTCTCCCTTCTGCATCTCATACCATCCATACGAACACTATCGCAGCCTCCCCCCCTCCCCACATCCCCCACCCACAAAACTCTTCATACATCAAATGCAATATTGTTATCACAATGAGTGCTTGACCATACCAACTGGTACAGCCTTCTTCCACAACACCCCGGGCTTGTTTGGTAGTCGGGTATGGATAAGCAGTATTATTAATCTCGGCACTATTAACGCGCTCACCATTAATCCTGATACATTATCAGGGGTAGTTTTGGAATTAAATTTTTTAATCCCCTGATTTTTTAATGAGGGCGCTAATAATATCACTTTTTTTCCCTCCTAAGGGGAGTATGAGAAGGGATCGAACCTGAGACCTCACACTTTGTGAAGCCTCATACGAATAACATGGGTTATTAATCCAAACCACTTATTTGGTACCAAACACCCATAAATTTGGCTTATTGAATCCTGGTTACCAAACGGCTCCCCAGTTTAAACCTAACCAACCCCACGTACAGGGATAGCTGTAATTACTTGGATTTGCTAATTCCCTCATCCTCAAAAATTTCTTTGTAAAAGCCCCAGTTATTATACAGCTCAACTCCTCTCTCCTTGCTCTCCACTCTTTCTATAACCCTGTTATGTTCCTCAATCGCTAGTTAGGCTATGATAGTTTTTTTCTACTGGTAAGTGATACCACTTTATTCCTTGGGATCCTGTGCTTATGTGCAAGAAGTGGGTTGGGGACGTTGTGCATTCTCTGACATCAATCCATTGGGGCCAATTTATCCAGGTCCAAGCAAACCATTGGCAGCAGACAGGTTGTGCATTCTCTGACATCAATCCATTGGGGCCAATCTATCCAGGTCCAATCAAGCCATTGGCAGCAGACAGATCGACCGAACCTACTCCTCAATTCTTCAAATGAACTAGGTTCCCCCGACACACAAAACCTTTTTTTTTTATAAGTAAAAAAAAAACAGCATGATTACCATAGCTTCATGGCATTTATATCACTCAACCATAGACCAATCCGTGTGCAGAGTGAGCAAAGTCGGGATGAAAAAAGTCACAAATTACAGTTTAACTGCCATTTTTTTAATGTGAGGGGGTTGTTAATTGTGAGCTGAATGTATAGCCGTATATCATTTGCGACGAGGGCCAAGGCCACAATGGCAGGGTCAGGTTGCCAACATTTCACAGTCCAAATTGTAGTTCAGAACTTTTCGCAAAGTCATATCCTGACCAGTCCAGGTTTTCAAACAAGTCGATCATTGTCAATTTTTATGCTACTTGTGAGATTTTCTGAGAAAGTCAATCGGTGGTGTAGGATCTTCAGCTTCAATCCCCAATCCGTTTTTCTTCACTAGAATCACTGATGGGAGGAGTGGATGATGTCCATTCGACGATATGGCGATATGCTCATCTACATCTGAAAATCTCTCCAGGCCTAGTATGAGAGGGATATCCTATGTTACAAGGACTCAGGTGTAGGTATCGAGTGCGGGTACTTGTTTAGAAATCGGATCCGTGTAAAACATGAATTTTAGAATACGACGTGGACTCTGCTCAAAAGGATCTAAAAATAGGCTCCGGTACTTGGATATGGCTAATGGCTTAATACTTTATACTCCATCTGTTAGCTTTTAATAATAAGTTATTGAATTATGGATATGTATAGGAATTTGTGAAATGTAGTTAGGTTTTGGGAGTCCATTTAAGAATAGTTGAGAGTTTGATAGGGATCATTATCTAAAAAAATTCAAAACTTGGTTGAAATAATGTGTTGGAGTGTCCATTTACCACTTGAAGGATCCCACACAAATCCCACACCCATGTCCACACAGATCATGTCTGACACGGTTAACTGAAGTGTCCTTGCTACACAGTGGAGATCGAAGTGGAGAGAGATAAGAGATTGAATGTTATCAAGAAAAGTTTTGCTGCCACTGTTGACTTGAGTACAAAATTGGCCAAGTTCCCAAATCACGCCAACTCTTGAAACCAAAAAGAAGCAGTGGCGACTGACGTGGTGCATAAGGTAAACACATTAATGTTTTGGTATCTTAGTAACTTTATAAAAAAATGCCTCATTTCTAAAATAGGATAAAAATTGTAGTGTAATTTTTTGAAGGTACAAGCATGTAAAGCTACAATCTTAAAAAGTTAGATTTGTCAAATGGGACTATTTTTTGAGGACAGAGGGAGTAGTTGTTTTCTTTTTCCAATTAACACCAAACACATAGGGTTATTTGAAAAAAAATAGACGACATGAAGGTCTTGCAACAACGAGGGCCAACAGCTTGGGGGGTTTTCATATTTTCCCGAAATAGAATGCAAAAGAAATGAAGATGCACGTGTTGCCCAAGCTGATGTTTAGCGACAGTATTTTGCTTAGCTGTGTAGTGAGATGCCTACTATATTGAACAAAGCACTGGTGAATTATGTCTAAAACATATATTAAGTAAATTGTCAATACCTCTTGTTAATTCACTTTCAACCCTCCTCGGGCTTCACACCAAATAATAGAAGGATTTCCCTACCTAATATAGATAACACCTAAATCAATATTATATAAGAAATGATAGCAAATAAATTTACAAATGAAGACTTTGATTACCGGTACAAAGTCTTGAGGTGTCATATAAGCAATTGGAGGTGTGGTATGAGCACTTGTTTGTACAAGGCATCCATCATAGCCTATTGGATTCCCTTGGCAAACCTACGGTACATACCAAAAAGAATGTCATCATATCAATTCAACCAAATAACAAGTATCAAGTGCAATGAATAATGTGTACCCTTTTCCTTTCAGATACAATTAAGTCACTTGGTCCTTGTCCTAGTAGTTCCTTCCGCTTTCCATGTCGGGCCTATTGACACAACAATAGAAAAGAAAAGTAAATAAGGAGAAAATCAACAAAAAGCAATTGAAATACTAGAGGGAATGCTTGCAAGAAAATACCTTTTTGTTGGCCGGCTTTACTATTTGGTCTATGTTGGATTCTTTCCCGCTTAATGGCGAACAATGTTCAATCAGCTCTGAAGGCATTGACAAGTCTTGCTTATTTTGGCCGCTTCCGTATACCGGGTTACATGTAAGAAATTTCTCTTTGACCCCCTCTAATAATCTCATCAAAAGGTTGCACTTAACATCAGATTCAACACCTAGTCTTTGAAGTTCAGACAGCAGTGGACTCAATTTGCTATGCCGTTGTCTTTGCTCACTATTTCCAAAATCATCATAAACATTAGAAATAGAAGTATACAGACGCTTGATATCCTTCCGCCACCTGTCTAAGATATAATGAGGCGAGATTGCATTCACCTTTCTCTTGATGAGTACAGATAATGCATGCCGACATAAAATTCCCTTAAACTCAAATAACTGGCATAAGCATTGGACTTCATTCATAGCCTCATCACTGTATGAAACCTCATATGTCACCTCCTTCCAAGGTGAACCTTCTTTTTCTGGCACGTTCTCCGTCACTTCAAATGTAGAAATTGATCCTTCAGTCTTGATCAAAGAGCAATTGCAATAAACCAACCCTTTGACCTCATCCTGAAATTTCTTAAAAATGTCATTTGTGTAAACTTTTTGAAACTGCTGTTCAATGCCCAATGAAGTTATCGTGGGAATCACAGAATTGAATGAAGCAAAATCAGCATTGCTTTCCTTGTCAATCTTACTTTTCAAAGCACTGTCATATTGTTCAACAAATTGTTTCAGTGTGGTCTTTGAGTGTACATACCCATCAAAGAAGGTAGTCATGCTTTCATTTTTTTGACTAGTCGACATTCCAGCCCAAAAAGAGTTTCTTACAAACACTGGGACCCAATTATAACGATCCCTGTACAAAGACTCCAACCAGTCATTATCTTCCAGGTTGTGCTCCAGAATCATTTTTGCCCAATTATTTTCAAACTCCTTGACTTTCACAGATTCATACACCATGTTCTTTAAAGTCCTTTTTATCTGTTTGTACTCGGCACGTCCTCCCAATTTCAGAGGAATCTTATTCATCACGTGCCATAGGCATAGACGGTGACAAGAATCCGGAAAGATATCTGTTGCTGCAGCCTGAATAGCTTCACACTGATCTGTAACTAAAGCTTTAGGAGAATGTCCCAACATACATGCCAAAAATGACTTAAATAACCAAACAAAAGTCTCCCTATCCCTGGTTGATAATAAACCACAACCAAACAACACCAACTGTCCATGATGATTCACCCCTACAAATGTGACAAGTGGCATATCATAATTATGAGTCAAACAAGTGGTGTCAAAATATACGGCATCTCCAAAAGAATCAAATGCAGCCTTGCACCTCGCATCTGCCCAGAACACATTCCTTATGTAACTTTCATTATCCTCATCAATGATGTAGAAAAAGTTTGAATTCCTATTCCGCATGCGACTGAAGTAATTCATCAAGGCCTCGGAATCTCCGACCCCATGTCTGAGTTGTGTTGCTTTCGAAAAGCTTGCACAGCCAGAGGTCAAATTCTCATGACTATCGGAATTATCAACTGACTGAAAGCTTTTACTTAAAGGTACTCCGGTTAAATCATTTACCTCCAACTTTCTTTTGGCACAAGAACCCAATACCTTGGTACGTCTATGTTTTACCTTTCCTGGATTTAAATCATGATTATGATCAAGATAGACTCGTGTAATAACAAAGACCCCATCTTCTCTAACCGTAACATTGATCTTAGCTTTACAATTCGTCTTCATTGAAGGCCTTGGGTTGAATGACTCCTTGGCAGTGGATACAGCTTTACCATTTCTAGTACAAGCAAGAGAGAAGTATTTTTGTTTCCCATCATCTCCACTCTTGGTGCTAATTTTTGCTATACCAAATCCCTTGGACTTCCCATAGTTGTCGTAAAACTTTCGAACTTCTTCCTCGGAAGAATAAACCATTCCGGCCCTTGGTGTTTCTGCATCATCCCCAACTACTGTTCCAACCAACTCCTGCTCATCGCCTCCTTTCTCATCATTTCCATGTTCCTCATCATTAGTTTCTTCTCTATCTTTTCCCGGTGACACTTCTCTATCTTTTTCGGGAATCACTTCCATTGAAGAATTATCTGCATTTCCAATCAGAACCAAAAACACTGTTAAGAACTAAGAACTTGATCATGATGGTGCAGGGGAACAAAAAAGAAAACTCAAAAAAGAAAAAGGAACGAATGAAAGAGAATATGTGCATAGCTAATGCAACTTCCGAAATCATTTATGTCACTACCATGTAATATAGAGCTTAAGAAGTAGCACCCAAATCAAAGCAATCAGGCACATCGGAATTTGGAATATAATGTTCCTTAACTAGGTCTATAGAACCTGAATTTTTCTTTTTATCAAAGCCTAAAAATTTCATATTACTTCTGGAAAGTTTAGCTGTAGGAAAAAAATTATATTACTTCCAAAAAGTTAAGATGTAGGAGTTGAAAATTATCTTTAGAACTCACAACAAATTCCCAGTTCTCTTGAAGCCTCTGAAGAGAACAGAAATTATGCCTAACTTCGTAAGCAAAGAAGTAACAAGCCAGTTCCAAAAGTGATTCATGTCACAACCCATATTACAAAGGATTTTAGTTGCCTCATTCTCTGATTAGCTCCAAATGACCTAATTAACTGAACACTTCTGGAGTACTACCAAATATCACAAAATATAAGAACCTACATCTATTAGTTTGAATTAAAATTAAACTTTACTGCAAGTCTTTACTCAAAAATCAAGCTAAGTTCAATTATAGGAATTGAAAACCATCTTAAAATTTACAGCGAATCCCTTATGAAAACTTTGACTAATCCTCTGTATAATGGTTATTCATTCTCCAACTTGATAAACACTTCCTTCTAATCCTCTTCGTCCCAGTAAGCTCTATGCCAATGCCCATTGAAGCACGCGCGCGCGCACACACACAACATAACAGAATACAAATCCGAGGTCCCTAGATTTTCATAAGTTGGAGAACTTTACCCTTAATTCTAGGTATTACTGTGAAAAATCACATGGCCTCCTTTGGCTACAGATTCTGAATCCGCGAAATGGGAGTAACAGAAAAAAACAGAATAATAGAAACGAAATTCATTAGTCCTGAACCTCAATTAACCTTGATCCCCATAATAACCCCACTGATAGATGTTTCCACGTATTAACATGAACTCAATGCATGCTACAATCTACCACTAATTCGCCACTCCAACGGGGAAAAAATCACAATTGCCTAAGTAATTTTTTCCTGGTGAAACAGTTTGCTTTTCGAAATCAAACAGCCAAGTAGAAACTGAATGCCAGCGGAATTCGGAACCAAATCGTAAACGAATGATTGAACAAAATTAATCAATAAAGAGAAAGCATCCAATAGCAAGGTTTGATCAAAGTAAACACGCATAAATGGAAAAACCCTTGCTAGGAGTTGGAAGCTAAAGAAAGAAGGGACGGTTGGAGATGAAATTTGAAAGGGCTAACCTGTGAGCTGAAGAGAATTCAATTCCATCGAAATATCGTAGAGATTTAATTTAGAAGCAGTTCGAAGTAGCTGTTGTTCATAGCAGAGAGAGATCTAAGAATTTACCATTAATGAACCAACCTTTTCCACGGGGACAATAATGAATGTGACACTGACACGGACATGCGCTGAAAAGAAAATGGACTTCCGAGTTTGAGTGGATGGAACGGGGAACTGGACTTTCTTATACTACTATGAATTTACCAAATTGAATTTTCTCCAATAGCCTTTGATTGGTTCCACCTTCCAAGCCAGGTGGATTAGTTTAGAATCTGAATCACCGATCCAAATTTATTGAGGGTATAATAATAAATTAATGTTTTGAGATGATTTTCTTTTTGGAAATACTAGATCTTCGTCAGATTCGACACGATACCAAGATATCCGATTTCAATCAAACGCCAACGCCTAAATAAAAAGACGATTTTTAAAAAATGCTGGGACATTACTTCAAGCAGTAGTGAGGCGCTTATTCGAACTCTACCCATAGTTGAGGGGGTTATTTGTAAGGAGTTATATGTAGCTGACCTATAAACGTTTGATTTTGCGGCAGAATCAACACTCATGACCAGATAGTCTCAGTCAATCAATTGAGCTCTATTGTGAGATTATATTAATGTAATATTGATGTTTTCTAAAGGGTAATGGTTTATAAGATTAATCTCAGGGTGTGACTGCTCATAATATTAATAATAGGGGGTGACTTTATAACATGGTGAGAGAAAATAGAGAGTTAAAAGTGGATAATTACTCTCACACAAGTGAATGTGAGAGTGAATCCCAATCATTAAATTTTTTAAAATAATTTAATCTCAACCTCTAAATAGCTTTAGTCAATTGCACATATGTGAGAATGAGCTCTATTGTAATATAGATATATACTAGATCTTCGTGTCCGTGCACTTGACACGGTACCAGTATATCTGATTTCGTCAATTGAAATGTCAACGTCTAAATAAAAAGTGTGATTTTAAAAAATGTTACAGTTGAGGGGTACATTACTTCAAGTGGTAGTTGAGGCCGCTATTCGAACTCTACCCATAATTGATAGGGGTTATTTGTAAGGAGTAATATGTAACTGAAATATGAACGTTTGATTTTGCGGCAGAATCAACCCTCATGGCCAGATAGTCTCAGTCAATCAATTGAACTCTATTATGAGATTATATTAATGTAAGATTGATGTTTTGTAAGAGGTAATAATTTAGAAGATTAATCTCAGGGTGTGACTGCTCATAATATTAATTATAGGGGGTGAATTTGTAACACGATGAGAGAAAATAGAGAGTTAAAAGTGGATAACTACTCTCACACATGTGAATGTGAGAGTGAATCTCAACCATTAAATTTTTTAAGATAGTTTAATCTCAACCTCTAAATAGCTTTAGTAAATTGCACATATGTGAGAATGAATTATAATATAGATAGTCGATGTCTTTATGAGTTTAAATTTAGCATTTTCAACAATTACTAAAATACCCTCTAGTGTGAAAGAGGAAGAACTTACACAAAACCATTTTTCATGATCCATAATAGCACTAGGGGTAACTTTAAATAGAATTTGTAACTGTTAAACAAACAATCAAAGTAGTACTATAAAATTAGAAGATGCTCTAAAAAGTTAAATTAATCAATACAAATAAAAAATGATCTTATGGGTAGGTTCTTTAGAATTAGGGCCTCCGAGGTAGCCACTTCATCCTCTTCAAGGTTACGGAAGCCCTAACACGCTTCGATTAGCCTAAAGATGAACAACTCATAGTAATTTGTCCAATGCTTCACACATAAGTTTTGTTATACACAATGTTCATAATATAGAGTGATAGGAATATGTTTCTTGTTGAAAACGTTGAGTTTCTACGACATTGCAATTGTTCTCAATTTACTAATTTAAGTTGTAAAAATTGATTGTGAAACATACTAAAAGTTGATGGTACTCAATTTCGATAGCAAGTGTAAGCGATTACTTGACGAAACTCTTATTATTACAAATTCATTATAGTTAAACCAGATAATACTAATATGACAAACTCGAAGAAAATAAGCTCAAAGTACGAGACTAAAGAGAAATCAGAACAAGAGATATGGTGACAATTCCATCAAAACTAATATTGTTGATAAAGAAGTGACATATTTTTGTTTTGACCGGTATGCTACATAATAAGACGCTTATCTTTTATCCATGGTGAATGCAAGTGCAACACATGCAAAGCTTTTTAGGGCATTTGACATTAAGATTAAGTGCATCAGTTGTCCCTATACTACCACAAAAATTGAATTTAGTCCCGACACAATGCAAATTTACACTAGACCAACGTTGGCCATTTTCACTCTCCCATGGTCTTTGAGCAGGATATAGTTCGAGCCTAGTTTGTTAACTGAGATTATATAGATAGTCGTGCAATTGAAAGTTTAAGGTATTACTTGAATGTTTTTGCCCTTTTAATATCTTTTAATGTAGTAATTTTAATGAAACAAAATTAAAGTCGTTTGCTCTAACCGAATCTCTCTCACATTTTTTGTCGACGTCGATTCTAGTTGCAATGAAAGCCCTAGTCATAATAATTAGGCCCCTTTCCTTATTATTTTTGCTAAAAGCCCGTTTTATTGGATAAGTTTTATTTCTGTACTAGTATAGAGAAACAAAAGAGAAACAACTATTGTAAATGAGTTAGACAATTTGAAGATATTTTTTTTCTATTTTGAGACAACTTGAATTCACGAGTGCCTTGGTAGATGGCGCCACCGCCGACGACAGTTCCAATCAGCACCGCCCCCACCGACAGCACTCTTAAATTCACCAAAAAATAAAAAAAAAAAAACTAATCTAAATCGTACAGCAATAATTAAGGGAGAAATCGAATTTACAAGGAAAAAAAAATCAAAACATACATTTATTTGGCAAAAAATTGAAAGAGAGTTGAGATATCTAATTTTAAGAGAGAAAGAGTGGGATGAGAAAGTATAAGGGGTTTGAGTGTAAAATATCTTCTTAAAGTAGTGAGGGACAATTTGTCTTTTGTGCAGGAAAGGGGTGAGAGTGAGATTTAGTTAAAAAGGGCGCATAATTTAGTGCCACTCATGAATTATGTAGAATCTGGTCTAACTCAATTTAAACGGGAATAGTAATACTACATGCTATTGCTAGCACTAGCAGTAACATAAAACAGTTGTACTAGATACTCCTATTCCATAATAAATGGAATCAGAAAGGAAGCCCAAATAATCTTGAGATCCACCGGTATCTGCATTTAAAAAAGTAACTGTCACGATCACTAAGCTTTAGTGTTTACTGAGCACATTTATCGGTTTAATCGACGAACAAGTTTGATTTCAAATAAGTACCCAAAATGCAGGACCAGGCGTACCATTTTAAAACCTTTCTCCAACATCGGTTCTTCATATGTTGGCCAAACTTGAAAATCTCAGAGCCAGTTGATTCAAACAACTCTACACCAGCTAGCCAAGGAGTTCCAAGCTAATAGTGGGGCGACTTGCCATATGTCTAGAAAATAGAAATTTATCAAAAAAAAAAAAAAATTTGTCCAGAAAATAGAACCAATCTCAGCACAAGCTGACCTTTAGGATAAAGTTTATCCAATGCTTCACGGTTCACACACATTGAGCTAAACAGAATAAAGATCAGAAATATACAAAGAATGTTGCTTCTTCCAGGATGTATCTGGAGTTCTTGGTCACGGGAAACATTTCATTCTCTGCAAAAATGCAATCGTCTCAGTTTATGCTCAATGGTAAATAACCATGATCCTATAGGTGCAGCTACTTAAGCCTTATTGTTTAGCTTTTCTATTCCTACTCCAAGTAGAAAGGTTTAGGTAAATCGTGAGATTTTCTTTTAAAAAAATGAAAAGATGATAATTTAAGTTGTCCAAACAGGGTTTACTTTGGTCAAAATTTCATGTTATACTTGCGGTTATGGATACCTGTCTCTCAATTTCAATAGCAGATGCAGCAAGCCTCCTCTTCAAAACAGACTTCTCGTGTTGACAAGATTCCATCTCAGTATCTAGCAGTAAAATCAACCAAACAATAGTAAAAAAAAAAGAAAAGAAGCAAGGTGCATTAATGAAATAGCTAATTCACAAATACCATTTCTAACTAAACCATGCTAGCTCAGCTTTTACAAGATAGACCTCTTATAATCACGTGACATTTAAACCCAAGGGGTGGGAGAGATGGCAAGGACACTCAAGCAAAGACCTTGAGGTCCTTGGTTCCAATCCCCATACCAACAAGGGTTCATACTTATCTATCAAAAAAAAATTAACTCGTGAAATTAGCAAACTAGTTTTAAAACCACTAGCCTTTCTTTTGATCAATGTGTACACCTCTAGTGTACAAAGGACGCACCACCTGCTTTGGTGCTTTGATTTATACAATATTACTTATCAAAAAATCAAAAAATAAGTAACACAGAAAATACCATTAATCTTTCGTAATACTGAGTACCTACTATCCCCCTGCTATTCTAGGCTTCTAGCTGCAAAGAGAAAACAAAGTCTCATTTTGCGTGGAAGTCCAAAGCCCCCAGCCAGGTTGCTTTTTTTTGCATGGGAGGCCTAAAATGAGGCCATTCTTACCAGTGAAAAATTGAGAAAACGTAGTGTCACTTATGCTAATTGGTGCTTCATGTGTAAAGGGGATGAGGAGTCTACGAATTATCTCCTCATTCACTGCCCTATAGCAAAGGAATTATGGAGTCTCCTTTTTAGTCTGTTCAAAATTGCTTGGGTTATGCCCCGATCAGTGAAAGATGTTCTTTTGAGTTGGATGTTGTATAAAATAGGGAGAAGGAATTGCTTATGGCATGCAGCCCCGCTTGGGGTTTGCTGGATCATTTGGAGGGAAAGAAATAGAAGGGTGTTTTGAGAATGAGGAAAGGACAGTGGATAAGTTGAAGGACGAACTGCTGTGCACGTTACATTTTTGGTGTGCCGAAGATATTAATTCTTCCCATAATCATAACTACTCTCTTGTTGATTTTGTTAATAGCTTTTCTTTAGATTAGTACTTTTGTGTATACTCCTAGTGCACAAGGTTGCATCACTTGTTTAGACACCTTTGGTATATAATATCTTACTTATCAAAAAAAAAAAGAGCAAACAAAGTCTCATAATTGTTTTCTGGGAAACATTAGCAGAGTAACAATCTCTTCCCTATCTTTGAGTTGCTGAGCAACACGAGGACATTTGACATATTTGAACTTAAATTGTATAATGATAATAGGATTTGTGCTAAACACATCAGAAACTGTAATCCAAAAGCATAGAAATGGGACGACCGGTATTCAGGAAAGGGATTGGTTGATAGATATACAGGAGTAACAAGACAGGAAGATATGAGCCAGGGATGTATTAAGCTGGGATGGAAGGCCCAAAACTCCCCCCTCCCCACAAGTCCAACCCAAACACAACATGTTGCCATCCCTAGTCCAGTAATCCTAGCCTTCAAGAATATACATGTTTCTTAATCACAGTACTAAATCAGTGATATAAACAAAGAAGCACTGACTCATCCTGAGAAAGCTCTGTAGTTTCTCTCCCTACTTACTATTTACATAAAACAGTTGGTTGTCTCCTCTTTTTGCTGCTCATGCAAATATTAGGATCAAGATTTGTGTCGCCTGTAACATGTACTCCCTCCGTCCCAAAATTATTGTTCTGCTTTCTTTTTTCGTCCGTCCCAAAATAATTGTCTTGTTTGAAACTTTCTTTTTCAGGACAACACTTTTACCACTTTACCCTTATTTTTTCATCATACTTTAATTATGAGCCACATACACATGGACTTTAAAGGAAACTACATATCAAACTAATATTAATAATATGTTTTCTTAAACCGTGCGTCAAGTCAACCAGACGATAATTTTGGGACGGAGGGAGTACCATTTATCAACTATTCCTAGACATTGTTTTCTATAAGCTTGTCATCGTTGTAGTACAACCGAACTCAAAAATCCTACAGCCAACCATTCTCTATTTGCTTGGCACAGAAACCTTTGTTATTCTAACTGTATGTGTTGATGGCAATGTTGTTATAGGCAGTTAAGAGGCATTTTGGGCATGTTTAATTTAACTTATCTGGAAGTGCTTATGATTTATAACTTACCATAAATTGTTTTTGAAGCGTTTGATTTCACTTATGGTAAGATAAGTCATAAGTCATAAGTCATGTACAAGTCACTTAAAGCACATGTAAGGCCATAAGTTGTAAGCACTAAGCCTACTGCTTAATTCTACTTTTAAAAAACATGTGAATTCTCTTCTTTATTGAAATTTTATATATTCCAAGATTACCCTTCTTAATAATAATAATAAAAACAAAAAGTAATAATAATAATTATTATTATTATTATAATAAATAATACTAATAATAAAATGAATTATAATAATATTAATAAATAATAATATGAATAATATGAATAATGATAATGGTTATAATAATAATAAAAATAATAAATATAGTATTAATAATGATAAATATAATAATAATAATAATTAATAATAATAATACTAAAAATTAATATTAATAATAATATAGTAAAAATAATTGTAAAAATAATAAGTAATTATAATAATAAAATATAATATAATATTAATAATAATAAAATCAATCATAATAATAATATAAATAATAACATAAATAACATTAATAATATTATTAATATAATAAAATAAATACTAAAATTAACAAGTAATAATAATAATAAAAGTAATATTAATGTTAATAAAATAATAATAATAATAATAATAAAGGCAATAATAATGATAATAATAATAGTAATAATTAATAATAGTGATAAAATTTGTAATAATAATAATAATAATAATAATGAGCTGCCCGGCCCAATAGTCCCAAGACATGGGTCACGTGCCCGGCACATCTTCATCGTTCGCAGGTAGAGCACATGTATCTCATGGTCAAAAGCACGAGGAAAAGGGGGCTTCGCCTCCCGTCTTGTCCAGCCCGACCATCACGTCCCTCTTTTACCCCGAGCAGCGATCTGAAGGCCCTGGCTATTTGGGGTTCGCCAGCTCAGAAGGCAGTCTTGTCGTAGTCAGAGAGCACAAAATCGTGAAGGTAGGGAGCAAATGGCCACCCTACACTTGATTCAATTAATAAGGCTTTCCCATCCCATGAATCTACCTTATTCGGGCCATCATTCAGAAGTTTGAAGTAATTAGGGTTTGAGCGCCCTGTGATACGTCCGGATTTCTTATCTAAGGAGAATAGGAAGAATTTCCTGAATAAGGTCATCTCGGGTTCGAACCCGAGCAGCTTGCAGGCGACGGTGTATGCAACCAGAAACCTTAATGTTGTAAGGGTCAGGTCGCAGGGGAGGGAGTTGGTCATGTTCAAGAATTCTACGATGAATGGGTCTAGGGGGAGGTGAAGCCCTACAACGAAAAAATCGAAGTGAAGACCATCCTGGCGCCCCTCGTAGTCATGGTCCTGCTCTCATTGATGTTTCAGTCGAAGGCTCTTACCCGATAGTTCTCGGGGTCCATACCCAGGGAATAAAACCAGGCACTGACCTCGTCTTCACAAGTCAACTCGTCCCATTTGATCGAGGAGGAGGTGTTGGTAACGATTTGTTTGCCTTTGGATATGTTCTTGTTTTGTTCAGATTGGAGGTTACTCGAGCTGGGGAGGTTTTCAGTTCGCTCATTTTCGGAAAAGTTTTGTCTATCTCTGCTCGATTCCGGTTCAGCGAGGTGTTGGGGTTTTCGTTTTCGTGGAATTAACGAGATTTCTTCCAGCCTCGCTTCCTCCGAATCGAACTAGAAGATACCGAGCTCTCCTTAAGTAGAGCACTCCGGTCCAAGTAGAGCTACCACGGTCATAGCTTCGATTTCGAGCGGGTTTCGTCACTGACATCCTACAGGAAACAGGAATCGGAAAACACATGTTAAATCTTGCTCGGGTAGTTGGGCAAGAACAAATCAAGTAAAAACCCATGGCAATAGCCTATTCTAAGATCGGTGAACAGGGCACCGGTCAAGTATTCCTCGATTCCCCTACTTGGACTAGAATGGTTTGATGATAGAAGGGGGAACAAGATGAATAGAAGAAATCGGAATCTAAAAGCCTACATCTCGACATATTACACTTTAAATTCAAATCTTCAACAGACTAATTGCAGAAGAGATTGTATCTGGGTGAATGACTATGGAACCCTAATTTGGAATTAAAGCAGTAAAAGCATGAATAGGAGATGGCAGCAAGGATTGAAAGAAGTACCTGTTGTTGTCGAGGAGCGGAGGCCGAAGATCTTGGAAGATTGTTGTGGATTGAGTGCTGTTGAAAGCAGGATCGACACCAAAGTAATCTTCAAATGCAGAAATGAGGTTCTCTTCAACTTCGAAATCTCTTGGGGCGGTAAAAGTTGAAAATGGGGAGAGACTCCCGCTTTTATACCCCTGACGAAACCGTCGATTGGAGGTTGCTCTCATTAGGGCTCGGGATTCGAGGCTCGGGGTTCGAGGTGGCATTTAATGACTCATTGGGAAGTGGGCCTGTCTCTTCAAAGAGGCGGTGGGTGACGGCTTGACTCTTCAAAAACCTTTTGGGCTGCCGTCTACTTGAAACTTTGATCGTGGGCAACTCGATGCACACAAAATTAATTACATTTCAAGAGTGGTTTGGTTTATGAATTCAAGGTTCTTCTCCTCGCTCCAAGTATGAATACTCGGAAGACAAGGAGTAGGGGGCTACTGAGCTGCCCGGCCCAATAGGCCCAAGACATGGGTCACGTGCCCGGCACATCTTCATCGTTGGCGGGTAGAGCACATGCATCTCATGGTCAAAAGCACGAGGAAAAGGGGGCTTAGCCTTCAGCAGACAAGGGCATAAATAGGCGAAACCGGGGCTTAACCAAATAAGCGCGTGATTTGCCATGCTCGTCCATCAAAGACGGTTATTATGAATGTGGACGGTTATGTCCGGAAAATTCTCTATGTTACCGTTGTGATGAGTGGGACAATTAATGGGGCAGCTAATATGCCCGCCATTTATGCCATAATGCTTAGTGGGTAGTTATGAGCAGTTATTCTCCGGCAACAACTATATAAACCCCTCAGGCTCAAAGAGGGAGGTACGTGATTCTACTTTACTAGCCTAAACTCTGCCGAATTATTGACCGAGTAAACAACAGGCAACTCCCAGCCGAGGGCTTTCAGGAGTGCCCGCCCGCCTTTTTGATTGATTTCAGAGTCCGCAAGATCAAGGATATATTGAAAGCAGTGTATCCATTGCTTTGCAAAAGTCCAAATAAGGTTTCAGAGGATTTTGGACGCATCAAATAATAATAATAATAATGTAAATCACATTTTGTTATGATGCTATTTTAGTCTTTATATTTAATTTCAGCACTATTTCAACTTATTAATCAAACAGACGCACTAACCTATGAAAACTAATCAGTACTTTTAAAAAGCTAAATTACCCTTACTAGCATACAAGGGGGTTTTTAAAAAGCTCAAAATACAAGGGGGTTTATGGCAATTCGAAAACTAGGTCCTCTTCAATCTTGCAAATCCAGACCACGACCCAGCTTCCTTTGACCGTAAGTCGGAACTTTCCCGGAGACTTCTTCGAGCGAATCTCAACTGGTTCATGAAACACAACCTCTCTTACATACCATTACAAATTTCCTTGGCATCAATTGATAACCCAACTCTATCCCACCAAACCCACTAGCAATCTTCAGCACAACTGGAAAAACAAAGAACTCAACTCCAAATCCGCAACCATCAATTCAGAAAATAACGAAACCGCTCCCTCGAAAAACCCATGAATATGATCAACATACTTTCTAATAATGGTTGTACATGAATATATATATATTGCCCTGCAATAATACCTACAGCTTCCCCAAATTTGATCAGGTCGCCATGAGTCGGACTCCGGTCATAACATAATCGACAATCCACAGATCCAAAATGTACTTTTACAAGTAAAGGGAGTTCGAATAGATATTGATTGTACTTGAAAGGTTATGACTCGAGTGAAGAGTCCAAGCCCAATATCTTGATTTCTAGTGGCAATGCATCGCGAACCTATAAATAGATCATCCGGTAATACACGCCCAATTAATGTTTGGATAAAAATCCTTTTCTTCATCATCCCATTTTGAGTTCGAGGACTCACAAAAATAATATATATAGGTTTTTGTTCTGCATTTTATCAAACATTTGAGCTGCATCATCAAAACAACCACACTGCCATAGCTTAGTTTCAACAAACTCGTGCCCGTGAAACCCAATTTTGCGTGTGTGTAAGCATGGAACTGTTCTCCTATACTTGGGATTCTCAGGATTAGTGGACTGAAGCGTATGTGCTTGAGTTTACTGGGTCTACAAGAAAACAGAGATGACCATGAGTTGTTGATAAAGAATGAGAATTGGTTGGGTGGTGTTGTGGCGGTTTTGGCGATTGAAAGGAGAGGCAAGTGGTGGAAAACTGATAGGACTGCGGTGGTGGCAATTGTGGTTGTAGTGGGTGGGCAACGGGTTGCAAACTTGCAATTTTATTCCATAACTAAACCTTCCTCTGTCCATTTTTGTTCATTTGCAGAATACTTACTGATTGGTGAGGCGTCTAGCGCCCACCGTCGCCGCCGTCGTTGCACCATCATCGTTGTCCCTTGGTTATTACTGACGCAAACATCGAGTGATGTACAATTGTCTTTGGTGTCACCGCTGGATTGAGCTCGGACGACGGCAAGTCCAGATGGCTTTCCGGAAGGGAATATACTGAGCACAACCCAACTGGTTTGTCGGACGACCTGGAGAGCTTGTTTGATACTAGAGGTTCGGAGAAAAGGCGACGATTTTTGAAGCCATTTGTGTGATGGATTGAGCGATGAATTAGGTTTGTGTGCCAGTGTGTGTAACCGAAGGGATAGGATTTGGGAGAAGCGGTGAAGACGATGGGTTTAAAGCCATCTGTTGTCATCGGCCTATATTTTGAATTGGCACATTAAACCCTTATATTTTAGACATGTTGAAAAGTCAGCCCATATTAAACTTTTTAGTAAGTGTATTTTGGGCATTTGAAATCATATTGGACAAAAAGTGTAACGGTAATGCCGAAAGGGGGGAATCTGACCAAAAAAATCGAATTCAGGGACCAAATGAATAAGTTTTCAAACCCAAGGACCAAACTAATATTTTCGAAAAACTCAAGGGACCAAAATATATATTAATTATTTGCTAAACTCACCTCTGCCAACTATCATGACCTCTTGTGCAATTTATGCATGACACGTAAGATAATTTCATGTTTTCGAATAGAATGAAAATATTGAAAAATTAATGGACTTTGAAGCTTTAATTTAGACTCTTTTTTTTGGGGACAAACCAAAATGGAAGGTATAGTTCTATTTTTGGGATGGAGGGAGTATCAACATACTAGACTAGTTAAGAGAACCTTTTCATTTAGTCTAAACTCTAAAACCAAGCTGCACTAAACAAACAACCACAAACTAAGATACTCAGTAGCTCCTATGTATAAAACAAAATTACAGGTTTAAAATCCTTGTAGGGCCAAGGACGAGGAACAATCCTATCCATTAGAGTAGAAAACGATTGAAGGAAAAAAGAAAAACAATAAAAAAAGAAAACTAATACTCTCTGTCTCATTTATATTGGCCTACTTTCCTTTCTTAGATGTCTCAAAAATTTGGCCACTTACAAGTTAAATGCACATTAATTACTTACTTTCTCATTATACCCCCAACCAAGTTGAGTATTCACAAGGTAAACAATGCACACTGATTAACTAAATAAAGGGTACAAGTGGAAATACAAAAAATAGACAATGGTTGTTGTCTTGTTGAGGCATTTATTAGGAATTCTAAAACGACGAGTTGTCTGGTCAATATAAATGAGACGGAGGGAGTAATATGAACAACAAGCAATGGCTTTGCCGAAGTACTTACCATAGTAGTATGTTGACAAAATGGTGATGCGTTCAGTTGGCTAAGAAAAAAGTTCAAAAAAGAGGTTATAATAAAAAGTTAGTATATTTCAGACAGTTATTAAATGAATAGAAAACTCTGAACCAGATATAATAACATCAACTGAGAACATGGAAATCCCGGACGAGTAATATGCTGATTTATGATAAAAAATTATACTTAGGCAGTGATTTGATTGTTATTATGTTAAAAGATGTCCTAAAAGGCTAAAATGATACTTCTCGGTCTAAAAAAAAAGGTCTCATTTTCCTCTCAGGTTTGTCCCAAAAAAAATAGTCCCATTTCGAAAAGAGGATATATAGTGCAATTCCAAGGAGGTACAAACAAGTAAAGCTACAATCTTATAAGATTTAGACTTGTAAAAAGGGAGTATTTTTGGGAAAAAAGGAGGAAGTGAATACGTATTTTATAAATTAATATATAAAATCCAAATTTTGAATTTTGAGAAAAAAGCATGAAACATTCCATGACCATTTGAAATATAAGCAACAGGGCCTTAGCTTCATTACAGCAGAAATTTTACAAGTATTATGATAAATAGAAGTTATGAAGAACTAGAACAGCCATGAAGGCTGAAATCCGGAAAACCTTAAAAATGGGTAAACAATCCATGAGCATTTGAAATACCAACTTATGGACATACTCTAGCTTTCCCTTTCAGACACAACAACCATCCTAAAATAATAAGAAAGGGGAAAGGTAAAAAGAAGTATACCATTACAAAGATTCCTTCCTGGCGTGTGGGGAGTTCTTCAAGCTTTTTCAATGTCTCATCACCTTTGGTGACTTTACCAAATATTGCATACTGAGTAAAAATAAGCCACCAAAGTTGGCATACCGTTCGAGAGATTCGCTCAAGTAATAATCGTTTGCAGCAACATTTGGCAATTGAAATCGTACCTGGCCATCAAGATGCGGGGCATCTCCAAGAAGCATTGAGAATGAGGATTGAGCGCTATTGGGATCAGAATATCTACACCAAAACAAGTCAACTAAATTGTTGATGAAAACTCTAGAGAAGAAGAAATAGACAAATGTGCAAAAAAAAAAAAAAATGTAACTGGAAAATGGATTTACCTCCCCATAGAAAGAATTCCTCTTACATGCTTGACATCACTAAATTCACCTACAATAGTTTTTTGAGCTTCCGTCCTTTGCTCTTCATTCATAGGAGCTGTTCTTCCACCGGCAACATCAGCCACTTGAGCAACAAACCCTTTATCTACCTGTTTTGTTCCCAATCATCCACTGCCGGTTTCAGAAATAACATAGCAATCAGCTTAATAATAATTTGTTAGGTCAGAGTAACTACCCGGAAGAAGTGATTAGTATTATAGCATCCCAAACGAACGAAGTTTGAAAATGTGCTCCACAGTTTGGGGTGCAACGCCAGGGTAGAAACCAAATTCAATATCTCCATAATTTGTCTGCAATTAAAATACATAAAACCTCACCAATGGCATTAATTGACACATTCAAAGGTTTTGTTACTCTAGCAGTATTGAAACAAGAAGACTAAAAAGATTTTACTAACAGCTTATTCCATCCTCCATTCCATTCAAATAGTTCTGCTTTCCTTTTCAGGATGTTCCCTTCAAATGACTCAGTTCGAAATTAAGATACCAGAAAAGGAAAACAGAACTGTTTGTATGGAATGGAAGATGGAATAAGCTGAGGTCCAATTATTATGATTACTTAAATATGTGCCCTTTGATAGTTTGACTGAGGATCTGGAGTACCTACAATGTAAATTCTTCAATTTTCCCCAACTCTTCTTTATTTTTCAATCAAATAGGTCAAATATCACGTGTAAACAAGATATAAATCATGACCCAATATGCCCAAAATTCAGAAAAAAATCTAACCCACCAAGCAAAAGCTTCCAGATAAAACTAATCGGAGCTAATAGATGATCATCCATTGCATGGTAACTACAAAATATATAAAATCTTTACAGCAAATTGCATATTATAATCAATGTATAGATTGGAGAAGGTGAAACCTGAAAGACAACACGAGCTGATCCGAGATTTGGGTCTTCTGCAGATCCACTCAAAAAGGCGGAACAACAAAGAATTGACATGGTGGCTACGAATGAAATCGAATTTGACAACATTTTGGGTTTCGCCATATCCGTTGTTGACTCGAATTTGGCGCCTGATATTAAGAGTATTAGATTTTTAAGTAATGATATCAGATAATTTGGTTTGAACAGTTCAATTGGCGTTATGTTGGGTCTTGCTTTCCAGTTCGAGTCGATTACAGTTAATCAGTTATCTCACCTCTGCCCTAACGAAAACACATGTTATTTGGCAAATGTAAAATTAGATCAAAATGTGAGACGGTGTTAATCTGCTTGACGGTGCTCACTCTCATTCATCTTTGCCCACGAACATACCAACATAGGGTGTGTCCAATAAATAGTAATTCATCCGTCTTTAAATTATCGTTCTCTTTTTATTTTTTATTCATCTCAAAATAATTGTTCAGTTTGAAATTTACTTTTTTAAAACATCACTTTTACCATTTTACCCTTATTTTTTTTACTCTATTTTAATTATGGGTCACATACACATGAATTTCAAAGAAAACTACACATTAAACCAATATAAATAATCAAGTCAATTATTTTTTCTTAAACTGTGCACCGGATTAACTAGAACGATTATTTAAGAACGGAGGGAGTATATGTATAGGGAAAGGTATGGCTGATTGATTAATGTTTCCGGCAGTGTATGTGTGTGTGCACAAATTTGACAAATATCCTCGAGCACTTAAACTCTTTCCTTAAGATAAAAAACTGGCCTGAATACAGACTGGACGGGGTATTGCCAGTGTGTCTCCCAGGGTTTAGGATACTTACGTGAATTGAAGAAGCGCCTTCCAAACTTCACCATCGATCTATTCACCGAACGCCAGTATCTCTCGTTAGGGTAGAAAATGGTTGTGCAGAAAAGAGGAGTTTTCGATACCAAAATCGTGTTTGAATGCGATATTTAAGTGACGATTTAAGGGATGGCGGTTGGGAGCGGTGTCTCAGCGAAAACAAACAACCGCCGACAAAAGCCAGACCAACCAACCAGAGCCGAGCCTAGAGTGCCTGGCTGGCACGCGCCAGATTTGGACTGCACCTAGGTAGGTCTTCCCTCAAACGCAAAAGTGTAATGGCCCAAGAGCCGAAAGTAAAGCCTCAGAGCTCTACCTTATAAGGTAGAGCTTATTTCATCTTGTTCCCAATGTGGGATTCCCACTCTTCCCTTTACATGATTTAGCTTTATTCAAGTTATTGGAAACCAAGTTTCCAACAATCCCCCACATTGAATAAGATATCATGTAAGTTGATGACATATTGATATTTACAGATACAAGCGAGAATCAGATCTTGGAATAGGTAGCTTTTGGCTTTGAACCTTTCCTTATGATATACTATCGGGATGACTTACTAATTAGTGACTTGAGTGTCTTGAACTAATTAGTGTCTGATGTCAACCAAGACAATAATAGCAATCACACAGCTTACCTCAAATAGGGTGTGATTCTTCGTTTGTGTTCATTTTGGCCCTGAACTATACCTGATTCTGTGAATGTTTTTAGAGAATTTTAGCCTCGTAATTCTCATAAGATCGGCCAGTCTTACATTCACATAGATGATTGCCTATAAAGAGTTGTTCTGTCAGAACTCCGCTTGACGAGTCAAGTCATAAGAACCATTAAAAGCAAAACTCATCATTTACAGTGACAGATAACACTAGTGTGTTTCACATGACTAACCTTTTAAGGGAAAGGAAGTCATTATGTTCAAGACCACAGAAACAGGAGAGAGTTAAAAGCACAGTTGTCATTGAACTAGAGGAAGCAGCAGAAAAGAGTAGAATTTGAGGGGATTGCTTATATCCTTGAAAGGTCGTTTGTTGCAACGGCAGAGATGAGGTCTACCGTTAAAACAAGAGAGACCAGAAATTATGAGGGGAAGAAAGATTCATCAGAACATCATGGGTTGAGATGAGATCTATAATTCCTGATGAAGTAGTTGTAAGGTTTGCAGTTACTTCAAAAAAATCCAAGACTTAAAAATTTAACCATATTTCAACATCATTTCTTCAGATACCAACTGATGAATGCACCATGTTGAATAAGAAAATTTATAAGTGAGGATTGGTTTGCTGTTGGGTTAACAGCAGAGTTATATTTGCTGTATTGAGTTCAGAACAATATGTTATAAAAAGTACAAATACCGAAAACTCAAGCAAATATAAGATTTCATGCTATCAAGGAATATTCAAACAAAGGCAGATAGACATGAAGTAAAGATGCTTTGAACAAGTTCTCATTTAGATCAAAAAATAACACAAATACAAAGAGGATCTAAAGATTACAGTGTTCATTACAACTTCCGATGACTTAACTACTCCTTTTAAACAACTAATCTAAACACCTGATACATATCTAAAGAAGGATGTTACAAGGAGATGTCTATGAAGACCATGGACCCAGATTCAGCTAACCGGTTGGAAGACGGAATATGGGTCCTAGATCAAGGGCTGAAAGAGGCAGCCAAACAGGATCTCTACATTACGAAGAATGCAGATGAGTAATCCATTTTCCTGTTCTTCCTTCTCCCTTCAGCCATCTCCAGAACCCTAGATGATCATCACTAGCGAGCTGGATTACCTTAAATCAGTCAGCTGCTGTGATATGTGCTGATCTCTAGGGAGAACCATGTCAGCTAAGGATCACGTAGAAGGTCTACGAGGTCTTGAAGAAACGACTGACATGAGCACGATCAAAGGGTTCAGGGAGAGATGTGCCAAATGGTTGTTAAGGAAAGTCTTCATGCGAGAGAAATCCTTGAAACAAACCAAACAACTTCTAAAGAATCGGAAGAGTGATTCCAAGTTGTTGAGAAGCATCCTTGATCTAGTGCTAAGATTTCTCCTAAGTAACATTTTGGAAGAAGGGGATCTTGTATCAGTGTCTATCATAGTGTTTGAGGTAGTTTGCGAGTGATAGAGAAGAGGGAAGGAAGGTCTCTATAAATACTCGCTGAGGCAAGACAATGGACCGACTCATTTAAGAGTGAGAAGTCCTTTTCAACTACTCTTCAAATAAAAGTTATATGGGGAAGAGTGAGAGTTGATATAAATTTCTGGATATCCGGTAAAGTTACCCTTTTGGAAAGTTAAAAGATTTTGAAAAGTAGGTTTGACTTTCTTGAAAGTATGAAATGTCTTTAAGTGGATAAAATCTTTTTCAGTGGGATTTGACAAAACATTACTTCTTTTTCAAAAATTGTTTTGGGAAGTACAATTCTCACATTTCAAAGTCGTTTTTATCTTTACCGAGATTCTATGAAATCTGTCTTTGACTTTTAAGAAATAGTCAGTTTCTAAAGCTTTACCTCAACCTTTGTAGAAATTGCAAAAGTACCCATGTAGTTTGCACATTGTCTACAAGGTAAAAACTTCTATAAGTCAGCACATAAAACTGAGCTTATGAAGTACTGAGCAACGGAAAAGCACTTCAAAGAAAATGAGGCAACACGCCAGATGAGTAGGTCATAGATCATACCGTAAGAAGGAAAGCAAAGTATGATGGAATGAATTACTCTAGCTATATATTGCTTTGAGAATAGATAAGAATAGAGTAAGCAAATATAAAGTTATACAGAGATGATATATACAAAATCATGATTAACAGGGAATCATAAATGAAGAACATGAATATATCATAATCCAGAAGGAAGAAGACTGAATCAGGTGAGAAGAATCCTGTATAATCAGTCAAAGCCTTTTGGAACTCGAAGAGAGATAATAAAGTGCACTTATTGATCTTTGGAGAAAACACATTCCTGAATAAGAATCAAGAAGATCATTAGCAACAATTTATGAGCTTTAGGAAGCTCCAGAAAAATCTAGATACTGGAACAAGTATTTCAAGAAGATCAGTGAAAAGGAAACATGGATCGAGATTGATGTTCTTCAGACAAAGTCTTTTTGAATCTGAGCTGATAGATCTGTAGTAGATATTATCTAAAGAGTAGATTTCCTTTGCAAACAATTTTGTAAGATTTTTGATCATTTTTCTTAGATTCAGATAATTCTTTGAAACATGGGCCAAGTTCCCAGAAACTAAATATCATATAACTGAGGGATCAATCAATGTTTCATGATATAGAGTTTTTGACTCTTAACCTTTTTCAAAAGAATAAGTATGAACGAAAATTTTCTTTTTCTCGAGAAGGTGTTGGATTGATTTCAATCGTTAGCCTTATGTCAAGAAAGTTTGAATCAAAAATCCTTTCAATTGAAGCATCCATCTGGAAATTTCATTTCATCTGGAGATAGTTATTCACAATGCCAATTGATATAGATATTTGTCGTATGAATAAGTATCTCACAATCATCATGGTGATCATACATCTCATGATATTTTTTGAAAACAAAATAATTTTTCAAAATAGGTATATTTTTCAAAAATATTTATCTCAAACTGAAATCCTTGACAAAAGTTTTTAGAGGAATAAAACAAGTTTTTCTTTTGTCATGCATTTGAACTGAGCATTCGAGGATCACAACTCTCAGGAGGTTAGTCCTGGCATGAAGCTAGAAGAGTCTGCTCTGATACCAATTGTTGGTCCACAATAATGCTTAAATAGGCTAGAGGGGGGGGTGAATAGCCTATAATGTCAATTTAAAAACTTTTCTTTTGGATATTCATAAAGCATAGTTTAGTTGGGAAATACAGATTATCAAGTTGGGTATGTCTACCGGTAGAGACTATCGGTAGACTTTCCCAATGCAGAAGTAACAACTCTGCCGATAATCAGTTTATTCAAATCAAAAGCCTTGTAAAAGATTTGTGCAGTGGAAAGTAAAGAGGCTATGATTTGGAGAAGTCATAAGTGGCTGTACACGAATATATGTTCAGAACAACAACACATTTATTTCTTCTTTCAAATGCAGGTTTAGGAGATCAAGTAGAGAGTGATTTTTCTAAAGATAAATCATTTATAAAACCTCATAGATATTTAGGGACTGAAAGATAAATCATTAGTAAGAACATATGAATTTATTCAAAGATAAATTACATATTACATCGATCTAAATAATCTATGAACAGCTTTTTCTTTCTATGTCTCGCCCTTACTTAATTATCCATTCAAGGATTCTTTTAAGCTTGCAAAGGACATTAGGAGGCGAGAACGAAACTGCTATGATGAAGATGATTTTAAGGTCGCTTCGGATATAAAAATATATGAGCGATTGAGTGCAACACACTCATCCTCCAAAGATGATTGATAATTGCACAATCAACAAAGGCATTTGTATAGGAATACAAATCAAGATATGAATGCAATATCTACGACAGCTTCTTCATTTTCTTCGACATTGTCCAACATCAATCTTCGATCTTGATCTACGCCTATTGAAGTTTCGATCACTCTTCTCTCTTATCCAAGCTTTTCTTCCTTACAATCCACTGAAGGTGTTTTGTAGGAGGCTGGATGAGTACACTGCACTGTTGTAGAAATCAGAAATGCGTTGGTGAAGACGATCTCTTTGATGATTTCTTTTTCTATGAAGTTCTTGAGTAGATTGAGTTACTCGTTGCTCACTGTGATGCTTTATCACCGTATCGCATACACATGTATTTCTCTATCTTTTGCTGAGCACGAGAGCTGGTCTATATATATAGGCGAGAATCAATATGATCGTTGAGAGATGAGAACTCGAAGATTTCTATCCGTTGGAGATATAGTGGTTGAAGACTATCGGATATAGATCTTTGTCCATAAGATCTCTGACTTGTTTGGGGCGGAGATTTCGTCCTGTAGATCTTGGAACTCGTTGTCTGTCAGACTAGTTTGATAGGTCTCTGAAGAGTAGGTCTGATGTCTGTTGCACTGTCAGGTGGTCTGTTCAATAAAGTAGTTGCTTTTTGACTTTAACAGACTACTTGAGTGAGAGAAAGTCTTGTAGCTTTAAGTATGTGAGGCTTTATGAGGCACGGACATATTTATCTTGATTTGAGAGGCTAGTTGACTTTTTCCTGTAGCACGTGCAGATTTTAAAGTCTGCCGTTGGAGAGCTTCGAACCAGTGGTAGCAGGTCTACCGATGTAGAAGAGTTGATGTCTGCCGGTACGAGCTTTTTGACTTGTGGCGTGTCTGCCGCTGAAGGCTTTTGACATTGCTGCAAGTCTTCCGGTGCTACGTGCAATCTGAAGCGCTGTCTGCTTTTGATCATCTTATAGGAGGTAGGACTTCGATCAGGTTACACCTAATCTAAGACCTATGTGAAATCATACAAGTTGCCACACTAACCGGTACGCAGACCTCTTAGTCACTTGTGATGACTCACTTGTAATGGGGGCAAGCAAATCAAATATATATGTAATATGCAAGGTGATAATTAAATTATCAGGAAGCGTATTTCAATAATCAACAGATCTGCTAAGGGGAACTAGAGCCGCTAACAAGTCAACATCCCTAGGAGGCACACTCAAGCTGTCAACATTATAGACAAAATGTTGAGTAAGATCACAAAACCAGTTTGCCTGCTTGATATCACAACAAATTGGATTTGCAATGTGCAAATCCGGATGTATAATTTTGGATTTGTGATGCACAAACTATAATTAGAATACAAAGCAAATCACGATGCATAATCTGGATTTGCGATGCACAAATTGGATTACTGATGCATAAAATCCCGATGCCCAATTTTAGATTTGCGATGCATAATTTGGATTTGCAATTCACAAATTGAAATAGCGATACAGCGCGCCTAATCTAATTTCATTAAGGGTATACTCGTCTTTTTTTTTTTGTCTAAAAAGTGTATTTTACCAGTTAAATAAAATTATAAAGGACTTTGGCCGTTAAAAATTGGGTGGACGGGACGGGTTCAATTATCACCCTAGTTTCTTTTTGGAGAAATGAAGGGTCGATGCAGTTTTTTAATTTTTAATCGCTTAAGTTCCTCGTTTTTTTAATCGCTAAAATTCATTTTTTGTGAAATCGTTCCTAAATGTCCGTAGAAGAGAAAGAACAGCTAAAATTTACAGAGATGAAGAGTAAGGAGAGTGGGAAGGTACGGTTGTGAAACTGAAGAAGAATACTTGTGTATTTCACTTTGAATTCGATTAATCTATCATCCTAACTTTCTACTCTATTTTCTCTACATCCATCGATCTTTAGTTTCACTGGTGCCTTCTCCTTCTTCTTCACTGTGTTTGTGTGTTTTATTTAAAATAGATTCAGTTTGTGTGTTGTGTTGTTATGCATGTAAAATGTTTGATGAAATGTTCGAATATAAATTTGTTCACTGCTGGACACCCTTTTTCAATATGGATGCATCAATTTTGAATCGCGTTGCATCATTTGTCAATCGTGATGTATCGATTTGGATTTGAGATACATGAAAGATGCATCAATTTCAAATCACTTGTTGATTGTGTTCAGTAAAGAAGTAACATGAATGTCTGATTCATCATAATTTGCAACACCATGCATCAATATTTGCAACGCTATGCATCAATATTTACAGCGCGATGCATCAATTGGTTGGTTGACTTGTTGTATCGCGATGCACAAATTGGATTAGGTAATTAAATTTGATGCATCGCGGTGTATAAAATTAATGTAGCGCGACAAAAAATTGGATTAGGTAATTAAAATTAATGCATCGTTCTACATAAATTGATGCAGCGCGATGCATACTGAGTAAGTGATTTGTAGCGCGACTTAGATTCATTAAGAGTATCATATATTTCTGCCGCCAAAAGTGTCTTTTTCCGATTTTAAAAAAAATATAAGAGATCTAAGGATTATAAACTTATAAAAGGGGACCAGCCCGAATTTCATTATTTTTTTGAGAAATTACTGATCGGTACCTTTTTCCAAATATTTAATCGCTCCACTCCCATGTTTTTTTTTTAACTGCTAAAGTCTATTTTCAAAATATTTTTCATATAATTAGAGTCGTCAAATGACCCGACTCGACCCGCAACAAGTGCATAGACCTAGCTTAACATCGGGTCGGGCCAAAGATATACCGAGCCTCGTGAATCTCAAGCCCAGCCCATATCAATCTCGAGCCTATGGTCAAAAAAATAAAACTATTGGTCTTTATTCAAAAAATAACAAATTTGCTAAAATTACTAGTTTGTATATGAAAGTTCAAAGATAAAATATATTAATAATAGTCCACATTGGGCCATTGACACATTAAAAAACGTAATGAATTGTAGCCGTTACAAACTTTGAAAAAAAGACCGACCGAATTTACTCCTTCCTTTTTCTTGGAATGGTCAATGGAGTTGGAGAACTTATTAATGGGATTGCAATGGTATTTTTGGGCTAGCCCACTAGGTAGTTTAAGAGCTTACACCAGCTGGACTATCATCAACAATCCATGAAATTTTTTGGTGATTCAAACCTTCGACAATGTCTGTTCTCAAGCATGATTTAGCACAACCCAAAATCCATTATGTTAAAATAGCAATTTTGTTTTCCAAATCCCCGTGTGTTAAATTATCAACTCATCTATTAGACTATTACATGTGAAGAGATTAACAAATACACCCCACTAAGGGCTGACTTAATATTACGGGTAATAAACGCAAGTAGGAGATTCCAAGACTTTATCAAATGAGAAGACAGCTAAACTATTAACTCATTTAAAGGCTTAAACTGTTAGAAAAACATAACAATGTACATCAAACTCCAAATCACGTAAACACACCCTCAAAGACTTTAGATTTGGATTCATCCAAGAACTTGAGGTGTTCTTCATTTCATGGAATATTTATGGCAATATGGGTTATAACGTCAACTTAATAACAAGGACCGAGTTTGGTGTGTCCAAGATGACATCAAATCGTCAATCCCAACTTCTGTCATATTTCTTGTCATATTGAATCTCAACAGTTTATTTTAACCATTTTTTTTAATGAGACACATAAGACTAAGATTCAATGGAATATGAAATGTGACATGGGTCAGAATAGATGATCTGAAGGCGTTTAAGATATTACTTTACTTTGATTAATAGGCATGTCAACGTGTCAAAGTATAAATGAATGTCGTATTCCCACACCTGTTAATGCAAATAAGCCACAAAATATGCAAATGAACGTCATAGTAAAGTCTTCATATTGACTTTGTATGATAATTCACTAAATTGTTTACCTTCATAATGAGAGAAACTCGATTTTAAATATTTTGTTTACAAAATTAGTCCTTAATCACTGTGCAAAGTTTGCAAATTCTATGTTATCTTCTGGCATTATTCACCCAAAAGTGAGTTAGAATATTAATTATTCCGTTTCAAGCAAAAAGTCCACTATTTCGTTTTTAAATATTTCACTTAAAAAATTCACTTAAAAAAATTAAGATATAAACGTGTCATTTTATTACTAATATGCTACTAAAAGTGTTTTTTTTTTAAATTAACTTTCAAACGGGAACTCTTTATCCGAAACTGAGGAGTATAACTTGTCAATTACGTCCCCGTCCCAAAAAAAAAGGGTCCTCTTTCCTTATTAAAAAGTCAATCTTGGTCAATCTCAAATCTTGATTTAAAATGACATGATTTATTATTTCTTAGATAATGAAGTTTAAATCATTGTGCAATATTAAAGCTATGAGTAAATCTCCTGTAAAATCGTCTTATGGATCTTAATTTGTAAGACGTCCGTAAGACGGAGCCTCATTATCTCACAACTCAATCCACCAAAAATAAAACTATATTCTTAGACAAGTCTTACTAAAAATATCTGTAAAACCGTCTTACACAAGTTTTTACTTAAAGGTATTATGAATTATACCATTTAGATTTTTTATTTACTTATGATTACGTTTGATCTTAAAAATAAAATAAAAATATAACTATATTCTTACAAGGATTACTATCAATTCGCTATACTCAAATTTGATTATCTTGTCAACACACAAAATTTAGTTCGTGGCCTAAGGTAATGGGTGAAATTCGTGCTGGGCTGACTTTGAATTTTTTATATCACTACATTTTCTTATGTATTCTTTTAACGAGAAAAAGACACTTTTGGAGTGAAAAGACTACGATATCTTTAATTAACCGAAGGCGTGCTATGGAGCACTCACTCAGTCCATCACGTTGCATCAATTTTTACATCGCAATGCATCAGTTTAAATAGCATCAATATTTGTAATGCGATGCATCAATTTAATTAACTACTCTAATTTTGCATCGCGCTGCACCCAATTGATGCATCGCGCTGCAAAATCATAATGAACCATACTTTTATGTGTATTTTTTTCCAGTACACAATCAACAAATGATTTCGAATTGATGCATCTTTCCTGCATCCCAAATCCAAATCGACGCATCATGATTTACAAATGTTGCATTGTGATTCAAAATTGATGCATTCAAATTTAAAAAAAAATGGTGGTCTAACAACAAACAAATTTCTATCGATATTTCATCGAACAATTTACATGCATAACAATACAATCCACAAATTGAATATATTTTGAATCAAACACACAAACAAAATTAAGAAGTAGAAGAAAACACTGATGAAACTGAAAATCGATAAATGAAGAGAAAAGATAGTGGGAAATTAGAGTGCTGGATTAATCAAATCCAAGGTAAACATACAAGTGTTTCTTTACCACTCGACCTCCTCACTCTTTTCCTCTTTATCCCCACGAATTCCAGCCATTATTTCTTTTGTACGGACATTTTAGGAACAAGATACATAAGAGATTCAAAAGTTGGGAAAAATGACCGGCTTATAATTTCTCCAAACCTAATTTATTCTTGTTTTTGTTAGTGCACGATACTTGACCCAAATCAAATCATTTGTAGCCCATCTCCGTCCATGATCAAGAACCATCCGACATAAACTCATCGAGTTATTTTCCGGATTTCAAACAATTTAAAAATTTGGGAAAAATTCCGGCCGGTCCCTTTTTAAAAGTTTTCAACCTCAAAAGTTTATCGTTCTTTTTTTCAACCGTAAAAAATTATTTTTCGAAATATTGTTCAAAAAATATCATTGTCTTCTTTAACAGCTCCGACACATACTTTGAATTCAAAAATCACGATTGTGCGCTACGAAACGGGGATAGACCTGTCCGGTTAGGTCGAGGGGGCGGTGCCTCCGAAAGCTAAATGAGTTTTTTGTTTTATAAAATATGAAACTATAATGGATCTATGCTGGGTTGAATTTTTTTTCAGTTGGGACGAAGACGGAGAAAGAGGAGGAAGAAGAAGGCTTACGACGGAGGAGATGAAAGAAACATGTGGAGGACGTGGTCTGGTTCTTTATGATTTTGTATCACGGTTCAAAAATAAATGCACTAAAATTGATGAATCATGGTTCAAAAATAGATTAGCAATTACACTATTGAATCGTAGTGCAAAAATTAATGCACTAAAATTGATGAATCGTGATTCAAAAATAGACTAACAATTACACTATTGGACTGCTGTGCAAAAATTAATGCATTAAATTTGATGAATCGCGGTACAAAAATAGACTAGCAGTTATACTATTGAACCGTGATGCAAAATTAATTCAATAAAAATTGATGAACCGCGGTTCAAAAATAGAATAGCAGTTAAACTATTGAACCGCGGTGTAAAAAATAATGCGATAAAATTGATGAATTATGGTGGAAAAATAATGACCGCTGTAACGCCTTGATGGTTCATTAAGGGTATCGTAGTCATTTTGTTACCAAAAGTGACTTTTTCCGATTAAAAATAAAAAAAAAGGTCTACGTTAGCGATTAAAAGTTAAAAAAAATACACCAGTGCCATTGTACGGTACATATAATAATAATTTGTGTTTATTTTCTGCCCAAATAATTTCGAAGCACTACTAGTGCCACAAAAGTTTAAAAATAAAATACATGTAAGTTTTAGAAACAGCCACGCAGTTGCTTGGATCAATATGTATTTTTAAAAGATTTTCTTCTGGTTTAAGAGATCACAAATGTTATGCGTTATTCCATCTAATACGGGGATGTCGCATCTGCATGTTTGATCCTCATCAGATACAAATTTATTTGGGCCGGTGGTAGGTTGAGTGGGAATCGGTCTCAAACCGAGTGTGGTTTGGGGACACTTTGTGGAACCGTGGAAGACAAAGAAGAGTAATAAAGAAGATGGAGCATAAAAATCATTGTATCGGGGTGTTGAAAGTCGTTGTAGTACGTAAATTATCCGTTGATGGTGGTGGAATCGTCGTCTGAGTCGAATATCTGGCTATATGTAATGGTCTGCAAAATGAATCAACCGTGAGTCGGGGGAAGAGATCCCTGCCTTAACCCTCCGAAGTGTTTATATAAAACAAGAGGGTGGATTGCCCCGTGTGTAGAGTGAAAAATAGTAGAAGAGAGAGCCCACACCTTACTATGAGCTAGTATTGTTTATTTATACATGAGGATTATGGTCGGTTTGTCACGGAAAGCCAGACTCGTAGCGTTCAGTACTCATGTATATCATAGTGGGTTAGTGTAATAGAGAGCCCTCTTGACTAACCTAAAGGAGACCCAAATGCCTGCTAAAAATATGCACTCCAATAGAAGAAAAAAAAAAGAATAAATAAGATGTGGAAGCAATTTGTGGCTGAGAAGTTCAGAAGAGATGGTAATAGGTAGGAGGCAGCATTGAGAAGCTTTGAAACAATAATTGAAGCATAAAATTAATTAAAAAGCATTATTAATTATGTCATCCAGTAGCAAACATATAGATTTAGGAGTGTTGTATCGTATCAGAAATAAATGATTATGCTGACTATGGGATGATGGATGATTCAAAAAACAATCAGGCAACAGCTATGGATGATTCATTCCTATACAGTCTTCACCCATCTCTCATTCTTGATGAACCTTAAATGAAAGTTGAGATTGATGTAGACTCAAGTACAACTCGGAATGGGTTATGATAATTGGATTTGTGTTTGAATAATTTTACCACCCCATTTCTCTAAAATTCAGTGTCCTATCTACTCATATTCCGAATGGGCTTGAGCTTATAGAAGACTCTTTCATCTTTCAGACTGATTTAGACAAACTCAAACTCGTTTAAACACGTATATAAAATTATTCAACTCTCACACACAAACATGAAAAGTCAGAATATACCCATTAACTGAAAATCACATTCAACATATATAATTGCGCACCCACCCAAATGTTTTAGCCAATTAAGCTAGCTACCCATTGCAATATTGTTGCTGAATTGAATGGAAAATAGTGTAGAGGCAGACCTTAGCAGTTTAACTCTATCCCCTCCATGCAGCCAAGCCTGACCTTAGCATAACTCAAAATTAGTGTAGATTGCCGACCCTTCTAGTTTGTCAACTATTAAGATGAGGGTCTAACACGATATGTGTTAAAAGACTTATTCTTTCTCCCACCAAAAAACCCAATTGCAACATGTTTATATCAACTCATTCAAAGGGTAGATGTAAAAAGGTACCAAAAGAAAAGAAAAATGCCACTTGACATATGGTGGCATTTGTACTACCAGAACAAATTAGGATTTAAAACACAATGAAACGCACAAACCCAATGGAGTAATAATATATTCATCTAAATCAGAACACGTGCATCAATGAGTTAATTAAGACATTTTCACGATATAGCCACAAACTTCTGCAGTTACATTCCACAATAGTGAAGCTTGTATGCAAGCAAAAATAAAGAGAGTCTGAAAAGAGTTTATTTAAGTAAAAATGAGGTTCGTGAAATTCTCCAACCGTATTTAATTTAACATCATACAAAAAAAGTGAAGAAATAAATGTTTTAAAAAGTTGTAGTATTGATTATGGCATGAGGGTATGTGGAGAATCGATGCCTGAAAAGCTTGACAAAAGCGATGCATTTAAATTTGATTACTTAGGCAAAGCCTAGATTGTGGCAATTAACTATTTTGACCAAATTAATCACATCTAATCAACACTAATACCAGCCACCAGGCGTATGGGTAAAATATTTCAATTTCCCACATTTACTTTTTATTTTCTTCTAACCTCATTATAATCTTTACCAAATTAAACCATTTATATTAGAAAAAGTTCAAAGAAGAAAGTGATAACACGAGGTATAATATTTTCAAATCAAATGTTTTTCTTGGATTTTATACGAGATTTTTGTAATGCTGGAGGTCTAGCTAACATGGGTTGTTCTTGTTCATCATAACTAATCTAGTGCATAATTAGATAAGATAACAATTTTTTCATTAATGATTAATCTAGACGAAGATGATAAAATAATACCAAAATAACCCACCCGCGACTGATTATCAATGCGTTAATTATCACTGAACTAGTTTTAGTGATTAACAAAAACCCTAATAGGAGTATTTAACTATTTATTATGGTTTCATGCACCTAAAAGATTCCCCACTTACAAAAATGAGCAATCCCATGATTAAGAAAGGTGGGTGATTTGAGGCTCTTAAGATTGGAATCAAGAACTTGTCAAATAAATCTAGGGGAAGTGGCAACTTTGATAGGTCACATTGGCAGTGTCATAAGTAAATGTTCTTCCAAGTCATGTCATTAAGAAGAAAGAATATAACCAACAAATTTTTTTTTTTTTAAAAGAAAGAATAAAAGAATAAGAAAAAAAGGCATCAAATAAGGCTTTTTTTTTTCTTTTTTGGAGGGATTAAAAATTGAAGATGCTTTTTAATTATTTTTTAATAAAAATCATATTTATAACTATGAATGATGATAAAAATTCTTTGTTAATAATGAGGGGTAATGTCATTGTCAATGAATTTGTGTGGTCATTTAAAATGACTTTAAATTAATTGTGAGTTTTCTTATCAAAGTCGGTTGCTTTAATTAGGCGAAATTCACGGATTTCTTGTTCCCCCTCCCCTCTTTATTATCTCTTGAACATGACATAAAGCTATTGGTTATCATGCTCATCTTCATTTTTTTTTTTTATGTACAATACATCTCTCTATATGTAGTTGTGTGGGTGTGAGGGAAATTTCTTTTGATGTGGTGTGTGTGTTTGTGAGAGAGAGAGAGAGAGAGAGAGGGTTTGAAGGTGACATTTGCCTAACCAATGGGCTTGAGAAATACCACTATTCCCGTAGAGTAGAGTAGAGATGGGGAAGGGCACAAATCATACACGTCTCCACCTCTGACTTTACGCCATTTGGCTTTTCAGGTTAATAAATTATTCTGAGCTGAATTATAGTAATGGTAAAGTTTTATTAGTTTTTTAAATGCATCTTTAATTGATAGTTACATATCTGTCATGGATGAAATAAATAAAATTTATTAATAAAGAGGAGTCAAATGCTATACACTCGGCTACAAATAGTCATCATCATATTATTGAATCTCGACCGCATTTTCTTTGTTATTTTAGTCTCTTTTTTATAAGGAAGCGTGTAGGGATGGGATTCATTGATGTGACGCATAGATGATTTGAAGCCCTATACACTCTCCATTGGATTATGCTTAAACGCTTTGAGGTAGAGTGTTCGACGTGCCCGCAATCCGTTCCGTTTATTTGTGGAGCAACGATATAGATATATATATATATAGGGGCAAGGATGTAATTTGATGTATCAATTTTCTTGTTGTATAATAATGTAATAACATCTTGATTGATGATTAGTAAGTTTTGGTATGTAAGATATATTGCTTGTAATTTACAGAAAGCAAAATGATGTATTTACATTAATGGAGGGATAAGGATTGGTTTTAAGCAGACTTTATGATGTTGGAATGGGCCCTTGACAGATATAAACCCAAAACTAACATGCTACTATGTCATATGGACAACCATACATGTCACATGGGCAGCCAGCCTCCATAACAAAGCCACCAACAATTTCAATCAAATTGTAAACAAAGATATAATAATGGCAAATACCAAATGCTTAGTTTTTTAAGTGAGACACACCTCATTCACATTGTTTACCCCATTGTCTCTTTCTTCATTTGTCTTCGTCTTCCATTTTCTTCTTTCTTTCAATCATTGGTTTCGCAACAACTTGTATATTAGGAGCTTGTTGGATCATAATATTCATGTTGCAGTTGTTTACCAAAATATGAGTTAAGGTTGCTAATGGCCGAGTTAGTTTCTTACAATTTAGTTGGACAAGCCTATCACAAACAGATGCTGTCATTCTCATCACACTAAAATTACTATCACCTTGTCATTTTTATTTATTTATTACGTAGCTAATCATATGACAGCCGATAAAGTCACTTTAATTTTGGCATGTTCAAGTGTTTGATTTGACTTATAGTACCATAAAACATACGTTATGTATAGTTCACTTAAATGATATGTAAGATCATAAGTTATAAGCACTAAGCCATGTACTTATTTCTATTTTTCAACAATGTTGAATTATGTATGATTTACTTAAAACCATTAAGTTAGATAGATCAAGTAAATCTATATTTTTTACTTAAAACTATTTCAGCTGACTGGCCCTTCAAATTAGCTATCAGCTGACACTTCAAAGAAAAATTATTCAAAATCGATTATTTTCGTATTTGTTCAAACATGATATTTCTAATAATTTCCTTGTTTGTGCTATGATAAAATCCCATGTTTTATATCTCATGCACAAGATCCCTATGATCTTGTAAAAGGATACTCTCATCCTATTTAATTGGATTTTAAATTCAAATCTTACCTCAAACGGTTTGAATCCCAAAGCAACTCTATACAAAGACATTGAGAGCAAAAGTTTAAAGATACTGAAGCATTTATACTCTCTCAAACATGTCTCTCAAGCAGAATACTCACTTGAAGTGCCACAGCCTTAACTCTAGTTAGATAGTCTTCACAGTTATTTTTTTTTCTAGTTATTGTTTTAGACAATCACTGTTTTGATATTCCTTACTTCTTTCATATTCTTTAAAGAATCATTTTGATTGTTTCACGAGTGTGATTGTCTTTCAATCATTCTCTCTAAACACCGGTCTTTATCATACACTAATAGCGATCACTTAGATTATTAATAATACTAGTGCATTTCAAAAATCCAAGTTTGACCAACTTAGTAGTGTACGTAACGATTTATATTGTGAACCACTTCAACTTCTTTATCTCTCTCTTTTTCATCAACTTACAAAATCTATCCTAAAACACTTAAGCAATTTTAATCTACTTAAGTGTCATACAGAGAGTTCCATCAATTGATTGTTGTTTTATAAATTGTGTGTCAATTCACTCTTTATTTCTTGTGATCTTTTGAAAACATATCAAATCTTGTCAGCCATCTGACCCCTTTTTTCTTCCCTCACAGCGTCAGTTTCTCAAGAAATCTTAATTTATCAGCCAACTGACACTATATCAGTTGATTGAAAAAAATTGTATTTTTTGCTGTAACTTTTAAAGTTTTTTTTTAAAACGACTCTAAAAGTTTCTTAAAAGACTATTCACCCTCATTCTAGCCTTATTTGTTGCCAACTGGACTTACAAACAACATGTAAGTTCTATTCTTTATTGAAATTTTATATATTCAAAGATTACCATTTATAATAATAGTAATAATATTTAAAGTACTAACAATACTAATTATTATTAAATTAATAATAATAATTATTATTATAATAAATTAAGAATATCATAATAAAGGAATAATAACAATAATATGAATAGTGATAATAGTAATAGTAATAATAATAAGAATAATAAAATAATAATTATAATAAAATATAATAATTAATAATGATATTAATTAAAATAAAAGTAATATTAATAATAATATGGAACATTAATAATAATAATAAGTAATAATATATGTAATATTAATATAATAATAAAAAATAAATAAAAGCAATAATAATGATAATAATAATACTGGTAATAGTAATAATGTAAATTACATTTTGCGATGATGATATTTAGTATTTATATTTAAATTTAGGACTTGTTCAACCTACTAATCAAACACAAACACACACACACAAACTTATGACAACTAATTAGCACTTTTAAAAAGCTAAATCAAACAGCCAACAAGAGACCCAGGTTCGTTTCCCCGCAACAGAACTAAATTGATGTGACAAAAATCAGTCGTGGGTTGTCTGAATATTTGTGAGGATATTTGAGCTTAGTGTATGGATTGGATCTTTGCTAAGAACCTATTAAGAACACGAAAACAACACCTTAGAGGAACTACAAAGCACGACCTCGCGAAACCACTCTAGTGTCAGAAAAAGATTTGTGTATAGTCAAAACAATTTGACATAGTTTATAGGTTGTAGAAAGTGTGTACCTGTTTAGGGTTTATGGAGGGGTATATATATGCCCCTAAATTCATAGAATCCTTCTAGGATTGGGATTTATAGTTGCCTAGGGTTATGAGAAATACTCTAAATTGTAGGTGTGATAGGCGGCTGGCCACGTAATTACTGTAATAGACAAGGAAAAAACTCCTTTCATTTTAGGAAACCTTTGACTTGTTTTAGAGTGCACGATTTTTATAATCGTTGGTTGGCAACTTGCCTGGGCGAGCATGATCCCCTGGTCAGAGAGGCATGTTCTAAGTCCGGCCTGGCTTTGGCAGAGATAGATGGGGTTCCTGCTCGGTTAGTCTGTCTGCTATGCTTATTGCTCTTGTGAGACCCTTGCTGTCGAGCTCATGACTCACACGTGATGCTCATATGTGCTTTCCTTGTAACCATATTTGGGCCGGACACATAAACCGGATCATCAATCATAAGTCATAAGTAATACTCCCTATATCCCAAAATATATGACGTTTTGGGGCTTTTCAGACAGACCAAGGAAACATATTGTAAAGACTAAACTGCATCTATCCAAACATTAATGAAGTGTCTTGATATTCTTGTCAAAAGACTCAAACACGAGTTACATAGTCAATAAATATGGGTAAAATTAGAAAAAAAGAGTAAAGTAGTTCCTTAAAAATTGCAAAGTGTCATCTATTTTGGAACAAAAAAATTATTTCAAAACATTATATATTTTGAGACAGAGATAATAAGTAATAAGTCATTAATCATAAATAATAAATCATCAACACATATAAATAAGTCAAATTAAATTGACTCATCGTAACATAAATGTATGAAGAAACAAATAATGTCCGGTTTGTACTTCAATATTCACACAAATATATAAATGTAAATATTAGTAGTATATTTTTATGAAGATGGCTATTAATATACCATATGCAATGCAAGTCAATGAAGGGGAAGGACGAGCTCTTTTCGAGGGTGTTTACCGTTACAATTCTATTCTATGCAAACTGCAAAGTGTGCTCGTCTTATTATTTTTATTTAGTAGAGTACCATTTATATTTATTTATTTATTAATTATTAATTTACTTTTTAGTATCCTCTTGGGATGCATTGCCAATTGCAATTAGTCCATTAACACCTTTCTCACCATCCAATAATGCTTCACATGGCCACACGTCTTTACACAAGTGGCTGCCACGTGGAGTAATGACATTGGATGAATAGGGTCTCGATCTATGGGAAGGATTAGTATAATTGGTTAGTGCACGCCAGAATCTTTTTTTGGGTTGGATAGTGGAGTTGCTTGATTTTGAAGATTGTTTTTTTTTTTTTTTATGAATTTAACCTTTTTGGTATTTTGTTTTAGGTCAATTGGTTGTTTTTAATACTACCTCAAAAATGATGTGGGCACGTGTAAATGTCTAGATTTTCCGCACTTGGTTTTGAGTTTTGACATAATTCTTTTTTTTTTCTCAAAAATTGTTTAATGACAAAAAAAAAATTCATTAATGAAATGAATGTTTAACATTTGGGTTGGTGCTAATGCTAATACTAAACTAATATGCTGGATTATCACTAAGAGCACCTCCATTGTATGTTTCTTAATGGATTCTTCCATTAAGAATCCAAGTTTCCTTCCCAATGTTGAATTCTTAATGAATTCTAAGGAGGAGAGAGAATTTTAGTTTCTTAATTAAGAAACCAAAAATTGTCAAGAATTGAAGTCACAAGCTGGAGAGTGGGTCGCACACACGCATTGTAGAGGCGTGTATGACACGCGCGATCGGCCGTCCAAGCCGAGGCGGAGGTGCAAACCCGTTTTTTTTTAAAACAATGTGACCGTTTGTACTTAAAAGAAAAGATTAAAAAAAAGTCTTTTAAATATATTTAACGTTTTATGTATTCTTTTAAATATGTTTTAAATTCTTTTAAATATATTTAACGTTTTATGTATTCTTTTAAGATTAAAAAAAATTCTTTTAAATTCTTTTAAATATGTTTTATGTAATTTGAATATTTTATGTATTTAACGTTTTTATGTAATTTTAATTTTATGTTATTGTACGAGTTATGTATAATATGTGTTTTATAGATAATTTATTAAATAAATTATAAATTATAAAATTTAAAAATAATAATGTAATTTATTATTTTTAAATTAATTTTTGTCTTAATTTATAAATTTATTATTTATACGAAATATTTAAATATGAAATATATAAAATATTGTGAAATAAATTTATTTGTTGAGAAGTATAAAAATAAGAATGAAATGTAAAGCTTAATGAGGTGGTGGGACAGTTAAGAATATGTTAAGAATCGTATATAAGGAAGATTTTAAGTAAAGAAAAAAGAAAAAAATGCAGAAAAAAATTTGTTAAGAATTCCCACATTGGAGATGCTCTAAGCGTAATATTCCTAGTGCTAGAAAACAAATTAGTTGCTTTTATAAAGCTTTTAGTAAGGGAGAGGGCACCTCACGTGCGCAGACACGTGGCTCGTATTTCTATACGGTTGTCTTTTGCCCATTCGTTGCTCAACAATCAACATTGGCGGATGCCACGTGTGCGTTCGTCTGATGGATGATAGATCCCATCGCAGTCTTCTGATCACATTCGCCGCATGACTCCTTCTGCGGCTGTAAACACCCAACATTTCAAATTTAAATTTCACTAATTGTCTTTAAAAATAAATAATTTTAAGTTTGCAATCATCAAAATCTTTAAGTTTATTCGCAATTATTTTTACCATTACCTTTACAAGTTATAATTATATTTTTGCCACAAGCAAACTTAGGTGAATCATCATTTAACAAAGACATAATTGTAAATATATCATTATTCTTTTGTAAATATAATCAACTCTATTGATACTTCTACATCCTTCTATTATTATTATTATTATTATATTTTTTTTTACCTAAGGGGGCATGGGAATCCTTCTATTATTAAACTGTTTAAATATGAACAATTTAAGTGAAACGATGTGAATACAAATCTTCATAATTATTGATACTTAATACTTCTTTTTTTAAAATCTCTCTTCCTTTATATGTTGATGGCTTATTGGCTTTGTTTATTTATCTATTTTAAAGTGAAACTGAAATTATTAAAATATTATACTCCATCCGTTTTCAAATTATTGTTCTCTTTTTCTTTGTCGTCTGTTCTCAAATAATTGTTTTCTTTGATAACTTACTTTTTAGGAAAATACTTTTACCACTTTATCTTTATTTTTTTTACATACTTTAATTATGACCAAATGTTCAAAGGCATTAAAGAAAATCACACATTTCATCAATATTTATAATACAGTCAATTACTTTTTCTTAAACGATATACCGGATCAAAGAGGACAATATTTTAAAAACGGATGGAGTAATACATTTTTAGATAGTATAAATCAATACCCTTTTATATGCATTTTCTTATTTGAGATTCATACAACAAGGTATTTTGGATATTTTTTTCATCATAAACAAAATTAAGCCGGAGGTAGCTAACATATCCAAAATTACAAAACTAATTTTAAAATAATCATGTTTACTAGAATCAACAAACGAGAATAACTTTTGAAGAATCAAAAGCAATGTCGTATTCCGATATTCTTAATTGGTAAATGATATTAAGATTTAGAGCTTGTGGTATTATTATGAATTTTAGTATTAGAGGTATTGGATAATTAAGTTGATGGTGATTTGCAATATCCATATCATACAAAAAAAAAAAAAAAAAGCATATTTGATTTAGCGTAGAGATATAATTACATTTAATCTAACGATACTTATACTTAAATTTGTAATTATACCACAAGCTCAAACTCATAATAGGATAACTCTTTTTACTTTCATCGCATATTGTCTTTTATATCTATATCTGTTATATCGCTATCAAAATCAACCTTGCTTTAATGATCATAAAGTTAAACACACATGTAGATTTATACATTTCCGGTATATGTGTCGTAGGTATAGTAGCGGTATAAAATTAGCTCAATAAATGTTTGGGATAAATTATAGATAACCACCCCATTAATTATATGATTAAAAAATATGGTAGGGAAAAAACATTGTTGTAACTGATTGTGGATGTGGTAATTCAAACAAAGCTCATAACTGAGAGAATTATATGTAATTTACATACTTATACGTCGATCTGGACCACGAGTTATATTTTTGCCACAACTCAATCCTAACTGCTACTTATACCACGATCTCTATCGTCATAGAGCACTGATTCTAATCAAATCAGTGATTCAGGTCATATCTAAGTATGTTAAGGAATGCTTTCTATCTATGTTGCATGGATACGGATATACAGACACATATACGTGGACTCGGGATACATGGATTCACAATTTTTGAAAAATACAGGATACATGTATAGGGGTCACTACAAGAAAAATGTATATTTGGGAAGGCCAAAAACCGTCTCAAAAGGTATTTGGCACAATTTTGGCTCCCTCCCAAATCCGAGGGTGTCAAATACATTTGTCTCGATCCGAAACCGTCCCAAACAGTATTTGACACTAAAAAAACGACGGTTGCTCATGTGTGCTATTTGACATGTACTTGGGACAGTTTGTAATGACCCGACCCAAATAGGTATTTGGGACGGTTGTGTTGCCCTCCCAAATACAATTGACACGGTTGGTTATGTTCTCCCAAATAGTATTTGACACGATTGGTTCTACCCTCTCAAAAACTATTTGTGACAGTTTGTTTTCGCCCCCTAAATACATTTGACACACTTTATTTACCTTCCCAAAAAGTATTTGACATTGTTTTCCTAGCTTCCCAAATGTATTTCGTACCCGCTACCACATTATACTCACTATTTATTTTTACTCTAATGTATAATGAAATAACAATATTTCCTGACTGAATCATATACACATAATAAATCAATATGAATATTACCATACAAGAAATCAAGAGAAAACAAATTGCATTCATATTATGATCAAAAATATTTTTATCATAATCATCTTACATACGTCCATAACATTAAATATACATAATTTTTTCCTACATTCAAATATACATAAGCTAACATAAATCCATATACATGTACCTAAATCAATGTATCTAAATCAAAGTCAATATTCAAAATTGACGGACCTCTGAACTACGTGAAGAAATGATTAATCTTCACTAACATAACTATGAACATGCCTCCATGTTTGCCCTAGAATACATAAAAAGAGTTGTATATTAGTTACAAGCGCCTGCACAACTTGATTATATGAAATAAAACTAGCAATGCACCCGCGTGTTGTACGATTTGTATTTGGATGTAAAATCAGATACTCAATTAAAGTTAAATAATATACAATTAAAAAGTTTAATATGAACAAAATAAATAAAAATTGATAAACAGTAAAATCAAAGAAAATCACATAAAAAATTTAAAAGTTATTTTAAATTTTAAAATACTTCTTTATATACAGAATTTTTCGTTGAAAATGTATGATTATTACAACTATTACTATCACATAAAAAATTCAAAAACCCTTAAGATTAATAAATCTAGACAAAGAGACATACTGATCATGACTAAAAATAAAGTTTTTCAAAAGAAGTTCTGACGATAGACACTTTTATTTATAAATATTTCGTAAGACATCATCAGCGTAAACTTTTTTTTTTTTTGAAATTTGGATGAAATTTAATGATCAGATGGTGTCAGTGATATTTTTGAAATAACCAGAATGATCATTTGAAAGAACTCAACATTCTAAAATTGTAAAACATGGTTTGTTAGGCTTGTAATAATTAATCGCGTGCTAATACATAAACCAAGGAAATGGTCAATGTTACGAAGCAACATTAATGAAGTTCCAACCTTCAAATTCAACTCATGTTTTAGGATTCCAAAACATGAAATTCTATTTAAAACTTTAGAAATATCTATATCGTTCAAAATATCAACGTTTCTATTAAAATGACACGAAAATCTGAGCTAAAAAATAATTTTCCTTTTGAACCGTTCTTCAATACCATGTAATCATTTATTGAGTTAACCACATCAAGAGTTGAATCTAGAATAACTCTCTTTTCCAAAAACTATGAATCATCGGGACTGCTTCCAAATGAAGGATATGTGCTTTGTACAATTGGAGCGATTGGATCGTTGAATTCCTTAAGCAGTAATTGATTGAGAATATCAACATAAACATAATTATCATTTGGTTCACCAATTTTATCATTGAAAACGTATGATTATTACTTTTAATTCTAGAAGGGGTAGTTTTAAAGCATGAAGTTATATTTATACTTACATATAACACACTTGAAATGATCTTTCAAAACATATTCTTTAAAAACAAGCTGTTCAAACATCTTCGAAAATATGTGATACTAAGAATTTCATATTAAAAATCTTCTACCTTTCTAAAAGTCCTTAGAAATGAATTTCAACAAATGACATCACACAAGCAATCCTTAAAATGAAAATTTTAAACTTTATTCTTTACTTTAAGGATTTACAACTCTTTTTTGCCAAAATATGCTTTCAAATATATAAATATTTTATGCAAGAAAGGAACCAAAAACTTTTTAGATTTTGAGCAAACAGATCATTTATATCTCATAAATAATCTAAAAATGTTTTCTTACTATTGCTTTATATTTTGATTTATCGAGTCTGTAAATAGCAATATGCGACTATAAATAAGCCATCGCTTGTAAATTCAGCATATGACATGCCTTGAGATAAAATGATCATTCATTGTAGGCATGTTATTACTATGAGCTGAAATATTGCTTAAGTGCTTTATGTATATGTTAGTTTAGTAATTGTTCTAACCAAATAGTAGGAGATTATTGGAATATACCTGCTGAAACATGACTTATTCATTTGCATATTCCAAATACCATGAATTGCTTGTTCCCATTATTGCATGTTCTAACAAGTGACTAAAAGCACTGTGTACTGGTTAGTGTGACAACTTGTTGAACATTGCATAGGTCTTAGACTAGGAGAGTCCGTGTCTCAGTCCTACTCTTATGTTATGACCCGAACAGACCGCTTATTCACAATCAGACACTAGCACCCGGCAAGCATGCTATAGGATGATAGCTTCTTCAAGATATCAAACCAGCAAACATGCTACGGATTGATAGTTCATTCCTCAAGTATATCAACTAGTAGACCTTTCTACTGGAAGGTAATATCATTAAAAGAATATCAAACCAGCAGACCTTTAAAGCTTCTTAGGTTGCATGTGCGAACTAAAGTGGAATCATTGCAGATGACCAGAAACGACAAAAGACTCAAGCTTCTACAAAAGTCAACTTGCGGAAAAGTCTTGACAGCTCTCAAACCTGCAATATCTAGTTGGATTTTATTCAACAGAAATTTCCTTCTATATTTGGTATCCAAGTTCAAATGTATCTACTTTATTAGAACACCAAATGCCAGTGTACTATTCCGTCAAACCTGTGCAACAGTGACACATCAGCTCGATCTGACTTATGGATAACTTTTTCAAAGAGAGATCTGCAAGAATATCTTTATCCAACAGTTCATAAGATTTACTCTTATCCAACGATCACTACAACGGCTAAAGATCATTCGAATATAATCTCAACGAATCTATAGTTTTCTGTCTATAAAAGAAACTTCTTATCCTTTCTTACATATAGAGAGATATAGATCAAACAAGAGAAGGATCTCAAAGATCACCGTGGAAAGCACAGACCTCTGCAAAACATATTATGTGTATTGCAAAGAAGAAAAGTTGGAAAAAAGGAAGAGTGATCTGAAAAGGTACAATGACAGAGAACATTGTCTTGATCAAGAAACACCTTTCTTGATTTGAGCTCTTTGACCCCCTTCAAAGAACTCAGTCTCTACAGCCCATCAGAAATCTAATCCTTTGGTAGAGACCAAGCACTCTAGATTCCGTTGAAAATAGATCTCCAAAGATGTCCAGGGAAGATGAAGAGTTGACTGTCTACATTGCATTCATACCAGTAGACTTGTATTCCATTGCAAGGGCTATTGGTTGTGCAACAATAGGTCATCATAGGGAGTCGAGTGATTTGCACTAAGTTGCTCAAATATTCTTTATCTGGGCAACCCATAAAATTGTCATCTCATATCGCATCTCCTTGTTTCTACATGTTCCGGACTTGTTCATGAAACTCTAAGAAATGAGTTCTTGAGTGGGGATGGAATGCAGGGGAAGAAAGTAGATGACTAGGTTAGAGAGTCTAGGTTGATGTATTAAACACATTTGTCTTTGAGTAAACTTCTGCTGAATTTGCAATATATTATACATTCATCAAACTCAGCCCTGATCTCTCTTTCCAGTTCTTAAAAGATTTTAATTAACTAAAGCTATCTATTATGTAACTCATATTTCTTGCATCTGAAGAAAAGTTAAGTATGTTGTTGTTTTGAACATATATTCGTGTACAACTGCTTAAACCTTTTAAGATAAACTTTTTTAGCCAGAACATTTCCGTTGTCAAACTATCTTATAAGCTAACAATTTATCTACAACATGTTAGTAGAGTTCATTACTCGATTATGAACAAGTCTGCTGCTCAATACATCAGCAGACCTGTTGTTGAATCTTGCCTTAATTAAATTTACTTAAAATCATTCTACTTTTTGGCAGTCAAGATCTTATAAGTTATGAATTATTATGGTCAGCTTGAGATATACTCTTGTTAGTCACTTAGAAGCAGTTGACCCTAGTTTTAAAGTGTCAGCTTCTTTACCTTGTTTGCTTGAACATTTCCTGGTAGTGACACTTTCCTATTTTGTGTTTTGATAGATCTTATATTCGTTATCTATATAACAAGATCCCCATGTTCTTGTAAGAAGATACGTCTGTATTGTAAAACACATTTCAAATTCAAATGTGTTCCTAACGGGCTACACTTCAAGTTTATCTATGAATACCCACAGGAATCAATTGAAGAAACAATCTAAAACATTCATACTCTCAAAGCAAATCACTCACTTAAAGTGCATCAGCTTTTATAACTTTAGCTAGATATCCTTCACTGATATTTTCTTTTTAGTTATTGTTTAGACAATCACTGAGTTACTTCTTTCATATTCTTAAAGAAATCAGTTGGATTGTCTCACGAATGTGATTGTACTTCAATCATACTCCATAAACACTGGTCTTTGTTATACACGGATCCATTAGAGATCATTTAGACTTTTAATAAAATTAGTGCACTTCAAAATTCAAGTTTGACCAACTTGGTAGTGGACGTAGCAGTTTTTACTGCGAACCACTTCAATTCCTTTGTCTGTTATTTCATCAGCTCTTACAAACTGATCTAACACTTAAGAAGTCTTGATCTACTTAAGTGTCAGTCGGTTACTTACATAAATCGTTTACTTATCTATTTTGATAAATTGTTCTTCAGCTTTTTCTTTACATTCAGTGATCCATTTTCAAAAGGAATTCACTGCTACCGCCAGCTGACCAATTTCTTATTAGCGTCAACTTTTTGAAACTTCAGCCAGCTAACAGCATATCAGCTGACTGACAAAATTACATTATTCTACTGTAATTTTTGAAGTTTTTCAAAACTACTCTTAAAAGTTTTACAAAGGCTATTCACCCCCTTTGCCTTGTTGCTTGCCAGCCTTCTGATAAGTCAAGTTGGCCCGACAAACTAGAGAAAGTGAATAGCCTTTTAAACTTTGAGGGTGGACTTGAAAAGCTTTAAAAGTTTGGCGGAAAATGTAACTTTGTCATTAGGCGATATGGTCGGTAGGCTGAAGTGTCAGGCGACATGGATGGAAAATTGGTCGGTGGGCATTATAATTTCCTTTTTGAAGCAGTTTTATCAAACCAAATAATTAAACAATTTATGTAAGTAACTGATGACACTTAAGTAGATCAAGACTTTTAGAAACGCTTTAAAC
>CM028377.1:60186366-60459272 GCA_013146195.2 Codonopsis lanceolata | reverse complement strand
AAATGAATGTATGTTACGTCTTTGCATTTGTCTCGAGAAGAAGAGCGAAAGAAGGTCGAAGAAGCTCTTCAGATCCAAGTTGGGCTGGAAGCCATGCAAGAAGAACTTCAACAATTTGAGCGATGTCAAGTATGGAAGCTAGTTCCAACTGCGATCATTGATCATTGGCACAAAATGGGTGTTCGAAACAAGAAGGATGAGGATGGAAACATAGTGAGGAACAAAGCAAGACTTGTTGCTTGAGGATATCGCGAAGAGAAGGAATCGACTATGATGAAACATTGGCTCTGTAGCAAGATTGGAAGCTATCGGATTTCTTAGCCTGCTACATACAAAGACTTCTCAGGCTGTACTCAAATGGATGTCAAGAGCGCTCCTTAATGGTGATCTTCAAGAAATGCTTACGTTGCTCAACCTGTGCTTTGTAGAAAAGGAAAAGAAACTCATGTTAAGCTTAAGAAGGCTCTCTATGGTCTTAAGCAAGCTCCTCGAGCCCGGTATGAAACCCTTTCTAAGTTTCTCGTCAACAAGGATTCGCAAGCGAGGCAAGATTGACACCACTCTCTTCATTCTCGCTAACAAAGGACATTCTCGCTGGTACGTATCTACGTTGATGATATCATTTTCTGATCCACAAATGAGAAGTTATGTAAGCGATTTGAAACGCTTATGATGGCAAGTTTCAAATGAGTATGATGGGCTTAACTCACATTCTTCTTGGGTCTTCAAATTCAACACCTAACAAAGGGATATTCATCATCAATCCAAGTATGCTAAAGATCTGGTCAAGAAATTTGGATTGGAAACAGCAAACACATTTGATACTCCAATGGCTGCTAGATGCAAACTTACAAAGGACTTACAAGGAAAGAAAGTTGATATCACCCACTATAGGGGGATAATTGGTTCTCTACTCTACCTCACCGCCAGCAGACCCGACATAGTATATGCTGTTGGGGTGTGTGCTAGATTTCAAGTGCACCGTGAGTCACATCTTCTTGCAGCCAAAAGAATCATCAAATACGATCGATACCACCAACTTAGGTATCCGGTATCCAAGGAATCATCTTTCAACTTGGTTGATACTCGACGCAGACTAGCCGCCGGCCGCCAAATTGACGAAAAGCACTAGTGGAACTTGTCAATTTCTAGGAGCAGACTTGTCTCTTGGGCTAGCAAGAAACAGCATCCGTCCTCAAATTCCACCACGTATGTAATACATAGTCGCCGGTAGGCCGCCAACCGCTATGGATCAAACAAGAATTAGTAGACTACGACATCAAAGTAGCATCGCCCAATCATGTGTGATAACACCTCAGCAATCTCTATCACATACAATCCCGTGATGCATTCCAAGACAAAGCATATCGATGTTCGATATCACTTTCTAAGGGACAACGTAGAAAAGAGAAACATTAGTATGAAGTATATTTCAACAGACCATCAACTAGCAGACATCTTCACCAAAGCTCCGAAGCGCATGTGTTTGCTTATCTAAGGGGAGAGCTTGGTATGCTTGACCCGACTGCTTAAATTTTATCTAAAATTAATTTTTAAAATAATGCTTCTTTATTTTAAGCAGATTTGAAAAATTTATTTTAAGCAGATTTGAAAATTTATTTTAAGCAGACTTGAAAATTTATTTTAAGCAGACTTGAAAAATTATTTTGAGCAGACTTATTACTTTCAAATATTTTAAATCAAGAATTTCTAAAGTCACTAAAAGAAAAATGAGTTTTCTAATCTATAATTTTGAGAGGGAGGCTTATGCAAACTATGAGGGACCAGTTTTGAAATTGGTTGAGTGAATATTTGAAAAGGCCCTTTTCTCTTTCCTAAAAGCCGTCATTCATTAAGTCTTGTCATCAAAAAGGCGTCTGACTTAATGAGGTTTCACAAGTCTCTATGACTGATGGCACGCCCCTTTATAAACCCTCAACCGCCAAAAAGTTCTTTTTACCAAAACTGTCTCTTTCTATTCTCTCTCTCTCTCTCTAAAGTTTCTTCTCTCTAAAAATTTTCTACTTCCTTCGCCCTGTTCGATAGTTGATTCTGCAGATTCACGACATTTACTTCTTCTTCTTCTGCAAATCTTCGAAAATGGTAAGAAATTTCGAACCCTAACTTCATAATCTCAGTACGAGTTAAGTATGCTATCTCATCTATTGTTACGCCATTATTGACTGTTCATGTAACTGTTAGCTGCATAAATGTTAAATCTTCAAATTCTTGCTGTTCATTTCTGATAATACCCTCTTATAAATGTTATTGAACTGTCGATTTCAGCATTTCAAGTTATATTTTGACCATATATAGCATTCCATGAGTTGTCCAGATTTTTTAGGGCTTAAAGCTTCGCTTTTGAAATCTCAAGTTCTTGCCCTAATTTCTGTTCTGTGATTTCTTAGGCTGGTACTTCTTCAGCTTCTGCAGTTCCTTCACAAACCTCGAACGTCGACTCTGACATTCCAAAATTGCCCCCAACCATGTATCATCCGGGGATGTGTATTGACGAACCTTCTGTTCGTGCCTATACGGCCGGGGTTAAAATTGTAGATGACCTAAACCAATGCGGGATGCATTTGTTTATGCTAGGTGATGTTGACTTCAGCTACTTACTGGTGGAAGAATTTTTCCAGAAAGCCGTTCTCAATGACTCCAAATCTTCCATCACCGCTGTTGTTCGCACAGTCACTGTCACTATCACTGCTTCCAGAATCGCCAAAATTATTGGTGTGGAATTTGACGGACCTACTTCTCTCTCAGACGCAGAAAAGGCTACTGCATGGTCCTACATGCGTGGTGAGAAGACTCCAAAGGAAGCTGCTGCTAAGCTGAAGAGGAGTCTGTTTGAAGATGATGCCTACTTTCTCAGCCATCTGTTTGACAAGAGTATGATCTTCAAGAATGGCACCCATGACGTCATGACATCAGAACAGCTGGAATACACCTCTGCTGTCATCTTGAACAAAAGACTCAACTGGGCACAAATTTTATTTGACATGCTTTGTGATGCCGGCTGCTTGTCGTTCTTTGTCAAGTCTTCTCGGCCGCCCTTTGTTCGCTCTTCTTAACTGCCTCATTCGGGCCAACACTCAGTTCCATACTCACCTCTTCGCTTTTGAGATGAAGAAAATCAAGCTATCCATCCAATTCACCAGCACTTTCATGTTTCTGCAATTGTGGAATTAAAACAGAAGAAATCGTTCATGTTTCTGCTCAATGTATCTCCCAATGTTACTCCTGATGTTGCAGCATTGGGTAACACATCTACCGAAACATCTGCATTTTCGTGAGTCGAATCATAAACAGCATTCAAGGTGATAAGATCACCTGGATCTTCTCCATCACTATCACTCAAGGTTGCTGAGAAATTCAAGCCTTTTTTTCTTAAAGTGTTTGCACATTGGTTTGCATAGTGGCCATAACCTTGACATTCTCTACATTGTATAGAATCAATGTTCTTACCATTGTAGGATGATTTTGATGCAAATGGATTTGTGAAGGGTTTTTCTGGAGTTTGGAAAGAATTTTCTTTTGGAGCAAATTTTCTAGGCTCAGTTTTGAAAACTGTTTTGGTGATAGAAGATGGAGATCTGTTTTGTCCCTTTGCTTTCAAAATATTTTTAAATTTTGTTATTAAAAAATCCATTGACTCTTCACCAAAATCAGATTCCTCAATCTCCTTATGCAATTCAAGAAATTCAAAAGAGATGTCAACAATAGAAGGAAAAGCAATACTATCATCAGAAGGAGTAGAAGATGACACACTTTTGCCTTTGTTCTTAATTTGCTCATTGAGGTTTAGCTCAAAATTTTGAAGAATACCAGCTAGTCTTTCAAAACCAATTTTGTCAATATCATGAGCTTCCTCAATAGCAAAAATTTTCACATTAAACCTTTCAGGCAAAGTTCGCATCATCTTGCTAACAAGACGATCATTGGTGATAGGATCACCCAAAGCAAGAGCAGAGTTAGACAAATCAAGTAATCTAGCATAGTAAGACATAATATCTTCATCTTCATTCATCCTTGTGTTTTCAAATTGAGTGGTAAGCAATCTCAATTTAGAAGCACGAACACTAGAAGGTCCTTCACACAAGGTTTGAAGGGCCTCCCAAACATCTTTAGCAGACTCATAGTTGGCTATAACCCTAAAGGTGTTAGCATCAAGAGCTTTGTATATGGCAGACAAGGATTTAGAATTAAAAGAGGCAATGTTTCTATCATTATTAGACCAATCTGCTTCTTTGGTGATTTTTACATCACCATCATCATCAGTAGTTTTGGGAGGAGTCCAACCATTTAGAACAGCAAGCCACGCTCTCTCATCAATTGATTTGATGAAAATACGCATTTTGACTTTCCAAATAGAATAATTTGCACTAGTCAAAAAAGGAGGGCGAACAGCGTTCTCATACTGAGAATCCATCACGACTTTAACCAGAATCAACTCTTAGTGATATCAAGAGAAGGCTCTGATACTAAATGAAAGAACGAAAGTAGCTAGGATTCTCAAAGATTTAACGTAGCTTGTGAAAAAGCTACGATGGAATTCACAATAGACAGAAAAATAACAAAAACAGCGGAAGACTTAATACTAAAACACGAAATTAATCACAAAAATTTACCAAACAATCTACAAGCCTATGCTTGTAGATCTAGCCTCATGGCCAAAAAGATTTCACTAAAAAGATATGATTTGGTTTTACAAAAAGAATGTGAAATCATACAAAAAATATTCTCACAAGATAATGAATCTTGGAGAACAAAAACCCCACATAAATAGGTTAAACAAAACGTGGGAAGAAACAAAACAACTTCCTTTAAACAAAATAGGAAGCACAAAAAATAGTTTCAGAGTTCAATGTAGCTGTCGATGTTGAAACATTGGAAGCTACAATCGGACTGCTGAACTTCTGCACTTCAGAACTGCTTCAGAACTGCTGCAATGTTGCTCTCAGCATATGGCTTTCGATCTACTCTCTTCAGCACTGCTATGACTGTACCCACAGCCGTTCCCTTTTTGGAGCTCTATAGAATTCTGATTTTCTCGCTCAAGCTCCAAGATTATGGCTGTAGTTCTTCTCCCTCAAGCTCCCTGAATAGATTCTCTCATGTAAGCTCTCAATTTCAGCACCCCCAGGCCACGGATTCCATCCTCCATAAATAGGCACCCTTCTCCTATAGAACACGGCACAAGAAACATTCTCCTACTAGGAAAGAGATTAGCAATAAAATATGCAAGATTATGTTTCCTAACAAAACTATGATACTTGGAATAACTAATAAATATACAGAAATCTAGTTACCAAAAAAAATGTTGTCTAAATCTTTTGAAAGATTTTCCAAATCAATCTACAAAAAGAATCCTAATCAAAGACTAACACCTAAAATCATTAACTAAAATAAAATCCTTCTTTGACCAAGAAAGGTGAAAACAAGATAAAATAGGCTTCACCTATTTTACCCTTGCACCTATCATTACTTATCCTTATTCATTCATTATTATTATTATTATTCCTTTTTTTTTATTTTGCAAGGAAAATAAAGATAGTAGACTTACCTCTTCTTTCCCTTTCTTTTTTTTTTTTAGTTCCGCATGCCGTTTCAGAGGGTTCGGGCTTCTTGTACTAATGTGATGGAGATTTATTGCATGTTGCCCGAGGCAGCACAAGTCTTAGTGAAGGGCTCCGGTTTCAGTGCCTTCCTTCATGCCTTTTGCCCCTTTACGAGTTATCTGCCGATTTTTGATGCGCTTCGGGACTATTGGTGGGACACCACCCACACTTTCCATTTCAGTTGGGGGGAGGCGACCATGACTCCATGCGATTTTGCCGCTATCACCGGCCTCCCTACCGGCATTGGTGAGACTTTGACTCCCGATTATACTCTCCGTCGGCGTCCTGAGGAGGTGGGGGACCTCCTGGGTTTCGAGCCGGAATTCAAATCGACGGATGAGATTTTTATTAGCAGCGTGCGGAAATGGCTTCTAGCCAACGCTGGGCGGGTCCCAGAAAACGACCTCGCCGCAGTGACTCGCGTGGCTAGAGCATTCTTATTTTTCTTCCTTGGCACGTCGCTTTTTGCCAACTCTTCTACCACCCTGAAGGTTTCTGTCCTGGCCTGCTTGGCAGATTTCGAGCGGATTCCTGCTTATGATTGGGGGCAGGCGGGCCTGGCCAAACTATATGCTTCTATGAATAGGACTTGTCGGAATGACTCACCGACCTTGAATGGATTTGCTCCGGCGTGGGAGGTATATGCCTTTTCCTGCTTTTGCTGCTTCTTTTTTTTTATATCTTTTTTTTTCGCAGCATTCATTTTTTTTATTGCTGATAAAATTTCTTCCTTTTTTTATTTTTTTTATTTTGCAGGTCTGGGCCTTTTCATTCTTTCATTTCACACCAGGTCGTCTTCGTCAGCGTGTCCACCAGCCACCTTTTCTACTTCAATTTATCGATGAGAACAGAGTTCGGCCGGACCAGGACGGCGGTTGTGCAAATAAGGAACGGGTGCACGAACGGATTACTAGCTCGAGTCCGGGTACAGTGCACTTCCTTCCTTGGGAGGGCCTGGAGGGGCATTATGCTGTTGCCTTAGGATTGAGCCGCTGCCGGATACTGATGGTATCCATTGTGGTGGATTCTTTATATATGGGCGAGCGAGTCAACTGCCAGCATTATTCGATTTTGATGCTTCCAGTGGTGCCTCCTAGGCCCCATTTTTGGGTGATAGAGCCCAACCACTTGCCGAACAGGTATCAGTACCTGTCCAAATACCTTATGCCAGCGACTGATTTTTCGGTTATGGCATATGAGGATTTCTTGCGGACAGTGCTTCATCCTCCCTTTCCTGCTCCTGCTGTGCCCAGGCGGGCTTCTGATGCCTCTGCCAGGCCAAGGCCTTCCATCCCATCTCTCGACGAGAATGCTGAGTTCTTGAGCCCGATGGCGTCTTCTCTACCTTCGATATCGATTAGGCGGTCATGTGGTAGAGGAGATGCTTCCAGATGTCGAGATTCCTAAGGAGCGTCGGGTTCCGGAGCAGGCCCGTTCGGTAGACACATTTACCTTTGCATTTTTTTCTCTCTTTTTTTCATCATGCACATACATTTTTTTTATTTACCATTTTCCTCCCTTTTATGCATGTCTATTTTTTTTGGAGACTGATATATTTTCTTTTTGCTGTCTCACTTTTTTTCTCAGGTGAATGTGTCCACTTACAAGAGGCTGTTGCGGGGCTTCTTCAGCATTAACAAGCTTTATCAAAAGCTTGTTGACGAATTTTCCTACAGGGGGAATTACACAGTGCGGCAAACTAGGCGCCGGGATGGTGATGACGATGATGCGATCAGGATCGAGCAGCCGGCGGTCGAGCATACAGAGCTGGTGGCACAGAGGGCCCTTGGGTCATGGGTGGTGGTCTTGATAGGAGTCAGTCGTCCCGAGCACATTAGTCTTGGATACCTGTGATTATTAGTTTCCCTTTTTCTTTTTCTTTTTTATACTAAAACCGGTACAGACATTTATTATACAATGCAATATAATTTTATATGATACAAAAATATTAGACTGCAGACTCAAACACATGCATAAAATAAAGCTATACCAATTTCTAAGGGTAACAGCACGCTGTTTTTCAGAAATGGGTTTTATGAGAATACACCTTCGACCTCGAGCGGGCTTTTCTGGTGATACGCGGGGAGGAAAAAGCAGCCGCCTTCTCCTGTTTCTTGGCCATATAATTGCCGATGAGCTAGTGTGCGTAGCCTTTTCTTCTTTATCCATAATTAGACATAAATAATAGAAATGCAGCCGGGCAAACCGGTGCAGAGGCGGTTTCGAGAACGATGGCACAACTGGCGCGGCCAAATAAGGCCTTTGGCGCGGCGCCAGAGAGAGCATATGGCGGCGCCCTGAGCTCTTTCTGTGGAATCCCTGTTCAACACTATTCGCGTATTGTGCTCCGAAATCGTCCGTTTCTTGGATTTTCAGTATAAAAGGCGGACGGGTGATTGCTTGCTTCTTCACAGACTCACCCAGCTCTTTCTTACAAATTTCTAACCTTGTTTCTGCTCAGCCATTGCCACCTTTATCAGATAATCCTTTGCATTTCTTCTTACAAATGGCTGCACGAATTCATACAGCGCTAGAGATATAAATTTATGAGAATGCTTTGGATTTTTGGATTCTCTCCCTACGTTCAGACGAGCATGATTGGTTTGATCATATTTTTGGATTCAGGTGCCTGCTATCCTGGAGGAATGTTATCATTAATTGGGACATGCTGAGGGGAGCCTCCAGGTTTTGGTCTCCTCAGGACCACCTTTTTAACTTCGGTATGAACGAAATGTGCCCCACTTATGAAGAGTTCTGTGCAATGTTGGAGGTGGCACCTTCTCGTTTGATTGCCATGCCTTCTCACCAGAGGCGTCCGTATATGGCAATTAGGGAGCTGTTTTGCACCACTCGCCGCGCTACTCCAGGTTTTTATGATGGAGTAACTTTTGATCTGACCGTCTTTCCTGGAGCCTTTACAGAATTCAGGGAGGATGACATAGATTACTTGCGGCGTCAGTTGTCTGCGCTTTTCCTTTGCCTGGTAGGGAGGTATTTGTTGGTGGGCCAACCCAGATTTATCGATGTGCGGGTCGTTGACCTACAATTGCAGGCACGGGATCGCCGGCTAAATATTGTTCCGGTGATTCTGGCGGAGACTCTAGCGGTCCTGGATGCTTTTGCAAGCGGTGATGAATTATTCCCTACCGGCAGCCCCTTTTTGGTCCACATGTGGCTGGATGAGCATTTTCTTTGGGTGATGGCCACTGTATCGCATGGAGCACTGTATGACCCAGGGCTTTATGGCCTTCGTGGTCACTTTCCTCAGACCAACTATTCAGAGTATGATTGGGCTGAGAACTTCTTTCGTAGGGGCTCCATGGACATAGTCTGGGTGATCCACCACTGGCAGATCCGTCGCTTCATTATGTATTCCGCAGAATATAATCAAGTTGTCTTGTTGGGCATTGAGCGGACTTCTTTCTACAGAGCTGACAGGATCTTGCGCCAGTTCGGGAGAGAGCAGCTTATCCCTAACCCAACTCGTCCTGTATATCTGGAGGCGGATAATAATGACGAGAACCTAGGTACCACTATCTAGGAAATGTGGCAACGGGATTTTGATAGGCTAGAGGTAGCCTATTTATTTTCTGATTATATGTTTCTTTCCCACGAATATTTGGCATGGATAATGGTGGCTGCCAAGGGGGCATCTCGCGTGATCAGGCGTGGGTTGAGGAATTTGCTGGGTCGTCATATTGTTAGCGATATAGATGCTCGCCTGATGGAGATAGGCGAGGATATTGATAGTTTAGGGCTAGTCGTCCCTCAGGCCCTATAGGAGGAATTCAGGTGGGTACATAATCTTGGTGCCCAGACAGCTCCTGGACCAAACACAACGGGTCCTAGCAATGCGCCCCGTAGGTTAAGCAATACAAGCATGCAGCACAACCCTTGGGAACCTGAAGTGGCTGCTCCTCCCCCTCAGACTGGATGGGGCACGACTTTTAGAAATGATGGCAACGAGCTTCCTCTGCTGAGCATCGCAAGTAGGCAGAATAACCCGTGGGAGCCAGAGGAGGCTGTCCCTCCTCCTCAGCCTGAATGGGGTGCTGCCTTCAGAAATGATGGGGCCGGTCCAAGTAACACAGCTGCCCAGGAGAATGGAGATGCCAATGATGAAGAAGAGGATACTTCTGGGGGCTCTCATGCGGGTGAAACTAGAGCTTCTTCTGCGCCTCGCAGGAGGAGTATATGGGCCCGGCTGAGCGGACGCCGCAGACACTGATGGACCACCTTGGGGCTTGAGCTGCAAAAGAAGGGATAGTTTTTGGGGGAACAAGGGGGGTAGAGGCAATAATAGATATGTACAGGTAGATAATGGACAATCTAAATTTCTTTAGCAATTATTCATAAGTTGCACCTTAGGACCTGTAATTTTATATTTTAGTGTTTTATTGTGAGCTTCCGTCGTGTTTTTTTTTTCCTGTCAGTTGAGCCCCTTGCATGCTGAAGATTGGAGGTAAAATGCTGAGGATTCAAATAATGTCTTCCCTCCCCTTTTTCTCAGCCGGATCATGTCTATCAAAAGTCTGGGTCAACTTCCTTTTCCACATGAATGCAAACTCAGCACAGGTTTCTTTTTCCCTTTAGGGTGCATGACTCGAGGTCCCTTTTATTTTCAGGGCTGGTGTTGTCTTTGTATCTTTCAAGGAACCCTTCAGCTATCTGGTCCCAAGTATTCATGGTGCTGCTATCAGACAACACTAGCCATTATTTGGCAGCCTCTATTAGGGTGATGTGAAAATTGGAAGCCATAGCCTTAAAGCTAGCTCCCCTTGACTACATGCCAGTGGAATAAGATTTCAAATGGGATATAGGGCATCCAGTCCCATCAAATTTTTCTATGTCGGGCATTATGAATTTTGAAGGTAATATTGCTGAAGGTTGCAATGCTAGTGCCCGCGTAGAAAATTCCCCTTTGTTGAGAAGTTTGAGCATCATGGTTTTCATATTTTTCATGTCGGCCTCCATTTTGGTGGCTGGGAGAGTTGGCTTTCAGTATATGCTGGCAGGATTAGGGAAAGCTGAGTTAATTTCTGGCTGCGGTATCTGGTAAGGATTTTGGGCGGGGTAAGGATTTTGGGTTGGATATGGGTATTGGGTTAGATAAGGATATTGGGCAATATAAGGATTCTGGGCTGGCGGATTTTGGGCAGTATAAGGATTCTGGGCTGGCGGATTATTGATGGTTTCGGCTGGGCGGCCAGGATCATTGAAAGGTAAGTAGGTGGTAACTTGGCCTGGCGGGTTATAGCTTTGTGGGTCCATATGTGGGCTATTCTGGAGTGGGTTGGTTATGGGAAAAGGGAGGTCGTTTGGGCTCTGGGGAATATTGGTGCTTGGGAGAGGATATGGAGGATAAGACGGGTAAGGGTTGATATTTGGGTAATAAGGACTTGGTGGAGGATTTGGATTTGGGGTAGTGGCAATATTTGGTGGGTTAGTGTTTGGCTGGGAAATTGGGTTTGGAGGCACATGGGGGGTTGATGCTTCTTGGGGAGCTGCAGGGGAAGAGATTACCTCACCACTGAGCTTTGGACCTTGCATAAGACTTGCTATTTGGCTCAGTATACGATCAGTCGTTGCACCCAAATTTTGGTCTAACCACTGCTACATTGCTGGAGTTGGAGCGTACCCTGGAGCCCCTGTATCTGTACCCATAGCGGACTGCTCACTTTCTGCTACCATATTGCTTAGTTCTGTACCCTCTGAACTGATTCTGCCCTTATCTGATCTGATACTGATACCATCTGATCTGATTTCTACACTTATTTCCCGTATCAACCGGCCAGTACTATCTCTACCTTTCCAAATTCGGGCCAGGTTTCTGAGAAAAATGGGTTTGGAGGTATCAGAAGGCTGGCTGAAGGCTTTCTGGGCTTGGAGTACAGCGTGTCTTTATTAGTATTTTTTTATTATTTATTTTTCATACAATTGACCGAATAAGCACCTGCTTTATTTTGACGGTCTCAGGACTTTTTCTGGAACAGTGGATTCTTTTTCCAGAGTATAGGACCAACGTATTCCACCTGCCTTTCGACTCCCCAAGATCGGACTGATCCCAGGTGAAGGGCCTATACTCTTTCCGGGATCCACCATTCAAAATGGTCTAAGTCGAGCACCATAGAATAATAAATCAGCCCGTATTTTTTTTGTTTTTTTTTGTTGCGCAATTTATTTTTTCATTCATCTTTTTTTTTTGATTTGCGCACTTTTATTTTATTTATTCATTTTTTTCCTTGTTCTTTCATATTTTTCTTTTTGGCAGGGGCTGACCCACGATTCAAAGATGCAAAAATCGGTCGGTCATTGAAGTGTCCTGGAGAATCTATATGCATTCTAACGTTGGTTTATGCAGGGGGTAGGCTGGCCATGGTGTAGGGTAGCAGTTCGGAATATACCTATATGCGTGTGCGTGTGTGCAGTCTCTAAAAAGCAATAAAATCTTCTTCTTTTTTTTCAGATATACAAACAGAAAATAAAACAGATATGGCCTGTCTAGCTGTTACGCATGGATTTTCTCGGCTTTTTAGTTTGAGCGCGAGCAAGCAAACACATCACATTAAGAAATAGAAAGAAAAGCGGAGAATCTATCTATGCATATTAATTACAAAATTTGTCCTATATCCCGAAAATAAAATGACAGAATGAATGCAACTATATACATATTTTGCGGAATAATGAAAATAATAAACAGAATAAAATAATAACACAGAGCCGAAAAGGAAACAATATTAAAATAAAGCCCCGGCCCTTTTTATTGTGCTGCCCGAAATTTTATTGCAAACATATATATGACATATATATTTTTTTCGAAAATGTTTTTCGCTCTTTTTTTTTTTTTTGAAAAGTAGATATATTTTTAAATATATCCGTAACAGTTATCGGAACGAAACTACTGCAAGATGGAGGATCATATCCACAAATATAGGCACAGATGTATAGGAACGCAATATTCAAATGCATAAATTAATATAACAAGCATACTTTAGCCAGAAACAAAGAAAAAAAATTATGAGTCTAGCCCTCCATTTTATTTAAAATAAAACGATCTCCCCAGCAGAGTCGCCACTGTGGGTCGCCCGGCGTGCGACCGCGCCCCGAGCGCCCTTGGATAGGGGTGCGCGTACGTGCGGATACGGGACACCACTGCTCTCATTCCATCCTTCCTTGTTTAGGAGAAAACGAAATTAAAAGTGCGAGAGGAATGTTGTCTAAAATAGCGCGTTGGAATACGCATCGGTTGACTTTAGTGGATTTTTGGTCCAATATGGAGCTTTGAGTTTCCTGCATCAAGTTATCTCTTGTTTAGGGGATATCAGGATATAGGAATACATCACTCTTTCATTCTCATTCTCATTTTTTTAGGGGAAAACGGAAAAGTGCAAAAAAGGATGTTGCGAGGCCCCACTATGAATTTTATGAAAATATCCTTATGGCCTATTTTGGATCACTATGGGTGCTTTGGGTTTCCTGCATCAAGTTATCCCTTGTTTAGGGATATCAGGATATAGGAATGCATCACCCTTTCATTCTCATTTTCCTTTTTTTAGGGAAAAACGGAAAAGTGCAAAAAAGGAGTGTTGCGACGCCCACTGGATCCAAAATGTTTTATAGAGTCGCCATCTTTATTTTAAGGCAAAACCAAAAGAAAAGAAAAACCAGAGATTGCAAAACGGGTTCGGAGGCTAAGTTACGAGTTGGGAAGATGCTAGGCACCCAACTCGCCCTTTCAGTCTCAAAAGCGGTTTTTGACTAAAGTATGCTTTTTGTTATATTTATTTAGCAAATAAACAAAGCATTAAAAGACAGAAAAATAAAAGCAAATACATCTGCGGCTACATTATTTACGGACTTGCAGCCGTCTCCTTACAATAATTACATATATATTTAAAAATATTTGGCCATTATAACGGCTCTTTTACATAATATTTTCTAACTTAATCCAAGCAGCATAACGACTTATATTTTCTACATTGGGTCGGATTTAAAGAATAACTTTTATAAAAATAACGCCCTTAAAGGCTATTACCTTTTAGAACGGAGGGTGCTCGCTCTGTCCTTCTCGAGAGAGGGAGACTTTTATGTTGCTGCTGCTACTGTGATTTGGGCAGAGTAACGGCTTATTTTTGGTGGTTTTGGCTTGTTTACTCGGGCGGAGTAACAGCTTAGTTTTGGTGGTTTTGGCCTATTTATTTGGGCGGAATAACGACTTACTTTAGGTGGTTTCAGCCTATTTACTCGAGGCAGAGTAACGACTTACTGTATGGTTTTTGGGCCGGGGAAATAGGGTGGTGTAGACACCCCAATTTCGTACCTCTGGTATGTGACATGACATAAAATATCAAGACCTGTTAAAACATTAACAAATGTCAAGTTACAGGGTCAAAAGTGCAAAAGGACAAAGCAGGATGCGCAAAAGAACGAACTGCAGGGACTAAAGTGCACAAAAAGGGCCAAGTTTGGAAATGGGCATGGCCACCATCCAAATTGGGCATGGCGCCCAATTTTGGGGTGCATGGCGCCCAATTTCCTTCCTTCTACATACTGTTCACCAATCAGTTGCCGTAAAATGCAATATTTTCAGCGCGGTGTACAATCGGTTGGAGCATGAAGAAGGAAATTTATTTCCTTCCGTGTCCTCACTTCGGCCTATAAATACAGAGGCCCGGCTTCTCATTTCAGCACATTTTCTTTCGACAAGCTTCTCCGCGTTAACGTTATGCTGGAGAAATAGAGAGTGGTGTGAGATAGTGAGTGATCACCTCAAAAAGCCTCGAAACTCTGCCAAACCTCCTCCAAACACAAAACCAACCGGTTGGAGTGAACCTTAGCCCCCCAGCTAGGTATCCACCCTTTTTCCCAGTCCAAAAATCGTGGAAAGAGCAGTTGCTCTGCCCGATTTAAAAGGCCAAATCAGCCAGAAATAAGCCGTTATTCGGCCCGATTTCAGCCTACCTCAAGCCAACAAACAACCAAACACAAACAGTTACTCTGCCCAAATCCCTAGGCCGAAAGTAACTTTCAGAAGCAGTCACGCTGCCCAAATTCACACAACACACAACACACAACACACAACAACAACAACAACAAAAAGACTCTCTCTCCCCGAGGGACAGAGCGAGCACACCCTAGGCTGTCTGTAAGTTTTATTTTAAAGTCTTTCATTTTGTAAAAGTATTATTTCTAATCCAGCCCAATGTAGTCATATAAGCAGTTGTGCTGCCCGGATTTAGTTAGGAAATAGTACTAAATGTAGCCGTTATTATGGCCAAATCTTTTCAGATCTATTTGTAATTATTTGCTTTATTTATTCATTAAAGTCTTTACTTGTAAAAGTATTATTTCCAATCCGGTCCAATGTAAATATATAAGCGGTTATCTTTGCCGGATTTAGTTAGGAAATAATACTAAATGTAGTTATTATGGCCAAATATTTTCAAGTATATTTGTGATTGTTTGTAAAAGAGACTGTTGCAAGTCCGTAAATAATATAGATGTAATGGATGTATTTGTAGGCAGTTAATGCTTTATTTATCTGTTAAATAAATATAACAAAAAACATACTTTAGCCAAAAACCGTTTTGAGACCGAAAGGGCGAGTTGGGTGCCTAGCACCTTCCCAACTCGTAAATTAGCCTCCGAACCCGTTTTCATTATCTCTGGTTTTCTTTTTTTGGTTTTGCTTTATTTATTCCTTAAAATAAAGATGGCGACTCTAAAACATTTTGGATCCAGTGGGGCCTCGCAACATATTTCTTTGCACTTTCACGTTCTCCCCTAAAAAAGGGAGAATGAGAATGGAAAGGTGATGTATTCCTATGTCCTGGTATCCCCTAAACAAGGGATAACTTCACATAGAAAACCCAAAGCACTCATAGTGATCCGAAATAGGCCATAAGGCTATTTTCATAAAATCCATAGTGGGGGCGCTGCAACATTCCTTCCTTGCACTTTCACGTTTTCCCCTAAAAAAGGGAAAATGGGAATAGAAGGGTGATGCATTCCCATATCCTGATATCCCCTAAACAAGGGATAACTTGATGCGGGAAACCCAAAGCTCCCATATTGGATCAAAATCCACTAAAGGCAACCGAGGCGCATTCCAACGCATTATTCCGACAGCACTCCTCCCGCACTTTTGATTTCGTCCTCCCCAAACAAGGGAGAACAGGAGCGATGGATGTCACCGCATCCGCAGGACGCCTTATCCAAGGCGGGCGCGGGAGCACCCATCCCGGGAACCGACAGATGGATACCTAACTAAAGGGTTAGGGATCACTTTAACCGGTTGGTTTTTGGTTTGGCGGAGTTTTGGCAGGGTTTCTAGGCTTTATAGAAGGACCACTCCCTATCTCACTTCGCTAACTACTTTCTCAGCGTTAGGACGACGTAGAGAAATTTTATCGGCGTTTCTCTCAGTTTCTTTCCGGGGTTCTGAAAGTGAGTCCCAACGCCTCTATTTATAGCTGAAGGAGAGGACTCATCCGGGATAACAAATTCTATATGTATGCTCAAATCTCGTGTACACTGTGCTTCAGAAGTTGCACAATGCATTAATTGGGAGGGCTCATGTAGCTAGCTGGGCGCGGACACATCCTCTTCTTGGCACCGCACCAATGGGGCCTTTAGACCGCGCCATGGCACTGTTCAACTTTCAAACTTTGCACTTTTATCGCTCGCATTTTACTGTTTTGCGCATCATGCTTTGCCTTTCGTATTTTTAACTCCTGTAACTTGACATTTGTTAAGTTTAAACAGTTCTTGATATCACATGCCAGAGTCACATATCAGGGGTACGAAATTGGGGTGTCTACACCTATATTTGCTTTAAACCGCTAAAGTACACTTTTGAGAGAAAAATGATGAATATACCCTTAATAAATAAAAAGGCACGTGGAAAAAGCCTCTGCCCAAATTTGGGCATCGCAATGCACTATTGCAGCCTATCCAAATTTAGGAATTGCAATGAGAAAATTGGGCCTCGCAATTGAAATATGTCCAAAATTTGGGCATCGCAATACAAAAATTTCAGCTCAAATTTGGGCATCGCAATGATTACGAAGTAAAAATTAGGAAGACGAAATGGAGGCAATAAATGACTACCTTGAAACTTGGTGCACTCTTTTAACTTCCGCCTTGAAATGCATTACTCAAGGCATAAATTATTATCATTGTATTTCCCCCTCCCTCTCCCTTAAATGGTGCATTCAAAGAATGAAGTACAGGCTTGCTGGTTCTCCACACGTATGAATTGCTAGAAGGAGAGGGGTCGACCTTAGAGGCAAATTCTTGAGTCGGATAAGAGGGAAAGGAGCCCATTCATTCTTTGAATGCTTAGCTTTCCTCGTGTTCCACGGAAGAAGAAAGAAGAGATTCAGGCTAATTAACATGCTTTTGTGATTCAAGTCATTCAAGTCTAACTTGATCTGGTGAATACATTTCTCAATTTTTCGATGATCAATTCATTACCTAATGAAATCTTTTTACCTTGAATCTGGTCTTTCAAGGCCTTTCCTTGACACCGATTTGCTCATGAATGCTTAGAAAATGAGAATTTTGTTATGCTATTTAGCTCCATTCGTAGCACACGTTTTCCTCATCTTTTGGATCTTTATTTTTTTCCTTTTCTCTTTCTCATATATATAACTATACATCAGAACTTTCGATGCGAGCATCGAAGGTTACGATGCCCAATGTTTACATTGTGATGCCAAAATTTAGGGGGTTTTGTCCGCACGTCTTTTGTTTATTAAGGGTGTAACGACCTGACTCGAATTCCAACACAGAACCCAAGGTCATGCCGCTAAACCAACTAAATAATTGATAGGCACCTGCTAAGCACAATGTCGTCCATCGAACAACTGAGTTAAACAAGCTCCAACAAGAGAGCAAAGCCAGAACGACGTTATAAGGCAACAACAACAACAAACTGCGGAAGCGAAATATAAGAAAGGGAGCTCCGAGCTATAAAGCTCCAAACAAACACAACCAAAGAGATGACAAATATCTTGTCCAAAAAATTCAAACCGCGTGGCTTAACATTTCACACGCACAACAAACCACCTGTTAAACAAAATTAGAAAGTAATACTCAAGTCATCGGCGACACTACATGTCAGAACCCAACAACTACAACCATGAGTCTACTACTCGGGAACACAACAACAACATCAACGACCACAACATGCCAGATAAATCACAACTAAACACCATGAGCTAAAAACATGCTAAAGAACGAAACCAAAATAATACATCTAAATAGAAACCACGACACGACATAACTTGTCGGCTCCAAAATAATAAAACTACAAATACCAAAACATAATTCTACCAAAGGGAAAGCTTATATAGCTTTACATAGATAATTGTCATCACATAAATAGAACGATAAATAAAATAATGGAAATAAGGCTCCGCGAGTTACTACCAGGGGAGTCAGTTGCTACCAACGCTCTACTCAGCATCTACACGAACTACCAAATGAACCGCGCACAGCTATAGTTACGATCTACTCAAACTCTATGCGAGCTATCAATCACACTAAGGTTGTAAACAAATCAAATTATTTTGATTCGATTCGGTATTCAGAATTCATATTCGAAATATTCGAATTTGATTTGTTCATTCGATAAGGATTCGAACACGAATACGAGCGTGATAGTATTCAATTCAAATATTCGCGAATATTATTTGAATAAATTATATATTTAAAATATATATAGTTAAATAAAAAAAACCCTAACTTAACCCTTGCTAGTACCACAGTTGTGTGATTTTTAAATTAATCACTAAATCCTACCACAAGTGTAACACCCCGGCTATTTGGTTCTCTTAAATGTGTATTATTTAATGGTATTACATGTGCAACAATTTTGAATATTAAATTTAAATATGATTCTCGGGTTATTTGGGTTAATACAATATCCTGCTAAATTGTTAAGAAGTTATAAAAAGTTATTTGACTCGCGTTAATTGTGCATAATTTCAACTCTAATTGATAATTATATTTTAGCTTGTACTATGCATGTGTTTTTATTGTAATTAAGTAATTAATTAGTGTTGTCATTTTATATCATGTTATTGATTTTATTATTAAAATATAATATTGATAATTTTGTCATTGGGTTAGTAAGTAATAAACAAATTTAGTACCACTTTAATAGATTTAACTTATGAAATAAATTATTATTATCATTTTAATTATTAAGTTATGGAAAGATTGAAATATTATATTATTATTGCTGTTAAAATGAGTAAGTTAAAGATAATTGCTTGGGCCATGTGTAATGGATAGATCAATTGTTATTTTTGTATGGATAAGTTTGTTAAAAAGTTAGAGTAGAGCCATTGGTATTTTGCTATAGACTTGGTAACAATTGATTCCATTTTTTTTCTTCCACCTACACGTTACCTGTCGAGAGAGAGTCGATTTGTGGAGTTTAGTGATTTTCTTTTAGCATGACACCTTGTGCTTGTTTGTATGACTCATCCAAGGTTCATATTTTGCTATAGACTTGGTAACAATTGATTCCATTTTTTTTCTTTTGTTTGCAAGATTTTGCTCACATGATTAACATGGGCCAATATGTTATGCCAAATAATCATGCCCAAAAGAAACTCAGAATCCTCCATTTCATGTTTTGCTAAAGACCCAGCTTCACTCTTCACTTTTGCATTATCTATACTTTTTGAAAACTCACGTAAATCATTTCTTATTTGTGGTGCTTGATATCTTATTACTTTGACACTTTCGACCCGACTTTCCCAACGAGTTTCCGACAACGATTTGAGCGTAAGGCCTTTCACATTGTCTTTCAAAGTTTTCCATCTCTTTGTCGAAGATGCAAATATTGTGTAAATTCGTTGTACCATTCCAAAGAAAGATACACCATCAGTACATGATATTGCAATATCACAAAGTACAAGGTTAAGACTATGACAACCACATAGAGTGTAAAATGCTCTATGATTTACTTCAAGTAGTCTATTTTGTACACATTTGTGTTTACCTCTCATGTTAGACCCATTGTCATATCTTTGCCCTCTTATATCATCAATGTCAAATTGTAAATTGTTCAAGACTCTTTTAAGTTCATTGAAAAGGCCAAGACCTGTTGTATCATCCACCCTCAAGAATTCTAGAAAAAACTCATCTACCTTTGTTGGGAGTGTTGAAACATCCACACATCTTACTATAAGTGACATTTGTTCTTGATGACTTATATCCAGAGTACAATCAAGTATAATCGAATAGTATTTAGCCTCTTTGATCTTTTTTATGATCATGCTTTTGACTTCACCCCCTAACATTAGTATCAATTCGTTTTGAATTTTGTGACCAATATAATGAGAATGAATATCTCGGCTCTTAATACGTCGAAGGTGTTCTTCTATTAGTAGCTAGGATTCTTAAAATTACCAATGCAGTTTCCAATGTAGCTTCTGATGAAGCTACAATGGAAGTCACAATGGTCAGAAAAATACAGGACAGCGGAAGACTTAATATCAAGCAGGAATTTAAGAACAAAAGTTTACCAAACAATCTATAAACCTATGCTTGTAGATCTAGCCTCATGGCCAAAAACATTTCACTTAAAAGGATGAATTGTTTTACGAAAACTATGTGAAATCACTAAACAAAACACTCTCACAAGACAACAAGTCTTGGAGAGCAAAAACCCCACAGAAAACAAGTACAACAAACGTGGGAAGAAACAAATAGCTTCCTAAAAACAACAAGGAAGACAAACAGGACCAACTCTCAATGTAGCTTCCAATGTTGTAACATCCGAAGCTACAACCACAAATTCTGCTCACAGCCTGGAACTGGAAACAAGTTCTGGAAACCTGAATATTCTGCTTCTGAAATTCTGCTCTCTCTCACAATGCATACCTCAGCCGTTGCCCTTTGTCTTCTATTTATAATGAGAAGGAAACCTACACACAAAGAAGGAATCCAACTCCAAGAAGAACAAGGATTAGAATTTGGAAATAAATATACTTACCATAACTCCTATATTTTATTACCATATGAACAATGACTCTAGAGACACGGTTTTAGTAAGAATCTTTGACTAGATTTGGATTCCAAAATAATTCCTAAACTTTAAGATCAAGAAAACCTAAAATCTAATTAAAGATTTTGTTTCCAAATTTATCAAACTTGACCAAATATAACTACCAAGAAAGGGGAAACAAGAACTAAAATAGGTGATGCCTATTTTACACTTATAGGATCATACTCAGCCATCATTTCAATAAAACTTATAAAATTCTCATTGTTCTCTTCATAAACCTTCTCATTATCTCCACGAAATGCCCAATTCTTTTTTGCAAGAGTTTTCACAAGTGCAAATATCCTTAATAATAGTTGCCTCCAATGCTCTAACTCTTTGTTGATTTGTGCTTGAACATTTTTTATCAATTGTTTCTTTTTTCTGCAACCTTGCTTCCAATTCAATCCAACTATTCATGCAAAAATGTGAACATTGCTAGTTTCATGGCTTTTAAGCTTCTGACCAAGAATTTTTCAATCTTTACATCCATCATTAGTCAATTGAGTGTTAAGAGTATCTAGCTTGAACAATTTACATCAAAAACAAAATACCATGTCCAAAGCATCAGAGTATATTAACCACTTTCTATCATATTTCTTTCCATTTGGTAGATTGCACGGAAGAAAAATGTATTCCAGCACCATCCTTAGGAAATTCGAGTCGGTTATCTCTCAGAGGACCTCTTTCTACCAACAAATCTCTAAAGTTCTGGCCAATTTTCTCCTAATTTACCGGATCATCAATATTTATTGGTCCATATTCTTCACCCACTTCTTCAATTCGATCATTTTCATTTATATCTTCATTCTTATTGGCATGTGTAGACACCCAAATTTTGTACCCCTGGTATATGACAGGTCATAAAATATCATGACCTGTTAAAAGGACTAACGAATGTCAAGTTACAGGGTTGAAAATGCAAAAGAAAAAGAAGAATGCATAAACAGTGAACTGCAGGGGCCAAAGTGACAAAAATCAGAAAGGAAAAGGCTGTGGGCGTAGCCCACACCAATCTAGGGCGTGGTGCCCACAAGGGCTGTAGACAGAGCCCACAACTTCAAAGGTTACCGGTGTAGTTAGCGTATGGTGCAACCTTTTCAGCGCACAGTACAAGTCGTTGAAGCTCAATTGATGATACTTAGCTGTGAAAGAATCCCTCATCCTCGGCTATAAATAGAGGCATCCGACTTCAGAAATTCACATAATTAAGAGAGTTCACGCAGTGAAAAACTTTCACTGCGCAGTCTGTTCTCCCGAGAGAACGTCGAGGAAATTTTCCTCTCTAGTCCTGAAACTCTGCCAAACTGCCAAATCTCTCCCTAAACACTTAAACTCTCTGGCCAAAGTGAACCATAGTTACCCTACTAGGTTTCCGCCTTATTTCACTGGTTCAAAAGAACCAAAAAGAACAGTTGCACTGCCCGATTCCAAACGTCAAATCCAGTCGAAGCAAGCAGTTGCTCTACCCGATTTCAGATGCAAGTAAGCAAGCAAATTTAGCCAAAGCAAGTAGTTGTGCCGCCCGGATCCCGAGGTGAAAACAACCAAACGGAGCAGTCACGCTGCCCGAAATCCATCAAAAATAAAAAAGACTCCCTCTCCCTGAAGGACAGAGCGAGCACGTCCTAAAGCCTACCAGAAGAAGGTTTGGTACGGGATAAAACCCCCACGCTTCAAGAGGTAGGTACCTTTAAAGTTTATTTACTTTTTATCTAAAAATGTGCTATTTAAAATAGTCATATATCACGAAATAAACAGTTATGCTGTCCAAAATTCTATAACAAATAGCACTAAAATAAGTCGTTATTATGACGAAATTTTTATAAATATATTTGCAACTCTAAAATGAGGCTGCTATAAGTTTCTTTATTTCTTTCATTATATATGCATATATACATTTTAAATGCTTTATTTAAACTGTTAATTTTATAAAAGAGCATATTTAGCCAAAGACCTATTTTGAGACCGAAAGGGCGAGTTGGGTGCCTAACCTCTTCCAAATTCGTAACTTAGCCTCCGAACCTTTTTTATAAATCTGGTTATCTTTGGTTTTTCTTTGTTTATCCTTCAAATAAAGATGACGACTCTGTTATTCACATTTTGAGTCCACAATTGAGGTCAGATGTATTCCACATGCTTGAAAGGTTTTGAAACCATCCACTTCTCAGTCGCGGGGGAGAGGTCGAAAAACGGGGAACTCGCAGCATGAGATTCAACATCTATATGTTCTTCATTCTCATTCTCACCCCTATGTGCCTGACCTTCTTCATTTACCAATTCTTGTTCTTCTTCTACTTGTGGGTTCTTAATTAAATACTTATCAAAAGCTCCGGTTTGAGATCAAACCAATTGTTCTTCTTTTTGTTTTTTTTTCTCATATCCAGATTTATAAGTTCGTTTTGAGGCCATTAAAACAAGCACATGGAAAAAAGTTTAAATCAATAAACAATAGCAAACTAACAAGTAACAAATAAATGTTTATACACAAAATTATTATAAATAAACATTAAAGTGGTAAACATTAAACAAATCTGAAAATTAAAATATTGATTATTCAATAAAATAATCATTCATTGGAAAGTAGCAAATATAATATGCAAAACCTAAATAATTAAACCTTAACAACTAATTGGCTAATTAGTAATTACTTTATACTTAGATAAATATCTTGATTAATGATTCTTCCAATATAGTTTACATGAGAAAAAACAAAATTAAAAAAACCCAAAACAAAATATAAAAATAATTTAGAAGAAAGAGATTAGGACTAGAGATTTACCTTTTCAAAAATTTGGTAGCTATGAATTTTTTTGATTTTGCTTCATAGCTTCAAATTTTTTCCGCTTTTCCTCCGCTTGGGGGCCGCTTAATGCTTTATTATTGATTGACTGTGGAGAATTCACAATCATCGATTTAGGTTAAGTAATTATCTGTCCTTTACTTTTAAATATGCAAATTGGCTCTTTATCTATATGGTATATACTACGTTGGATTAAAATTTAGGGGCCCTATTTTGGAGTGAAAATTTGGAGGCCCTAGGCAGCTGTCTAGTGGGCCTAGGCCCAAGGCCGGCCCTGACGGTTTAGGCATTTGGTCAGCTCAAGTATTATGGAATTTGTTTTGATATCATTGTTTAGTGTTATTGTTCATCCACTCTTCAATAGAGAGATATGACTGTTTAGTTTTGTTTCACAGTTATTATTATCAGATTGATAAAGTCACTTCGATACAATTTTGATATACTGTCACATCCTTTAATGTTGACTTGTTCCTTATTGGGCAATTTGTGCTCACCCTTTTTTTTTCTTCCTTCCAGGTGATTGTTAGGGGGAAGTTTGATGACCGTTTCAGGTTTTGCAGTTAGAAGTTATATAGAGATGCACGAGTCAGCTCATCTTTGGACATAGTATTTTTTGTCTATTTGTATAGTTTATAATATAAAGTTTTTGGAGGTTCGTGATTATTCGGGTTATCAACAGACTCTTTGGGTTTGTTTTGTATCCAGATGATAGTTGCTCTGATGTACTCGTACACAGTGATATATATATGGTATTTTGGTCTTTTTTTTGGCAGGAGCATTATCTTGGATTTGGCTTTTGTTTTAGATTTGTGTTCGGTTTTGTTCTTCACCTCTCGTGAGACGTGTAATCACGATCTCCGGGGCATGACAGCAAGCGCACGGCTATTCGTGTAGTATTTAGGATGTCGATCCCACAGACACTTTGAATCAAGTACCGAAGAACTCACAATTAAAATAATCTAGACGGATTGATTTCAAGATTTTTGTTGTGATAAGTAAATTGAACTAACAAGACTAAATTAACTAAATTAAACACAAAATTGGATTTTCGATTAAAAAAATAATTAAAAAGCTTATAGGATTTCAGTTTACCACAACAATGAATTTATAGGTTCCGTAACAATATTTCCGTTCATAGTGAATGACATGTTTTGAAGGCGAATTGCAGAAAAATAGCTAATTGTATTCTTTCGAATTACTCTCAACCATACCTAGATTAATTCAAATCTGATGTCTCGTTCAATGAATTAAACTAAACACATTATGTTCTACAATTCTATTAGCCTCTAGAAACTTAATCAACTCTTGTTCTCATGAATTTCTAATTCGATTTTAGAGTTCCGTTACCTACGCTTCTCATTTCAGTCATTCACTTTAGTAACTAAAATCATTGCATAAACGTAGTAGTTTCACCTTTCGGTCCTTCGCTAGCATAATATTATACAATTATTAACAAAGCTAAAATCGAATCAAAACGTGTGACATTTAAATAAACGGAAAGATATAAACTTTATTTATAAATTCATTACGGGCTACACCTAATCCTAGAATTAGAAAACAACTCACACATAATTAAAGGAACTAGCATAAACATTTTAAGAATAAACATGGAACTAAAAATAAAAATAAAGAGAATGAAAGAAGAATAACTTGATAACAAACTTTGGAAAGTGGACCGATCCAAATTTACCCCATAAAGTAAAGGGCGAAATTCGGGTCAATCCACTTTCTGAAGTTTTAATTTGCTTCAGTCTCATGCTTATTTTAATCGGAAAAAGACATGTTTGAGGGCAAAAAGACTGCGATACCTTTTATAAGCAAGAGGTGCGCTACGAAATAATGAAGGGATGCATCGCGGTTCACTTAATCATACACCACGATACAAAATATCAATAGCCGGCATTAAAAGATATATCACGGTCCTCATAGTTTTGCACTGCGATACAAAAACAAATGAACCACAATACAAAAACAAGTGAACCGCGATACAAAAATAAGTGAACCGCGATACACAATACATGTTGTACTTTGATATCTGTATAAAAAATCATGAATGCAACACTGATGAATCACGATACAAAATATATATGTGAACCCAAAATAAATGTTTTACTTTCAATTTCTGTATTAAAATACATCGAAACATATCAAAAATTTATGAAGTCTGCATGGAGAGATCGAAATCTGGGCATGCACTATATAAATCTGCATTGTGAGAAATCTTCATAGATCAGCTCCATGTGGTTGTTTATCATCAAATTGCTTCTCAAACTTTATTATCAAATTCATAAAATATGAAAGAACAAGAGGATGCTTTTTTGATCTAAGATTTGTATACATCCGAGAATCATATAGTTTGAGAAAAAACTTGATGATAAACAACAGTTGGAATTTTAAATAAATCATATGAAGTGAGACGAAATAACAATATATAAGCTTGAGAAGAAATGACATTAGATTTTTAAAGATGAAATAAGGAAGAAGAAGAGTTGTTGTCATTAATTTTTAGCTGTTGATATACGTGATTATTAATTTGCTTTTTTTAATGTTGGATGTTGATATTCTGTTCATTTAGAGATCGCGGTTCACATAATGTTGCACTACGATACAAAATATCAATAGCCAAATATCGTGGTCATCATACTTTTGTACCGCAGTAAACGCATTGATATACAACGATACAGAATATCAATAGCTGACATTAAAAGATATATCGCGATCCTCATAGTTTTGGAACCGCGATACATAATTCAACGGTTTGTCATCCGTTATACACACCTTATATTTATTAAGGGTATCGTAACCATTTCGTTTCCAAAAATATCATTTTCCGAATGAAAAAAAAAAAAACGATATTAGAGCGAATTAAAATTTTAAAAATTGGACCGTGCCCGCAATTTTTCCGAAAGTAAAGCCAGCCATTTATGGACCAACAGCCGATAGGTCTGTCCTGATCGGCCCGGCCCATGCTTGTGAGTTGTAACCAGGTCGACGGTTTTGTATATAAACTTCGTGTTAGGGTTTTTGTAACCTAAGAAATTCTTATCAGTAGCCGTGCTCCAGGCGGATCGCAGGAAGAGAGCGGCGGGTCGACGGCGGGGAAATCATGGTGCATGTGAACTTTTACAGGAACTGTAAGCCATCTATTTCCGTTACACATATGCGTCTATCTGTTTGTAATTTTTTTCTCTACGTATTTCTTGTTGCTAATACGTGATATAAGAAAATCAAGATGGTCTCTCAAAGTGTGGGATCGGTTTGATGTTTGTGTTTAATTTAAGTGAAAAATTGAACAATTTATCGTTTGAAATCGATCCATAGCGTAATTGCCTTCTGATTTTGATTTTTTATTTTGTGACTTGTGTTAGTTAGAATCAATTACTCATGTGAGATTTTTTAGGATACGATCACATTCTAGGACCTTGAACTTAGTTCGAGGTTTCGGTTTACATCTCAACCGGCTGGGGTTGGCTGTAATTCTTTGGGCGGGGGGAGTGGTAGCCTCCTTTGGGCACGTTGCAAATTAAGAAAGTTTTTATCCAGCTACAAGATAGGGAGTTCGAAAAAGTGTTTATAATATTTACTACTTCCCCTTCCATTTATACCACTTTCGTTTTTGAAATCTTGCATTCCCCTAGTCTCATTTCAAAATATAAGATTGCAGTGATTTGATTTTTTAACTTCACCATCCTCGTCAAATATTAAAAACTAGTTGGACACTATATGTTGTGTACTTCTTTGTCAGTGGAAGTTATTTGAGGACACCTGATTGGGTAATTGCATATTGTTTGGGTTATCCAATGGTTTTAGTCAGTGCTGAACTCTATTTTGTACTTGAGAGCTGTTAAGTTGATCAAATGGCGTGTAGGATTGATTGGCACCTTTAGAAAATGGGTTGTTAGTGTTATACATATTGGTTTGTGTTTACTTACTTTTCCCAGTCCCCAAACAAAATGATGATCCTTGTAGTGGCGGATCCACATGAGAGGTTGGGGTGTCCATGGACACCGCTCAAGAAAAAAAAATTGGGAGCAGGTTTGTGATATTTGACAATTGGACCCCTCCAAAAGTTTTTATTGGACCCCTCCCAAATTCTTTGTAAAAAATATTGTCAAGACGGATTTACAAAATCGAATGTCCGATCAATTTTTAAATGATTCTCTTGTATGTTATATCGAAAAAGACATGTTAATAAATGTTAGTGATGATGATTAATTACATGTTTTCAACGTATGAAAACACGTAAAGGACAAATTGTAATTTCTAAAAAAAATTTATATAATACTCCCTCCGTCCCAAAATATATGACGTTTTGAGAGAGTTTTTTTGTTCCAAAATAGATGACACTTTGGAATTTTCAAGGAACATTTTCTTTTTTTTTTTTCCAATTCTACCTATATTTATTGATCCCGTAACCCGTGTTTGGCTTTGGGTAAGAATATTAAGACACATCATTAATGTTTTGATATGGACAGTTTAATCTTTTACAATATGTTTCTCTGGTCTGTGTGAAAAGCTCGAAAACGTCATATATTTTGGGACGGAGGGAGTAGTTAAAATTTTGGACACCGGTCAACATTATTCCTGGATCCGCCACTGGATCCTTGCCCATTTTCTTCCCTCTCGTTTTTCATTTACACATGTTTGCAAGTAATGTTGCTTCTCATATAAGAATCTGACTAAGTTTATTCTTTCTTAGCTGTTGTTTTTCATTTATTTGCCCATGCTAATAATGTTGCTTCTCAAGTGAGAACCTGACAATGTTGATTAAAATTGCTTCTTAAGATGGGAAGACATTTAAGAAGCCACGTCGTCCATATGAGAAGGAGCGTTTGGATGCTGAGTTGAAGCTTGTTGGAGAGTATGGCCTTCGGTGCAAAAGGGAGCTCTGGAGGGTTCAGTATGCTCTTAGCCGCATCCGAAATGCTGCAAGAATGCTTCTGACCCTTGATGAGAAGGACCAACGTCGTATTTTTGAGGGCGAAGCTCTTCTCAGGAGGATGAACAGATATGGCCTTTTGGAAGAAAACCAGAATAAGCTCGATTACGTTTTGGCCCTGACTGTGGAGAACTTTTTGGAGCGTCGCCTCCAAACGCTTGTGTTTAAGGCCGGTATGGCCAAGTCTATCCACCATGCCAGAGTGCTAATCAGGCAGAGGCATATCAGGTATTTATAATGTGTAGCTATAAGCCTGTTTTGAATATATTTTTATTTATTTGCTTATGTCTCATGTCACTTAGTTGCACCTGTTGATTGCCATCTCCAGTTATCCCCATCTTCTGACCTCTATAAAATGCATAAGGATTTCTAGCAAGTTGGTAATTGAAAAAACTAATGTGAATCATATTTGACTACATTATTAGTTTTACTTATTTTATGATTTTAAAGTTGTGGTGTTTGTGTAATCTAGTTCTATAGATTAATTAACAGAAATTTTGAGCTTGATACAAAACATACGGGGATTGTTGACACTCTACAGCATTGGTCATATAATGCTCTGGATCCTCTATTCTGTTTTATAAGTTGTTGATAATTTAATATTGGATATAGTTGAACTATTGCTATATTTAGTAAAGTTGGGGCAAGTAATAAATTTGCAATCTATTCCTCCAGACTATATATTATTCTGCTTATACCTGAATCTTTGGACTGCTTTCTCAGACTCAAACCTAAGATATCATTAGTGTTTCTCATTTGTTCAACGCGAGGCTTTATTTTCCTGCACCGAAAGCCTTGAAAAACTTTGTTATAAACTTCTCCCTTTAACCCATGTTTGTGTGTGTGCCTGTGCCTACATTATGTTTCCTTTTGGTATATTTAGTGTAGAACTTTATATTTGACTTCTCGATAATGTGTAATCAACTTGTATCAATGACCTTGTATTGTAGATCATCAAGATAGAATCTATGATGCCTAAGGAGACCTACGTTTTTGGCCAGATTGTTGATGTTACAAAGTTCATCTGCCGGTTTAACCCTTACTCCACCGCATCCTTCCTGCAGCAATGCATTTTATTCCTAGTAAATTTTTGCCAGGGATTCCATCCCTGCAAGCTGCAGCCTGCTCTGTTATGTTTCAGGCATTGCCTATGAAAATAATGGGTCATTACAAGTTTGGTTGTGTTTGAGCAATTGACCACCCAGTTGGTTGGTGGTCACCAAATGCATTAGATGTGTCCACATCAGTCATTGATGGCAACACCTAGAAATCTTACTACAACTAAATTGTACTGGCTGCCGTTGGCTCTTCATCCAGAGTCTTGGTCCAAATTCCATTTTTGTGGTAGTCTAGGAATGCTTCTAGTGGAGAAGGAAGGTGATTGATATCTGCGTGCCCTTGGAAATTATTGGAAGGCAGGGGATTGCTTTCCTGCTGAATATTTCCCTTTTCTCTCCATCCTGTCTGATTGTAATTGCTGTCTTGAATTCAATTTAGAATGTCTTGACAGGTGTTACCAACTTTAACATCCTATGATACTTTTTCTCTATCATAAGTTTCTTAGGTAATTGATGTGAACCATTTTGTACTGTCATTACAGGGTTGGAAGGCAGGTGGTGAATGTTCCCTCCTTCATGGTGAGGGTGGACTCACAGAAGCACATCGATTTCTCACTCACTAGTCCCTTCGGTGGTGGCCGCCCTGGTAGAGTGAAGCGAAGGAACCAGAAGGCAGCTGCAAAGAAGGCTGCTGGTGGAGATGGAGATGAGGATGACGAAGAATGAGGCTTCAGCCTAGCAATATAGTTCTCACTGTCACCATTTACCATGCGTTTTTCATCTTCTGATTTTTCGTAAGCTGTAGTTTGTTTGAGAACCTTGATTTGTAGGAAGCTTATATTTATGGTGTCTTGTTTGTCACAAAGAAGTTTTTGTTAAGCTAAAAGTCATCACAGATTCAGTTATTTGTTATGCAAGGTGTTTTTGAAGTAAGTTTAATCATTTCCCATTTTGATAAATCTATTAAACCACATGCCTTGTGTTATCAGTGATTACCTTCCCTCTCTTTGCTGCCCCTTTCTCGGAACTAACTGTTCGAAGGTTGGCCTTAAGTACGTATTGGATGTCCCAGTGGCTTTGATGCTGTGCTTTCATGTATTTTTGATATGGTTGTGCCCTTGCGTTGATATCTTATATCGGGTTTGGGTGACGGGGGCTCTGCTCTGGAATGGGCTTTAGGAAGACTTGCTGAAGATGGTGGCTGTGGCTATAGATTGTCTTTAGTGCTGTGGAGCGTTAGATGGTTGGTGGCCATACTGTTTGATACTGATTTCGATTGGAGCGCTTCAGATTGTGTTATGTATGCAGTTCCCCTTTTACCCCTGTAGCCCTTGTAGCCCATGGTGTATCTGGTTGGGGATTGATGTCTATGAAATGGATGAAAGTCATACAGCCGCAGTAAATTTAGTGCAACTAAGTTGTCTTTTGTTCACGATTATGAACAAGAAACGACACTAATTATGTGAGACAGTTGCATATAAGAAAAAAACAAAAAATTGGGTAAGATGGTTTTCTAGATATTTTTTGTAAGATAGATCCTTTTTACTCGGTTTACCGTGGATTAAGTTGTGAGATAGTCCTCTTTACTCGGTTCACCGTGGGTTAAGTTGTGAGATAGTGAGATTCTGTTTTACAAATCAAGTTGTGAGATAGTAAGATTTTGTTTTTAGAATTAAGATTTAACAGTTTTACAGCAAAGTTACTAAAAAAAATGGAAATATAGAGAGCTCATGTCCCCAGGTCCCGTATACAATAATTAATTACAACTTACGCGAAACTTGATTGATTAGACATTACATTTAAATTTAATAAATAAGTAATCACAAGTACTGTTAGAGTCACCCTAAACGTAACACCTAAAATACTAAACACAACACCATTTAATAGCTAAAATAACAATAATACCCCACTCTAATTAAAACAAAATTAAAACCCTAACTTCAATTACAACATACCCTTCCCCAATTCATTTCACCATCCATCCACCCTACTATTCATATCTTTCCATTTTTATTTTTCTTCTCTATCTTCATCAATAGACCCGGTCAAATTGACCTCTAGCAACATCACAGAAGAATGGACAGTATCATTTCATGGCCCCGTTATTTATGGCCTTTCATCAAAAAATTTAAAAACAAAAACAGATGGCCCAATCTTCAACAAAAAAATAATTTTAAACACCAATCCTCATATTTGAACAAAAAAAAAAAAAAAACATCCGCGAATAGGAAACGAATGTTTGGCCAAACATCCGCCTGAATATAGCGGATGTTTGGTCAAACATCCGCCACCACCCAACGGTTATTTTGCTTGACATCCGCGCCTTTCTAGCGGTAGTTTCGATTTAGTGCCGCCTTGATCTAGCGGCAGTTGTGAAGAAGGCCCGCTACTATCTAGCGGTTGTTTTACCAGAAAACAGGGGCGGGCTTCTCCATGGATTTTGGGAAATTCATCTTCATTATCATCTTTTTCTTCTCTGTTTTCTGCTGGGATTTGGAGATAATGGGGATTGGTTGAGGGAGTAACAAAGAAGAGAGAGGGAGATGACGGTCGGAAGAGGGAGTGATTGGTTCATTAGCATCTTCTTCTTCTCTGTTTTCTGCTGGGATTTGGAGATAATGGGGATTGGTTGAGGGAGTAACAGAGAAGATAGAGGGAGATGACGGTCGGAAGAGGGAGTGATTGGTTCATTAGCATCTTCTTCTTCTCTTCTTCTCTGTTTTCTGCTGGGTTTTGGGGGTAATGGGGGTTGGTTGAGAGAGTAATTGAGAGAGAGGGGGAGATTACGGTGGGAAGAGGGAGAGGGTCTCGGTTTTGGGAGGGGAGTTAGAGGGGTTGGGAGTAATGGGGTTGGTTGAGGGAGTAATTTAGGGGTTATGGCATTTAATGGGGTTAATTATTAGAAAATTAATGTTGTAGTTTCAAATTGGTTTAAATGAGATATAGGGTAATAGAGTAATTTAACATATTAAATAGTGTTACGTTTAGGGATTTTGGTGTTACGTTTAGGTGTTTTGGTACTGTTAAGTTAGTATGAAGATGCACTCTAGAGATAAAATTGGGATCGTAGCTATTTGTAATTGTCGGTCCGCAGTATCTCCGAACTGCTATCACGTCGTAAACAACCACTCAGCCGAGTAAAAGCTAAACCAATCTAAACAAACCAAAAAAAAACCTTATTAATCGGACTAATCCTAGCACTTTTTGACTGGCCCATGTGGGAAGCGTGCTAAACTGGTCAGTTTAAATGGACTACTAAGAGCAGCCCCGGATGAGGTATCTCCCCCCAATCTTCCTCTAATCTTCATCTCCAATGGAGATTCTTAATGAATCTTAAAAAAATCATTGGAAGATTTGAGCAGAAAAAAAATCAGTAGAAGAACCCTAACCCCAAACGGCTTCAACTCCAAGACATGAGCCTCTTTCCCCCTTTTCCCTTTCTATGTGTCAACATTTTATTGGTCATTATTTTATTTTTTCCTATTGCCTTTCACAATGAATTTTCAGCTAAAAAATTATTATTTCTATTTTTTCCATGAATTAAAGTACACATTTTTACATATAAATATAGACTTGGTTTGTTCCATTTGGACATCAGAAAAAAAATTTCTATGATTTTTTCAAGTTTTTCTAACTATTTTTCTATAAAAATATTAAATGGGGTATGCAAATGTGTTGGATTTTGTGTCACCATTGAAAAAGTTTTTTGATTTTAAATCAAATGAGTAACTAATGAATTATTTTATTGGTTTTAATGGATTGTGTTTGATTTTGCAAAACCATTGTATATGCTCTAATACTTCAGACCTAACTCTGGCCCAAAACGAGTCTCAGGCCACGACTTTAAAATTTAAGGGTGGTGACCAAGCCGATACCTTGTAGAAAAAAATATAACCCCAAAAGTTTACGATAATTTTTTTAAAGTGCTACAGTACACTTTTGAGTGAGAAATAATGAAGATACTCTTAATGAGAAATAACAAACAAAGCCACAGCCCAAATTTGGGCATTTCAAGAAAAAAAAAATTGTGCATCACTCAAAATTTTGGGCGTCGCAATGTAAAAACTTATTGCGCAAATTTGGGCATCGTAAGGAAAAAATTAGGCATCGTTTAAAATTTTGATCGTCGTTCAAAATTGGGGGCCATTCAAAATTTTGGGCATTGCAAGACAAAAGCCACTGCCCAAAATTGCAAGGTAAAACATTGGGCATCGCTCAACATTTTGGGCATCAAAGAAGGGGAGAAGGCGAGGACCATACCTGGAATTGTCAATTGTGATTTCATTCACATCTACGAATCCATTTCGTTTTTTAAAGTGATGGATTGAAATAAAAGTCTCACTCAATTTGATGAACAATGATGACCACTGCTAGGGGTAGTTCAAAAATCATCAACTATCCCACACATCAATTGCAGTGGTCATTAACTATCATTAATTGGTTATATGAATGCGAGGGAAATGAGAAGTTGAATGACTTTTAGTTTTGAGTGGGAAGTTGAATAATGATGCACGGGAATCAAAAGGATAGAATCACATTAATGATGACACTGGAATCAAAACGGCAAAAACTAACTTCATACTTTCATTGGAAATGGAATTTTCGTTCGGGGATGTGAGAGAGAAAGCGTTGAGGCTCAACCAGATGTGAAGAAAACGAACATTACAATATTGAAAAAATAAAATAAAAGTAGACTTGAGCGGTTTAAAAAAAGGAGAGTAGTGGAGCGGTTACAATTTCAGAAAAGTGTACCGGCCCGCAATCAATCATATATATATATTTTTATATATTTAAGGAATAATTACGAGTCGGTACCTTTTGAAAGATTTCAAACCGCACAAGTTCCCTATTTTTTTCTAACCGCTGGAGTCCATTTTCATAATATTCTTCCTAAATTACCCCTCCCAACAAACAGAGAACGCAGTAAACTTTCTGTTGGGCGTTGGTTGAGCAAGCTTCTTTTCCTATAATGACATACAATGAAAAAGCTTGTCTTTTCCGCCATTTTTCTATGCGAGCGTCGGGGTCGAAATAGTAAAATCTCGAAATTGACAGAACTCACTTCATTAATATAACTTAATCAGAACATTTATGAGAAAATGGAAAAATGAAAAATGCCCTAAGTAAAGAAGAAGCCAAATCTTGGCTTGATTAACAGAATTCAATCAAAAGTATGGTAAAAAAGGAAAGGTTAAATTGAATAATCATACCTTGTTAACGGAGCAATCTCGCAATGAGATTCAATTAGCAAGTTACAATTTGTAAATGAGAAGAAATTTTGGTCGAGTGCTCTAAACAAAAGACACGGGATTAGTAACTAAGCTTGACTAGTTTCTCTCTCTCTCTAGATTTTCTTTATTTCTTTCTCTCTTTGACTTTGGACAGGCATTAGAGTCTTCAATGTGGGTGTTAGAGTCTTCGATGTGGGTGTCAGAGTCTTCGATGTGGTCCTCAGAATCTTTGATGTGGGCGTCAGAATCTTTGATGTAGGCGTCGTTCATTTTCAAAATAGATTTATTCAACATTTGCGAATTCTCACAAGACATCTCAACATAGGATTGTCAATTCATTTCATTTTGTAGACAACTTGATGCTTATGTACATGCACTTCTAAAAAATATGAATCATTTCATTTTGTAGTCTTTCCTTCCATCATTCTTGATCTCCATGGGAGAAGATGAACTTGATAAGAGAGTGTGAGAGAGAGTATGTGAGAGATAGAGAAAGAGAAAGTCATAGACTTTTTTCATTCCCAAGGTGTAATAATGATTGGTGAGAGAGAGAGAGTAACCATTTGTCATTAACGAGGAAAGACAAACGTAAATACAAACGATGTCCAACTTTTGCACTGTGATGCCCAATTTTTGCATTGTGATCCCCAATTTTGGGCGGATGCTTTGTGTTCGTGTCTTTTATTTATCAAGGGTATATTCGACATTTACCCCCCAAAATATACTTTACCGGTTAAATAAAAAAAAAGTAGACTGGAGAGGTTATAATTTCTCCATAAGGTATCGGCCCGGTTTCCATCCTATATTTAAATCAAAAGTTTGAAATCAACACAATTCAAAAAAAAATGTCATACAACATCATGTAAATGATAAAATTCAAAAACAAATCATAGAATTCAAGTATTTAACCAATAATATTAATTAATAAGTATTTACATAATATATGTAGAATTAGCAAGCAAATTCGTAAACATACTAAAACACACAAACATAACATGTTCACGGGTCCTTACATGTTACATAGTACTTTTTTGTGTGTGCAAGAGTTACAATGTTACAAGCTAATCGTGTCTCCTAGTTCCATGATAGGAAAACAAATGCATTTTTCTATTACTCCCGGTTCCTTGATAAGAAACCACACATTACATCAATATTTATAATATAATTAATTATTTTTTCTTAATCGATGTGCTAAATTAAAGAAGACAATTATTTGAAAACGGAGGAAATATATATTTTTTGTGTGCAAGTTACAAGTTACAACGTTACAAGCTAGCCTTATCTCCATATTTTTTTGCGCAAAAAATGTGCCAAACATTTTTAGCTTGCAAACACTTTAAATTAGAGGAGACAATTCAAGTGCTTATGTCTTATGACAAAGATTTACAATAGTAACTACAAAGTAAATCACAAGTAAATCGTATCACAATGGAACTCCAAATCTTTTTAAAACATTATTTAAAAAAATAATAACATTAATAATAATAAATTATTCCTCATCCTCACTGGCCTCTGGGCCAAAAATTCTGAAACTCAAACAAGTTAGGTTTTCAACTATATAAGTATATAACCCTTACTTTTTCCGATTTAAACAAACCGACTCTAACATCTAAAATTACAAATGATACTTGCAAGACTCTTTAGTCCCCTAATTATTATTTTTTGTAACCGTTTAAGTATATTTTAATAAAATTGTTTCTAAAATACCCACCGTTATCTTATTTTACGTTTTTTCTATTTCTCAACTTTCTAAATCCTTTTCTCCAGATCACGAAGAATCTCCAAAAGTGTTTGATACTTATATTCCCTGGACTCTCATATCAGTGATTTTTGGATGTCAATTGTGGTGAAAGATTCGTTCTAGAAATATAGCATTTCTGTTAGGGATCAATTATGCACACTTTAGTACTACTCATCGCGTAGGGCTTAGGTCCTTCAATCCTTTCGGTTTACATATGCATAATTGGATTTGTTGATTTGTTGCTAGTTTATGCTCTCAAAAATTAAGAAAATACAAGTTAATTTCTCGGTCTTTTACTTTTCATAATACTACTACTGAAGCTCGTGCTCTGTATAATTGTAATTTTTCAGAGAGATCTTATTATATTATAATGCTTATTATGTCTAAAAAAGTTAAGTATTTTTAATGTATCCAAATTAGTGATCGTTTAGCATGGTACTTTTATTTCAGAATAAGTTATTTTATTACTTTTTATACGTGTATGCGTAAATACTTTGGATTTTTTTAAAAAAATATACTTTTCGATGTCAAATCAGTAAATAATCCTTATGATGCTAAACACTCAACTAATAAAAATAAATGATCATGTGGCTTAATATGAGTATGTACAAATTATTGAGAATTTGTTCCATCTAATTAATTTTTCTGTCATGAGAAAATGAGTTTTGAAAGTGTTTCAAAAGACTTGGTTCATCTCACATTGATAGGAAAAAGCAAGTTTGAAGGCTAAGTTTTCAGCTGTCAACAACAATCTATCTCACATGTGTAGTAGCCAAGTCATTCTTGTCTCTAACTTCCTTTATCCCACATCCCACATTGAAATAAAAAGAAAACTCTTACCTTACCTTTATAAAGGATAATATCATGAGTAATATACAATATACCTTAAATATAGTAATTACCTAAAATTATAATTTAATGGAACCTATGATAAGATTAAATGCATGAAAATCAAAATTAATCAAAAGATAGATATGTGATACACCTTGAGACATCCTTAATTATTATACTTATGGTTAAGATATAAAGTATGTTATTCATGCTATGATCCCTTAAAAAAGGGATAGTAAGTAATTGAGTTTTCTTTTTATTTCCATGTAAGATAAAGGAGGTTAGGGATAAATAAATAGTTGACATTTAAATTACTCTTCCTATCGATATGAGATAGTCTCTAATTTATTTTAGGTAATGCAATATTTAGAGAATGAATCACAAAAAACATACTTAGGAAAAGTCCTCAAATGATTTCTAATAATTATCAAATCTTCATTTTATACATACAAATTATATCCATAAGCTTGAAATAAATTGCAAAGCTCGCATCAAATAATGGTTTACTTGATATTAAATTTTTAAAAATTGATTTATAGAGTTTTATCGTTGGTCATGTCATTTAGTTGAAATGTCCTCACCAACTTTAATATACATATTTATAAATTTTTCAGTCTCTTCCTCTCCCTTTCTTGGCAAATTATTTTTCGTTGGTGAGACTAACAAGTCAGTGCTGATTCACGTTTTCAGAAAAAGTGTTTATTTTTATTTTTATTAAAGTAAGATGATTTTACTTTTCCTCCTACTAATTAGTCAATGCCTTTTATTTTAGTTGTACTTTATGGTATTGTAAGAATTATAAAAGCAATGAAAGTATTGTATCGCTATATCCAGTCGGGAATCAGACACCAATGTCGTACACGCAATTTGGTGGTTTTGTGTGTGGCTTTGAAATCATATTCTTGGCATCATAGCTTTCCATTAAAATTCTAATTCCTCAACCCCAAGCCATCACACACCTTTTCTGGCTAAGCGGTCCCCAGCTTCACTTTCCCACCTCTCTCTCTCTCTCTCTCTCCAATTATATGCCGACTAAATGCGTGTTTAATGGAACGTTTTGGTCAAAAGTAAAAAATACAGCGTTTAACGTTTTGATCAACGTTTTAAAAATAAAAAATTTTGTAGCGTTTTAAAAATATTTGAAAACCTGTTTATGAAAAATAGCGTTTTGAAATAATTTTCCAAACGTGTTTACAAATATAAAACTCCGATTTGAAAACGATGCGTTTTAAAAACGCTTGCGTTTTGAAAAAGCTGCACCAAACGAGCCCTAATAGAATTTTTTTTTAATTTTTGGAAAATTTAATTATAAGTACACTTGAATTTTATTTTGATTAATATATATTTTGGTTGATGAACTTCATCTTTCTTCCTATAAAAGTGATATATGTATTTCATTTCATATATTCGTCCATGAGCTTGACTTTAGTTGGCATATTAGTCCCTCAAACTGTTATCTCAAACATAATCATTTAAATTTTTTAAAAATGAATAATAATATTTCCCTCCCTGATATATAGTCAATTATTTATCTATCTCCCTCTCATATTTATTATGGGGCCAACTAGTAAAACTTACATCAATTTTATTTTTAAGTAATAATTTTTCATATAAAATTGTCATTTTTTTATTTCCTATCCTATCCTATCCTTTCCTTTGTTTTTGTTAATTCTTTCTACTTTAGTCAAATTTATCTCATTTTATTTTATTTTTTTTAAATTTCTTCATGTCAAGTTGTTCTCCTTTGTTCCTTCTCTTTTTTCAATTCCTTGTTGATAATATATTAAATAATAACTTGAATTATTTAGTGCCCGTGAAAAGTTGACAAAAGAAGAGAAAAAGGGGATAATAGAAAATACTTTTTATATAAGGGATAATCGTCCAAAAAATATTCGAATGAAATTCGGGTCGGTCCCCTTTTGTAAAATTGTAACCAAAAAAGTCCATGGTATTTTTTTTTCAATCGCTAAAGTATACTTTTAGAGATAAAATGACGAGGATACCCTTAATAAATAACAAACGCACACATAAACCACATAAATCGCGCGTGCATATAAAATACCGAGGTCGAATTGGAAGATATGATAACTAATTAAATAACACTGAGGTAGAATAATTTTAGGAACGATTCCTAATTTTATGAACAATACGATGCCTAATTAAATAACACCGATACCGAGGCAAAATTTTTTTTATTAACGATTCCTAATTTAATGAACGATGCTTAATTAATATAAAACACTGAGGCCAAGTTGGAATTGGAAGATACAATATTTAATTAAATAACACCGGTGCATAATTTTTATATTAAGAAACACGTGTATTTTTTATAAATTAATAATGACGCGCCAATATAAAAAACTGAGGCAGAATAGAAGAGTTCGATGCCTAATTTAATAACACCAGTGCTTAATTTTTAAATATTGACACGTGGGTTACCATAATTTTATGAACGATCCCTAATTTTATGAAAGATGCTTAATTAATATAAAACACTGAGGCCGAATTGGAAGATACGATGCCTAATTAAATAACTTCGATGCAGAATAATTTTATGAACGATTTCTAATTTTATGAACGATGTTTAATTAATATAAAATACCAGACCGAATTGGAATTGGAAGTCGAAGATAAGATGCTTAATTAAATAACACTGGGGCAGAATTGAATAAGAATGAAAAAGTAAGAATGAAAAAGTAACAAACCTAACGTTAAATAACACTGAGGAAGAATTGCAAGATACGATGCCTAATTAAAATAACACCGAGGTAGAATTGGAATATACGATATCTAATTAAATAACACTGAGGCAGAGTTGAGCATATATTTAAGAATGAAAGTTAACAACGACGCACCAATAAAACGAACGACGTTCAATTAATAAATAATGACACGATCAATTAACAAAGTTAACTACGACGCACTAATGAATCCAACGACACTCAAAAGTTATACCAGATTCATTGACCAATGAGATTTCTGTATTCAACAGACTTTCTCATTTTTGTCCAGCTGAAAAAAAATCCGAAACTCTTTTACAAGAACACGAACAGCTGGGGATACATTAAAAAAAGATTATCCAATTCCTAATATATTTGATATCGAGACAACTAAAGAAAGTAGCATGTGAAATGAAATATTTTTTCGAGTTCGAGCTGTGATTCATGGTCGATGACAGAAGATAAAGACATATATTTTGAAGAAGACGAAGGAGGGTATTATTGGAAGAATTTTATGAAAATTCATTTTTCTGGTTAAAAAAAAAGGGTAGCTGAGCGATTATAATTTCCAAAAAGGGCACAACCCCGCAATTATTCCAAAATATTACCTTTTTAGGATACCAATCATTGCCCAAAACTCAATTGTGTTGGATTTATAGCTACACCACTTCCATGAGTCTTGGAATGCTAAAGGATTTTTCAATTTCAAGTTAGAGTAGAAAGTCTTTGTTGTTAATACCAAATTGCCAGTAACTAGAAGGTAATAAATGCACATTGTCCAATTCCAATCACATGTCGACAACAACGACCACCACCATCATCGCATGCCTCTCCCTTACACGATTGCCTTTCTCTCTCTAAAAAATTCCTCCCTCTCCTCAATCTCTCTTCATACTAATCTCACCCCAGTGTCTTAATTTCTTCAACCCCATTTGGTAAAGCCCCCTAAAATCTAATCTTCACTTCAAAGATTTGGTCTTTATCATAATTACGATCTTTCCATGAAGTTTGCCATCGTTTGTTATACTTGGCGGAGAAGAATGGTTTAGACTTGTTGAAGAGTTGTGATTCAACCAACAATGGCAAACTTCATAGAAAGATCGAATAGTCATGGTTAATGTTGAGATTGACATCAAGCTCGTACTGCACAATACCTTCTCCCTTGCCTACAACGTGACGAAAATGGTGGATTTATATCGGGTTTTTAATACGGACGGAAGTAGATGCAGGTGAAGAGTGGCTATGGAGGGAATTTGAAGCAGGGCACTATAATGGGGAGTAGAGAAGATGGAGTAGAAATCTTTGAGAAGAAAATTATCATGGTGGAGATTGAATGAGAGAGCGATTTCTTGATCCCTTGGAGATTTAATATAGATAATGACTGGTAGAGAAAGAGAAGGAGGGAGATAGATAAATAATGGAGATCGAGAGAGAGAGAGAGAGAGAGAGAGAAAGCATAATAAGTATGGGAGGGAGAGAGGGAGAGAGGGAGGGAGATAGATAAATAATGGAGTATATATATCAGGGAGAAAACGATTATTATCCTTTGCGCCATAATTTATTCTACCTATGCATTCCACTCAGCTTCAACTAAGGGAAATTTAGACATTTTCAACGATTTCGTTTAAGATACTAGTTTGAGAGATTAATATGTCAGCTAAAGTGAACTCCACAAACCAATATAGGAAATGAAAAACATCTATCACCTTTATAGGAAAAAAGGTAAAGTTGAGGGACCAAAATATACATTAATCCATTTTATTTTGATATAACCAAAGTACATGTTTTTAAAGGCTGGCTATTTTGGTTTATTTATTTTTAAGAATTATAAAATATTTGATTTTATGAGAGTTTTATTGTTTGTTCTAAAATGTGAGTCTTTTACTAGTAAATAAAACTATACTCTGTATTACTTCCCCTATTCCGGGTAAAGAGTCCACGTTTTAAAATCAAACTTTCTAAGAAAATGATGGCAATGAGTAACACGACATGATAACATGAACCAACACGATATGATTATAAAACACGATTACAGAGACAAATGACACGATAATACCAGCACAACACGACACGACACATCACGAAACACCACATGAAAGACACGAAATTGTTAATATATTCAAAATAACAATAATTGTTATAGTTATGATCAAATTATATATATATAACATGGAAACACGATAGTGAGGCACAAACACGACCCCCTTGCGTGAAAGCGAGTTGCTTTGAAACATCAGTGCATGTGGAATGCACCCGGTCTCGTTGTGGACTCTAAAATATGTATGTACAGATTCACCACCTCTATTTTAAGATTAAAAAGAGAAAAACCAAATGTACTAGAAAATATGTAGGTTCGGAGATTAGGTTACGAATTGGGAGGGGGGTTAGGCACCCAACTAGCTCTTTCGGTCTCATTTTAGGGTTTAAAATAAATTAATATGTTTTTTAAAGTATATAGTCTATGAGAAATATTATATATATATATATATATATATATATACACACACACACACACACATTTATTCACATATTTATACTAATATATATACGACATGCATGCATATATTATTTACAACATGCATAAGTATTTTATTTACATTATTATTATATTATCTAATAATAATACTACTATTTACATTGCATACATAACATTAATATATATTTATGGAACGAGACAAGTAAATTTGTACTTACTTCGTATTGTGTGAATGTCTGACTCGGTATATACGCCTAGGCTTAACCCACTAGGCGCTCGAAGATTCTGATTTTGCTTCCCCTATCCTTCCGAGAAAGGAAGTCTTTCTTTTTGTTGTGTTTTTGTGTGTTGTGTGATCGGCTTGCCGGGGGCAAAGACTGGATCTTCGGATGGCTCGCTTCGGGGCGAGGAAGCTTTCTTCCTTTTCGGCTTTTTCGATAGAGGAGGCTTCAGGAAGACGTGTGTGTGTTGTGATGTGAATGCCGGATGTATTTGTGGTTGATGTGTGGTGTGTGTCGATTGTGGGTCGTGTAAATGTGGTGTGAAATGAGAGAGCCCGAGGCCTCTATTTATTGGGGAAAGATGGTCGATTAAACGACATAGTATTAACATTTCAGTCCATGGCAACATTTGGCATGCCTAGAGATGAGGAGGAGCATGGAGCGGCTCCTTAGTGTGGGGCGCGACTCTAAGGCCTTTGGAGCGGCTCCATTAGTGTGTTTTTGGCAAAGTTGGACTTTCAGTCAGGCCCTTGTTGTATGTTGTTTGTATGTTTGTATTTAACGTCTGTTAAGTCCAGTTACCTGAATCTCTAACGGAAAGTAACGTTTGTTTGCCCAATTGTTTTATAAATTATATGTTGTGATTGTTGTAGGACATTATATCGCAAGGGTACGAAATTGGGGTGTCTATACACACATACAATCATAGATTTTACACTGTTGTGCCATGTTTTTCCAATGCTACAATACATATAGATACTTAGCTCTTTTGACTAAAGCTTGCTATTCATAATACTCCCCCTTGTACGTAGTATTGTAAACTGAATAAGTATGTCTCGTTAAAAACCATGAAGCCAAAAAACCCGGTAGGGAAAAAATCAGACAGAAAGAAAATAATACACAACCTAAATCTGAATCATGTGCATGGGCTGTCTCGTCAGAAACATTTTCATGGAAAACTCAGTGGGACAAAAACCATGGCTTTGTGCATGGGCTGTCTCGTAAATTCCACATTCCAAAATTGTGAACATGTTTTCTGAAGGTTGTAGTGGGAAGTGCCTTCGTGAATAAATCTGCAGCATTATCACTTGATCGAACATATTGGATGCTGACTTCTTTCTTCTTTTCAAGTTCTTGAATGTAAAATAGCATGACCCCATACAGAAGTAGGAAGCTTTGTTCTCATCATCGATGGTCTAGTTATGAGTTGGAAACGTTTGATTAATGATTCAGCCAAGTCGTTTTGTGTATAAACATGTGTATCAACATCAATGTCTATTGCCATACAATAATCATTGAATGCTTGATATGTAAATTCACCAGCATTATCAAGTCTAACCTTCTTGATCATGTAATCTGATAATTGTGCTCTCAATTTGATTACTTGTTCAAGGAAGTTGGCAAATATCATATTGCGTGTTAATAATGGATATACGTGTGACCATTTGCTAGAAATATCGATTAATACCATAAAATATTAGAATGATCTACTTGGTGGATGGATAGGTCCACATATATCACCATAGATCCATTCCAAAAATGTTGGTGATTCATTTTCAACTTTGGTTGATGATTGTCTAACTATCAACTTTCCTTGAGAACAAGCATCACAAGAGAGTTCATTAAATTGAAAAATCTTCTGATTTTTCAACGGATCACCACTAGAATTCTCAATAATTCTCCGCATCATTATTGAGCCGGGGTGTCCCAAACGTTTATGCCAAGTTTTAATTGTTTTCGTAAACTTCGGGGTTACGGTAATATATTATTCAAATACTCTTATATTTGTACAATACAATCGTGATGATAGGACATACAACTTTTTCAACACACACTTGCTTTCGGAAGTGTTTGAAGAAATGTAAAGATATTGACTATTCTCTTTGTTCATGGTTTCAATATGATATTCATTCAGACGAATATTTTTGAAACTTAACAAGTTTTTTTTTTTTTTTTTGAGATTTAGGTGAGAACAGTGCATTACTTACTATGAATTCCGTGCCTCCATGCATTAGAAACATTGCTTTTCCAGATCCCTCAATTATTTTTGTACTACCAGATATAGTATTGACGTTTTTCTCGTCAATCTTCAGATAAAAAAAATATTTCTTATCCTTAAATATGGTATGTGTAGTAGCACTGTCTGCAAGACATAAATCACATTCTTGGATATTGGATTGAGACATAATTATGATCGATAAAAATATTTAGAACCGTCAAAGCGGACCAACGGGCGGACCAACCCGCAAAATGGCGAACCCCGCCAATGGCGAACCCCGCCAATGCCGAGGTAGAACCCGAAACCAATGACAATCCATTGGGTTGCGAACCACCCACCCACCACCAACCCGAAAATTTTTGGACCAAGTTTTTGGACCAAGTCATTCAAGGTGGGGCGGACCAACCCACCATTTGCCCACCGGACCAAGTCATTCAAGGAATTTGGGAAGGAAATGGAAAAGTGGGTGATTGGGTGATTGCATGTGATGGGTGATTGCATGATTGGAGTATACATATACATATATACATATATATACATGTATAATATACTCAGGTGTGAACGAGCCTAACCCTGCAAAAAGACCTGCACTAGATCCATCTGCTCATGATGGTGATAGCAATGCGTCTTAAACTCTACATTGTTCTGAGGTGAAAAAAAATAGCTAGTTATTGGCAAGCTTGGTACCTGAAATCTGATTACATTTAAATCATGGATGAGCCTCTCATGGGTAGTGTAGGTTATGATGTGGGGCCTGCTTGTTCGGGATTTTTTCTTTTCTACTACGGGTTCTTTTCTTTGCTACTACATCGAATGGTGATAACCATTGGAAATCTCTTGATTATGATCTGAGTATTTGATTTCCAATATAAAAAAAAAGTGATGGTTGATTGGAGTATGCATATATATATATATATATATATATATATATATATATATATATATATATATATATAATATACTATAGTAAGTGATGAGTGATTGGAAATTTGGAATATACATGTGTATATATATATATATATATATATATATATATATATATATATATATATATATATATATATATATATAATATACTATAGTAAGTGCTGAGTGATTGGAAATTTGGAATTTACATGTATATATATATATATATATATATTATAGTAGGTAAAAATAGACGGATCAACCCGTTCCGCCCCGTCTAACCCGCGACCCGTTTGGGTCTAACACAAAAAGCCCGTCTTTTGACGGGATCATATTTTTAAAACCCAACCCACCGTTTTAATATGGCGGGGCGGACATAGCGTTTGTGCTAATAACGTGTTATGAAATTAGCACACAATGATACTGTTTACCAACTAGAACGAAAGGGATATTAGAGAGAGAGAGAGAGAATGCTTTTAAGATCTTTGAGTGGTGTCAATGATAATTTCAGACTGCTCGATATTTATAGTCGAGCATTACACATACAATTATAGAGTTTACACTGTTGTGCCATGTTTTTACAATGCTACGGTATATATGGCTGCCTAGCAGTTTTGACTAAAGATTGCTATTCATAACAATAAGTATATAATTATATAGTACTGCTTCTGATGATGTTGTTGCCTTGTGCAATTATTTATACAAAACCCTACGGGCTACGACCGCATCCGCATGAATGTGGCTAAAGGTTTCACTTGACAACATCTATAATGAAAGCAAAGGTGCTGATTGCTGAACTCTTATGACATAGTGTCCAACAATGCAAATTATTTCTTCTTTCCTCAAATATGAAATATGTATGTATGTGTTTGAACTTGAATACTTGATGCATCATTCATGTCATGGTAGATATATTAGAGTGAATGTTGACTATTAAACCAAGCACAATTCAACTAGAATTAGTATTTGTTTTGAAGTCTTTATGATGTATTATTTAGTGGTCAATTAGTATTGTGTTTCCTAATCAATTTAGAGTTTATTATTAGGACTATTATAAATAGATAGTTTGAGAAACCTTATTACACCCATTAAAAAGGAGGATTAAAAATATAGTTAGAGAGATTTTGTGTAAGTGAGGCCAGAGTTTTAATTAATTAGACAATTTTATATTGTCAACAGTGAAAAGCAAGGTTTTCCATCCACTTTAATTTTTTGAGTTTATAGTTAAATAATTGTTGATTATTTGACGACGACTCTGGAGCGGGTGTCTATACGATAATCTTGCTTTGACATTGATTTTTGCAAAAAACAAACAGAAAAATAATTGAGTCAAAATATACTCCGTATGAATTGATCTAAATTAAGTTGGTTAACGGTCAATTCCAATTTCCCCGACAAAAATGAGAAGCACAAGAAAAACAAATCAACCATAACTTGATATATTTCTCATGTTTTCCATGCAATAGTAGATTTGGGGATGCTAGTTGATAGGCTTTAGATGCCACCACTACTTGTCTGCCTCTTCATCACAATTGTGAACGTGATTACTTCCGACTCTTCTTTGAGTTGCTGATTTTTTCAAGATATTTTGCTTTAATAGAATCTTCCTTTTGTGTGATACCAAAATTATTATCATCTAAATTTCTAGAAAATATGGTAGGAAAAGATTTACACAACGTTTCGATTTGGTATCTTTTTCTTCTTCTTTTTTTTTGTGTAAAAAACCTTTTTTGACTACTTTTTCTTCCAAAAAAGTTATTTAAAAAAAACTTAGCAAAAATTAGTGTATGATGAGTTTACGGATCTAAATTCGTAAGACGAAACCCTAAAATTGATAAAAAGATGGTTGATAGAGCGGGTAACCCATCCACAAAAACCGTGAGTTACTCAGTAAGAAACAAATCAAAACGTGAGAGAAAATTGACTAAAAACCAAACAAATGAGGCTAACACCGACGGATCGACCCGGATCTGCCAACAAAGCACGCTCGTCGGTCATGTGTCAACTCGCTAAGGCTGACGAGCTGACAACACATTAATGAGATCTTTATCATTTTGCTCCAGTGTCCCTTTATTTTAACGTTTACTGCCAAAAAATAAAAATCTTCCCAAATCTTGTAATTTCATCTTCTGTCAGCTCCGTTAGCTGCATTTGTCTTATGATGATGTTGCAAATTTGAGCAGAATGGCCACTAAAAATAAACAAATTATGACTGGAACCAGCAACGATAAGAACAGTCAGGAACCTGAAAAAGGAACTCCTGATTACACACCTCCTCCGGATTCGAAATTTGGCTAAAGAAGAAATTAGATGCCCACGCAGAAAGAATAACAAACCAGGTGGTTGGCAATCTTTTAGCAAGTTTTGCAGAAACTCTTGCCACTATCTCTCAACAAGTTAAAAGCTCAAAGTTTGCTCCTGATATTTCTTCCCTTCCCGAAATAAACTAACCTGATACCATAGAAAATATTCTTTTCCAAGTCTCCAAAAGGCAACCAAGTACTAGCCTTCAACCAGATACTAACCCTATTTCCCAAGGTAATATTATTCAAAACACTTATAACTTCAATCCACCTCCTCCAGAAATCGACCCTGAACTCCTTCACCTAAATGCCTGTTACCATAACCAGAAAAACCACCTTCCCCTCGATCCTTCAAATACTTATTCTCAGCAAATGACTCAGGGTAACCCAACGGGGATAATTTGTACACATGAAGAAGAAACTCACTTAAGCAAGGGCCCATGCAATCAAATCCCAGTACAATATTACCAGAGAGAAAAGACCCTAACGAACCCTAATGAACTTCGATGAAACGCTAAGTGGCTCATTTTACAGACAAAAGTGATACATTTAAAGACAAATGTAACACATTTAAAGCAAATGTGACACATTTAAAGACAAAAAAAAAACACATTCATACATACTAACTTACACATTGATGGGCTAAAAGTAACACATTTAAAGGCAAAAATGACACATTTAATGGTGAAAAACACACACTTAATTTCATACATAATAACTTACATATTGATGAACTAAAAGTGACACAGTTAAAGACAAAAGTGACACTTTTAAAGGGGAAAAAACACACTTTCCAATATAGTGATTTCCTACTCGTTAAGGGATTAAAAGTGACACATTAAAAGTGACACATTAAAAAAACATGCTTTCTTACATAATAACTTACACATTCATTGACTAAAAGTAACACATTTAAATGCAAAAGTAATACATTGAAGGCAAAAAAGTTGATGGTTTTTTTATATATAAAATATGAGGGGTGGCGCTGTAATTTTCAAAAATCGAAGGGTGGCACTGCATTTTTTTAATATTTGACCAATTTAACATGAATAACTTCGTTTACTTTATATATATATATATATATATATATATATATATATATATATATATATATATATATATATATATATATATACTTTATTATGAGCAGACACCACCTCACCTTGGTGATCCCTATCTGTGATTGTGAACAAACCCCCTCCCCAATGCTATGGAGAATTAGAGCTCACCCGAGGAAGATCAGCAAGCCTTCCATCAAGACAATTCAGACATTTCCTTATATGGGTTTTCAATATTATGTTCATACAAATCAGTTTTATGATTCCAGTGTAATCGAACAGTCAATTTAAGCATCGCCAGACATAGCTCAGTCCAGTTTTTTTTTCCTCTAACAATAAAAACAGAGAAGATCTCTTCATGTGATTCCAGTTTTATGATTCATTACCAATGATTATGTTATTTCATATTAAATGGAGCAAAATCAAACAGTTAATGTGCATACGAACATAAAGCTCATCAGGAATCAAATTTGTGAATTTGTATTAAATGCCCATTAGCATATTCAAAGATTTAGAGAGAGAGAGAGAGTGTGTGGGGGGGGGGGGAATTTGACATGTGTAGATGGGAAGATGAAAATTTGACCATCGATAGAAACTTTTCCCTCTGCTCCCAATTCAGATACCCTAGTTCTTCGTCAATCTCTCATCACCGTTTTAATCTCCCAATCGCTGATTTCCAACCTTCTTCAAGCCCAACAAATCTTCATCAACTAATTGGCTAGACTACTACCCTCGAGGTAGAAATTTCTAACACGATCGACAACGTCAAGCCCTAACTGGCAAACTTCCGCGATGATTTGAAATATTGAAGGATCGTAAAAAGGATATTGTTCTGTTGAGGAAGGACCCCATTGAAGACGAACCGGAGGAAGGGCCGACAAACTTAGTCATGCGATACGTTTAGAGTGGGTGCCCAGTTGGGCGCCCAGTTAGCCCATTATAGCTTATGATCTTAAATCGTTGGTGCACAGTTAGCCCATCATAGTTTATGATCTCAAATGGACATGTCCATTTGTGCTAATTTAAATTTTTAAGTGTATCCATACTTAAAAACCATAATATTCATAATAAATTAAGATATTTGTGAAACAGTTAATATAAAACTATTATTGAGGCCGAATTGGATGTGGCTAAATTTGTTCTTCCATTTACAATCCTAGGGTTTCGCCTTCCTCTTCTTTGTGTGTATGTTTCTATTTTAATCTTTGGAACTTACTTTAAGAGTAAGTACAACATAGGTTTTTATGGTAATCTAAATGGGTTCTTCACTGCCAATGGTGATTTTTAAAAAATCACAACCAAATCAAGAGCTAATTTTTTTTCAAAAGAATCAACAGATGAACCTTCGACATTAGCAAATCGTCACAACAGTCCCTCATGTGACGGTACCGTTTTGAGCCACAGCCCATCAAAACGGCGTCGTTTTGATGGGCCAAATTTGAAAAAAAAAAGCTTCAGCCGACAAGCCCACATATCTGCTTTCCAAGTGTCACGAAACTGGCGGTTGGGCAACTTTTTTGATTATCTGTTGTTCAAGGGCAGTTTGGACATTCAAAAAAGTTTTTTTTCATAAAAAAACAATACACATTTTTATCTATAAATAGAGACTTGGTTTGCCTCATTTGGATACCAAATGAATTTTTGGCAAAATTTGAATTTATTTACAAGTTTTCTCTCTCTTCTCTCTCTCCAAATTTTATATTTTTTAAATAATATCAAATTATAATAAATTCTATTCAAATTATAATAAATAAATAATATTTTAATAATGACTATTTATATAATTACAAATTAATTATTTATGCAATATGAAATTTATTTGTTAGTATAAATTGAAAGAATATATTAAATTAATAGAGATAAAGATGATATGGTAGATAAAGTTGTTGAAGATAAAGATAGTGGGGTATGTAAATATGTTGGATTTTATGCCACCATTGGGAGGGTTTTTTTATTTTAAATCAAATAAGTATCTAATGGATTAGTTTATTGATTTTTAATGTGTTGAATTTGATTTTGATTTTGATTTTTCATAAACCGTTGTACCTGCTCTAAGGGTGCGTTTGACACGGTTGTTTTAAATTTAACTTTTAAGTTTTAGCCTTTTGTCTTTTAATAATTGAACAAAAAGTGAGAGAGAGAGAGAGAGAGAGAGAGAGAGAGAGAGAGAGAGAGAGAATGAAAAAAGAAAACTCAAAATCCAAAAACTAAGATATCTAGATCCTATAAGATAGAGAATTAGTGACCATACCTAAGACAACAGATTTTTTATTATTGAAATCTATATATCAATATATTTAAAATTAGTGACCTCACATCATTTTATTAAAATTACATTTTCAAATTTCTTAACAAAAGAGTCTTTTCAAATTCAACATTAAATTATTTATTTGTCATTATCTAATAATTATTCTTAATTAAAATAGCTATAACATGATGTATTAACATCTTCTATATAAAACTCATAATCCTTCCTATAAGACTCCTACTATTACTAATTGTAGAAGTGCTTTAGCTATTGGCTCAAGAACTCAAAAAATTTCATATATATATTATATGTTAAAGTTGACAAAAATCATAGATTTCTCAACATCGTCCCTTCCATGTCTCGCCCACCGCCTTTCTTTTTCATTCTCACATGCGGTAACTTCATCATCCCTTTTACTTCTTTTTTATTCATCAAATGGAGAAAGATTTAAAGCTAGATCCCAAAAGATCACTGATGGACGATGACATTAGTTGAATCCGACAGATTGAAACAATAAACTAAATATATTAAAGTGAAGTTCTTTTAGGTTAACGACTCAAGCATCTTATGTTGTGACCTCATTAAAGATTCATCTTTCGTACTTTTAAAAGTTTATTAAGTTATTATTATGATACACAAAAGCGATAGTGATAAGGTAAGACCCCTATTAAGCTATTTGGGGGATAGAATTTTGATGTATGGTTATTACAAAATTGTTTAATTTTTGTTTCATTTTCAACTTTTTGGATATTGACCCTCACGATTTGTTTATTTTTTAATTATAAATTTTGTTAATTTTAGTAATTAATTTTATTTGGTATTTAATTTTGGATTTAAATATGATTTCAGTTTTAAATTTTATTTTTAATTGATTCTTAGAATTCTTTTAGGTTTCAGTTTTGGTTCATGGTTCTTGATTAATATATTTGTTTCAATTGTGCTTTTGATTTTTAATTTGCTTCTATTTAGATAAAGTTATATTGATTTTGAATGATTTTAATTTTTGGTTTTGGCACCGATTTTAGTTTTATTTTAGATTTGTGTATTGGTTTCTATCTTTGATTGTTGCCTTTGTTTTTTTAATGGTTATTTTATTTTTATTAATTATTTTTTAGTTATAATTTTATTTGTGTTATTTTCTTTCTTCGATTCCGTATTGATTTTAAATCTAATATTTGCTACTCGATATAAATTGGTTTTTTATTTTGTTCTTGATTTGACATTTGATATATTATATTTTGTTCATCTGATGATTTTGATATTATTTTTATTTGTTATTTTATTTTGGATTTAAATATGATTTCAGTTTTAATTTTTTTGTAATTGAATCATAGATTTCTTTTAAGTTTTGGTTTATGGTTCTTGATTAGTAGCTTTGTTTCAATTGAGCTTTTGATTTCTTAATTTGCTTCTATTTAGATAAAATTATATTGATTTTGACGGATTTTAATATTTGGTTTTGGCACTGATTTTAGTTTTAGTTTAGATTTTTGTGCAAGTTTTTATATTGGTTTTGATATTGATTGTTGTTTTTGTTTTTTCAAAATAGTTATTTTATTTTCATTAATGCTTTTTTAGTTATTTTTAATTGTGTTATTTTCTTTCTTCAATGTCGTATTGATTTCAAATCTAATATTTGCTACTTGATACAAATTGGCTTCTTATTTTTCTATTGATTTTGGCATTTGATCGTTTTATTTTTTTTATTTCAATTTAAATGTTGTTATATAATTTATTGGGATTGATTTATTGTGTAGTAACCTTAAAATACTTTTAATAAATTAGAATCTCTACATATTTGTTTAAATACTATTGCTTACAAGCATTACTACCAAATGTATGTATTTTGTATAAAATATTAACTCATAAAATAACAAGTATACTTGATTTACCTTCTTTTTTAATTTTAAACTAATACAAGTAAAAAAACAGAAGTCAAACATAATGTCATTTCACAAGTAGGAAAATGTATACACATGGATTGATCATGTCAAAATCGATACAATAGTTGATGTGCAACAACTTGTAAAAAATAATAATTAATTATACGAAAATTGAAATGCAAAGGGTTTTTAGATTGAGAAGAAGGGGAGGAAGAAGAACAATAATTAGATTCTCATTATGTTATTAATATGACATTAAAATGACTATCAATTGCATTCATTAGGGACAATAATTAAGGGTAATGTAACAATAATTTATGTAATCGTAAGAATTATTAATCATTTACTTTTTATTTGAGTAATAATAATAATAAAGTAAACATAATTGATTACTTTCTTAACTGACAACCTTTTAAACTTCATTTTATCAATTTGTAATTTTTTTACAATTTAATTTATTATTAAATGACATTAACATACCATTAATATTTCAATTAATATATATATATATATATATTATAAAATAAGTATGTTACATATTTAATAAATTTAGTGAGAAAAAAAAATTATCAGTACAAAGCACATGATTACACAAAGCACATGTTACACCCGACATTAGTAACACTGGTCATTGTAAACACAAGTATACACGACATGTAAGTGTGATTTGAGGCAATCGATGTACCACACGGCTTGACGGCCGACACAAAAAAAATTATGGGGTTTTTTATCTGGGGCCGTGAAGCTTATGGGTTCGGAAGGTAGTTATAAGAACCAACACGATAAAGGCACGATAAAAAATATATTGTTATTGCTTGATAAGATGCAGGTAAGACACGATAACTAAAATATATATGTTTTAAAAATATATTTTAAAAATTTTACTAGGGGTTATTCACTTCTTTCGAACTATTTTCATGATTATTTCATAGTTTTATAATTTAAAAATTTATGATTTTTAAACTACTTGATTATTTATATTGATAAATTTTCAAAATATGTATTAAAAAATCAAAATTATATATTTTATAATATTTATTGAGCTTAATGTGTCTGACAGAATAAATCGTATTTTTTTGCTTATCGTATCGTGTCGTGCTTTTTGTGTTTTTATCGTATCGTGTTTGAGTTTTAATATTAGATACGAAAAAGCTTATCGTGCCGTGTTCGTGTTCGTGCTTATCGTATCGTGTTGTTATCGTGTTGGTCTGATAACAGTCCAATACGACCGATTTGTCACCCCTACATCCATGAATCCGAAATGCGTAATAAAGATGACGTGTTTAACTTTAATGTAAAAATATTTTATGATTTCATAGTATCACGTGATACGATTGAGTGATGTAGCACGATTAATAGGGGTACATCATAATATCATATATAGTGCATGCTAGAGTTGTTCTCTACAACGTGGTGCTTTGGAAGCACCGAATATTTTCTCAACCCTAACCTTTAATTATGCTTCTTAATTTATTTAAGGGTATGTTTGGATACCACAATTTTATAATTTGAAATTAAATTTGAGCTTCTAAAACCAATTCTAATGTTTGGGAATATAACTAAAACTAGTTATTTAGCCCGTGTTATGCACGGGTATAATGTGAGAGATATATATATTTTTGTAATAATAATATAACTTTTAGACATTATAATTAGATTGTTAATCTCTTCTATTGTTATAATTTTTTTTAATATTGTTACTAATATTAAACGATTTTTTTACCTAAATACTTTTAAAACTAATATAAGTTTCTAGCTAAAGTGAGATACATATTTTGTATTAATAATAATAGTAATTTTTTTTATCTAAAGACTTTTAAAATTAACATTTAACTTGATAATAATATTAGAAGTCATTTTGTTAAAAACTTTTAAAATCATAATTCATTTTTAAACAATGTGAGATACTTATTTTATATTTTTATTGGTAATGAAAGTTTAAATCTTTTATCTAAAGACTTTAAAACCTACACCACATTCTAACCATGTGGTATACATATTTTCTATTAGTAATAATAGTAGTGGATAAAAGACTTTTTAAACAATATTCATTTCTAAACAATGTGGATACATATTTTCTATTTGATAATAACAAAAAATGTCTTTATCTAATGACTTTTATAACCAATACTCATTTCTAAATAATATGAGATACATTTCTTTGTAACCAATGTGAGATACATCATCTAAAAACTTTTTAAACCAATATCACTTTATAACCAATGTGAAATATTTCTCTTCTATTGCTAATAATTGTAGACTTTTAAAATCAACATCACTCTCTAACCAATGTGTAATACATATCCTCATTTGGTAATAATAGAAGAAGTCTTTTATTTTAAAAAAATTATAATCAACATCTCTTCCTAAATAATGTGGGATACATCTCTTCTATTACATTGACAGTAAAAGTAAAAGTCTTTTATCTAAAGACTTTTAAAACTAACATAATTTTTTAGCAAATGTAAGATATTTCTTCTATTAGTAATAATAGTAAAAGTTTTTTTTATCTAAAATTAAAATCAACATCACTTTCTAATCAATGTGAGATATACATATTCTATTGATAATAATGGTAGAAGTCTTCTATTTAAAGACTTTAAAAACAAACATTACCCTCTACCAAATGTATGATACATCTATTCTATTGGTAATAATAGTATTTTTAAAACCAACATTAATTTATAGCCAATGTGTGATACATCTTTTCTATTGATAATAATAGTAGAATACTTTGTAACCAATGTGAAATACTTGCATCCATGTGGAAGCTTTAAAAACTTTTGGTTTTCAAGTGACTTTGAAAATCAACATCACTTTCCAACCAATGTATGATGCATTTCTTCTATTGATACTTAATAATAGAATTTTTAAAATCAACATCAATTTCTAACCAATCTGGGATACATCTCTTCTATTGTTGAAAAAATATTGTTTTTAGTAAAAGAAATTATGCAACTTGAGGCACTAAATTCTATATGTACCATTTGTTTGTTGACGAAGGTAATTGCGCAAATTTGTTCTACTCGGTGAGAGCATCAAAATGATATATTTATTTGTCCAAATCGAGTTTTGGGTGATAAGATATCAAGACTTAAAATATAATACTTGTTAAAATAATTAGTGTTTTTAGTGAGAGAAATTGTGCAACTTGAGGCACGAATTTCTTTACGTGTCATTTGTTTGTTGGCGAATGTAATTGCGCAAATGTATTCTATTCGGTGAGAGCATCGAAATCATATATTTATTTGTCCAAATCGAGTTTTGGATGAATAAGATATCAAGAGTTAAAGTATAATACTTATTAAAAATTAGTGTTTTTAGTGAAAGAAATTATGCAACTTGAGGCGCAAATTTCTTTACGTGTCATTTGTTTGTTGACAAAAGTAATTGTGCAAATGTGTTCTACTCGTCAAGAACATCGAAATGATATATTTATTTGTCCAAATCAAGTTTTGGATGAATAAAATATCAAAGCTTAAAGTATGATGTTAAAAGTGAGTCATTAGAAGTAATATCTAACCTTGAAGAGTTTTATCCCACATTGGTTAGAAGTAATGTTAGTTGTAAATTTTTTTTAAATATAAGTCTTCTACTATTGACAATAGAAGAAGTTATATATACTAATACTATTACACATTATCATTATGATTATTATTATGTATTATTATTAGTTAATGGTTAGAAAACCAAAAGTATATATATCTTATATTGCTAATAATAGTAAGTCTTTTATATAATCTAAAATAATTAAAAATCAACATCATTTTTTAACCAATGTGAGATATACATCTTCTATTGGTAATAATGGTAGAAGTTTTTTAACAAAAACTTTAAAAATCAACATCACTTTATAACAAATGTATGATACATCTTTTCAATTAGTAATTAATAATAATATTTTTAATACAAACATCAATTTCTAACCAATGTGTGATACATCTCTTCTATTGGTAATAATAGTAGAATATTTTGTAACCATGTGAGATACATATCTTGTAAAAGTGAAAGTCTTTAGTCTTTTAAAGACTTTAAAATCTAACATTTTCTTTTTAAACAATGTGTTATATATCTCTTTTATTGATAATAATATAAAATAATTTAAACTCAACATCATTTTCTAGCCAATGTGAGATATACATCTTCTATTGGTAAAAATTGTAAAAATATTTTATCATATATATATATATATATATATATATATATATATATATATATATATATATATATATATATATATATATATATATATATATATATATAATTGGTGAGGAGCACTATGGTTGTGCCACCTCACCACATTTGGATAAATCTTCATTCTAAAGCATCCATGTGGAAGCTTTAAAAACTTTTGGTTTTCTAGTGACTTTGAAAATCAACATCACTTTCAAACCAATGTATGATGCATGATGCATTTCTTCTATTGGTACTTAATAATAGAATTTTTAAAACCAACATCAATTTCTAACCAATGTGGGATACATCTCTTCTATTGTTGAAAAATTAGTGTTTTTTGTGAAAGAAATTGTGTAACTTGAGGCACGAATTTCTTTACGTATCGTTTGTTTGTTAACGAAGGTAATTGCGCAAATGTATTCTACTCGGTGAGAGCATCAAAATGATATATTTATTTGTCCAAATTGAGTTTTTGATAATAAGATATCAAGACTTAAAGTATAATACTTGTTAAAAAAATTAGTGTTTTTAGTGAGAGAAATTGTGCAACTTGAGGCACAAATTTCTTTACATGTCATTTGTTTGTTGGTAAATGTAATTGTGCAAATGTGTTCTACTCGGTGAGAGCATCGAAATGATATATTTATTTGTCAAAATTGAGTTTTGGATGAATAAGATATCAAGAGTTAAAGTATAATACTTATTAAAAAATTAGTGTTTTTAGTAAAAGAAATTGTGCAACTTGAGGCACCAATTTCTCTACGTGTCATTTGTTTGTTGACAAAAGTAATTGTGTAAATGTGTTTTACTCGGCAAGAACATCGAAATGATATATTTATTTGTCCAAATCAAGTTTTGGATGAATAAGATATCAAAGGTTAAAGTATGATGTTAAAAGTGAGTCATTAGAAGTAATATCTAACCTTGAAGATTTTTATCCCACATTGGTTAGAAGTAATGTTAGTTGTAAATTTTTTTAAATATAAGTATTCTACTATTGACAATAGAAGAAGTTATATATACTAATACTAATACCCCTTATCATATTGATTGTTATTAGGTATTATTATTAGCTAATGTCTAGAAAACCAAAGGTCTTTAAAAATTCCACATGGATGATTTAGAATGAAGATTTATCTAAAGGTGGTGAGGTGGCACAACCATAGTGCTCCTCACTAACTTTAAATATATATATATATATATATATATATATATAGATTTAGAATTAGAATTGTGTTGAAATTCTAAACCACTCAATTCCATAAAACTAATTCCATCTTAAATCCTAATAATTTAAATTCTAAATTTATATAAATTATTATATAATTAAAAAATCAGCTTCTTTTTACCACCATCACTTGTGTCACATCCCAGCTCCCACCGCCGCCAACACCTCTGACCACCGCTGTCGCCTCCAGAAATCGCCGTCGACTATCACCCACCGCCACCGCTAATCACCACCACTATATGCTATTTATTTTTTAAAATGTAAAATTTTTATAATTATGTTGTTAACAAGGTTTAAACTCTTACCATTCATATTAACTAACAACTATATACCACTAGACTAAACTAGTTACTTGGCATAATATTGAATTCTTATTTTAAGTATAATGGAGAATTATAATTGAATTCCACGGATTATCCAAACACTAAAAATGCTATGATTTTGAAAGCAAATTCTAAGTTATTTAAATTCTACAGAATTTAAATATTTATAGAATTCAAAATCAATACATCCAAACGGACCCTAAGGGTTTGTACTTCATGTAGGTTTTAGAATTTTAAATTTTGTTTTTGAAGTTTTTACTATCTCTCTATTTGACTCAAATTTTTTTATATTTTTATTCGATCATTATAAAACGAAAATATAATTAAACATAAATCAACTCAAAAACCTTGATGCCGAAGACACCTTGAGTGGACGAAATAGGGGTTGATAGAAATCAATCACTTTTTAGAGTAATGCTAGAGTCACTCAATGAGCATTCAAATTTGTGCACTAAATGATATGGTTTCTAATGTGTCATCTCATTTGGTATTTTATGAGCTCCACTACAAGTTAAAAAGTTATGTTAACAATATGACACATAAAATGTCACATCATTTAGTACCTAAAATTAAGTATTATTAGAGTGACCTTAGCATTACCCCACTTTTTATTTCGTGTGTAGTCCGCCAACAATTAAAACTATGATTAGATATGGATAAAAGACACGAACTAAAGATGGAAAATAGACATTTCAACAAACTTTAGTCACGAGAATAAGTGCTCATTTTAGTCCTTGTCAATTCACATTCATGAAGCCAAATGATGACTCTGAAGATTAATACAAACAAAATCATCCCAAGTGATCGGCAAATGCTTCGTTACGATCTAAAAGGCAAGAAAGGAACGGTCAAGATTTCATGTAAAAGAATTTAAATTGTAGGCGATAATGATAGATAAATATGGGTGTGTTTTGACATTATGGTTTTAATGTTTATTTTTTATTTTCAGTTTTCTTGTAAATTGTAAGTAATACGGTTTTAGTCAGATATCCATATTAAATGGATTAATGATTCAGAAATTGCAGCGCTACGTTTTTAACTTTTATAAATTATAGTGTCATCCCTCAAATTTTATAAATGAAAATTGTTAATTTTTTAGTCTTGATCGTGTCACTTTTGTTTTTAAATATGTCGTTTTTGCTTATAAATGTGTCACTTTTAGTATTTTAATTTATAAGTTATTATGTATGAAAGTAAGCATATCAATTTATGAAAGCTTTGCATACGATTTGTTATCTGGCCCATCAAGCGATTGGCCTGTGCACTTACATTTTGATCCAACCACTGTTGCATGGTTGGATCGCCTGCAGTTAACTTCGTTGACGTACGATCGTCAACTTCCGTTAAGTTTAAGTTTGTCTGGATAAGCCAATTTGTAAAAGAAGCATTCATGTTTATGCGTAAAAGGTTACATACCTTGAGGGGAGGGGAGGAAAAATTCCTTCCCTTTTAATGCTTCTGCTTTTCTTCATTTCTCACTTCATTTTTTTTTTCTATTTGGGTTTATTTTTTGCCCAAATTATTTGTATTTGTCTGTAAGATGACATCTTCCTCAAGATCTGACAAGGGAAAAGGTCGTGTACCTTCAGAATCAGATAAAAATGCCCGAGATGAGAAGTTGAAGCGGAACAAAGTCCTGTATCATTTCTCTACCAACGATTAGAAGGATATTCACAGAGATCCATGCTCTCATGTGTCAAATTTAACTTCTTTGCTAAGCATTTCTTTAAAAATCAAACACTTTGATTTTTGTGTTTTGAATTTTGAATTTTTGAAATTCATTGTATGATCTGTATTTTACTGGGTATCTTGCTATTATGTAATGACATGATGTATCGGTATGAGAAATGTGTATTTTATGTGTAGAAAAAAATGTTACTTATGCATGTTTTGATTGTGTCAGATGTTAAATCTGACCGTGTATTTATTGGGAAAAATGTTAATTTACCCAAAAGGGTAATATGATTATGCAAAGGGATGTGTAAAGGTATAAGACCTTTTGATTTAAAATTTTCGGGATGATCCGAGATATGTGCAGTATCCAAGCCTAAAGCTAGACATAGTGTATGTCATGTTTAACTCACTTGGCCGAAAATAAATGTGTATTAGAAAAAAATTGTTTTTGTTATGTACTTATTTGTTGGATGGTAAGAGTTAGGTTTTAAAGGCCCAAAAAATGTATTTTGAAAAAAATATTTTATTTATTACTTATGTGCTATTTGTATTATTATTTATGTATGTACATATATTGAAAAAATATTTTTTAATTTTAAAAGAAAGATAGTATATACATACATTTTGAAATCATGAGATTTTATTTTATAGATAGAAAATAAAAGAAAAGATGTGTTGTGATGCGTCCAAGATAATTTGGACCCACTAAACAGCCCAATCTAAACACCTGGCTTTCAACGTGTTTGTAGATCCTCTGAGCCCAACTCTGAAATACCAAAGAACAAACGTGAACTGGGCAGGGGCACTCCCTGCAAAAGCCCTCCGGCGTGTGAATTAGCACAAGAGAGTAAACAATTCGGCAGAGTTTAGGCTGGGAAATAAGATTGTGCATACCTCTCTCCGAATTCTGACAAGGTTTTTATATGTGCCAGAGGCATAACTGCCCATAATCATGAATAACTGCCCATGATTGGCATTAACTGCCCATGATTGGCGTTAACCGCCCATGATTGGGATTAACTGCCCATGACTGGCATTAACTCCTCTGCAAACTGTCATGGCCTGTAATCGGGACTATTGCTCGGGTGTAACCACCCTCAACTGTTTATCTTAATCTTTTCCGGACATCAATGCCCTCAACTGTTTGTAACTTACTTGGTGCAATCGAGCAATGTTGCCCGCTGCTCGCATAATTAAGCCCCCATCTCAAGTATTTATCTTGGCCGAAACAGGCTACGATTGCTCGTAACATTTTTGCTCGCTTGCTCGGAAGCTATACACGGTTGACACGTGGCTCCTGGCTTGGGCCTAATTGGGCCGGGCAGCTCAGTAGCCCCCAACTCCTTGTCTTATCGAGTATTCATGCTCACGACGAGGAGGATCCCAAAAATTTCAAAGCAGCTCCCTCCAAAATTTCAAAACCCAAAAACTACCTGAACAATGATTCACGAAACGTCTTGAACAAGCGTCTCTTAAGAGTACGAAGCGTCAGCCGTCAACTGTCAGCCGCCAGTCTGAACTGCAGGTTCAACTTCCTATGCCCATTAAATGCGGCCTCGTTCAGCACGCCTCGTGCTTCGGGCCCAATGATTCAACCTTCAAACGGCGGCTGCCTTGCGTATAAAAGGCTGGACTCGATTCCTTTTACCACTTTACGCTCCTTTGCAATTCATAAAACCATTCAAGCGGATAGGCGAAACAGGCGGAATTTTCTGCAAATCTTCATCCAGAACCACTTTCCAGATTGCATCTTTGTCGCGCTTCAACAACAAAATCAAGATCTTCATCAAATTCTCCAGGTATTTCACTGCCCCTTCCTCATCATCTCCTTGCATTACACTCTTTTAAGTTCTAAGTTAGGGTTTACACCATGTGAACCCCCTTTTCGATTTTCTGTAAGTTGTTTGCCCAAAACTCAATCGCCTTCGTCTTTTACCAATTAGCAACCCCAACCCAAGGAATCGAGAAAGCCTGGGTCAGTACCCTGTTTACTGATCTCGCAACCCATATACTAACCAACTTTTTTGCCATACTTCACCCCGTCAATATTTAACCTGTAATTCTCGATTCCTTTTCCTGTAGGATGTCTAGCGAAGGGACCGTTTCTGAAATTGAAGGCCAGAGCTACGACCATAGAGCTCAAGTAGAGAGACCTCCGTCCTCATCTTCTTCCGAAGAAAACGAGCAAGACGTGGCTCCATTGGTTACACGCCGACGAAAACCCTCAGAAGCGAGCAGGCAACAGATCGATAACGAACAAGCGAGTAATATTCCTCGCCCAAACGACCAACTACCCGGACCAAGCCGAACCCCATTTGTTCCTGCCCCCTCTTTTTCCTCTCCCTCAATCAGATGGGAAGATTTAAACTCCGAGGACGAGGTTAGTACCTGGTTCTATTCGCTGGGAATAGATCCCAAACTGTACCGTGTTCGCGCCTTCGACTTAGACCTAGAAAAGGAAGGCCACAATTTCCAAGGAGACAGAATGGTATTTTATTTTGACTTTTTCCAAGTCGGACTCCGACTTCCTCTTGACCCATTCATCGTTGAACTGATGAATGCTTCTAACACCCTTCCCTGCGACCTGACCTTAACCACTGTTAGGTTCCTAGTATCCTTTACTGTAGCCTGCCGATCCCTCGGGTTCGAGCCCGATATGACTTTGTTCCGAAAGTTTTTCCTCCTTTCCCTTGACAAGAAAACTGGCCGCATCAACAGCCGCTCAAACCATGGTTTCTTCAAGCTTCACCGACCCAACAAGGTCGATACTGACGGAAAGCCTTGCTCATCGAATCGAGCATTGGCTGGCCATTCGCGCCTTATATCAGCGACTACGGTCTTCCCGAAAACGACAAACATGCCTACCGAGCTGGAGAACCCAAAATAGTCAAGGCATTTAGGAAACTGTTAGGAGCAGGAGAAGGGCAAACCGGGCAGGATTTTGTGTTGGACTGGCGAGTCCTTACTTCGGACCTCGGTCTTCTGCGAGCTGCTGGGATCTCCTACCTTCCTGTTGAAGGGGTGGAGCCCCGAGTTACAATCGACCAAGAAACCCCTCACCCATACTGGGGTTCTTGTCATGGAAATAGGTTCCCAAGTGAGTGCGAGGATTGTGCTCGACTGGAACCCTTTGCCGACCTGAGTTTTCACTTTCTGGTTTCCTCTCAACCCTTTACTTTGTCAACCTTTTCTTCGATAATTTTAAATACCTATGCTTTCCTTGGTGCTAATACTTGACCTTGTGCAGAAATGAGGCAGCTGACCGATGTCACCAAGTTCATGCAGGCTGCTAAAAAGAGCTCGAGCAAACGAGCTAAACACCTGTCCACCCAGCCAGCCATTAATCTTCCAACGGTCCCAGCTGCGACCTCAGGCCGGGGAACTAAGCGCCAGCAACCTGAACAATGTACCTCTACCTTCATTCCTGCTCCCTTGGTGCGAGAACCAGTTGCTGTCTCACCCCCTGTCATCACCATTGAACCCACTGAAAGCCCGAGGAAACATAGGCGCCGGGCAGATAAAGCTGTGGTCGAAGAGAGCACTCCACTTCCTATTTGGCAACAAGCAAATTTCGTCATGCCCGACGACCAACCCAAAGCTGCTGCCCTCATCAAGGAACTTGCCAACGTTCCCGACCTCGACAACATCGCTGTACACAAACGAGGTGGTTTCCCGTCCACTACTGGACTCGGACTAATGAAACGTCTCCACCACAAATGATCCAAAAGAAGTATGCCGACCAAGCGAGCTCGGTATTGATTGGAGAAATGGGCCTGTGCATGACCGAGGTAACGCATTTCGCCCTTTACTTACTGTTTTTCCTTTTTCCATATTTCTTACAAATATATTTTTCTTAACAGATCGCCAATAAGTCAATCTTGATGTACGAGCGCTTAATCACGAATCTCAACAAGAACAATGCCCTCACTGCCGAGAAGGACACCCTGGCCGCCGAGAAGAACGGCTTAGAAGAGAAAATTAACTGCATCCGAGCTGACCTCAAAAATAGCGAGGAATCCCTCACCAGCAAGGTGACCGAGCTCTCAAAGGTCGAAGCCGAAAAAACAGCATTGGAGGCCCAATTGAACCTTTCCAAAAGGTCCGAAGAAACTGCGCTCAATAACATAGCCGGAGTTCGACGGGAATTACGATCTTGCCAGAATGATTTGGAAGCGGCAAATGCCACTATCACCAAGCTCGAGCAATTAGTATCGGAGGTCGGCTCTATGACGAGTGACGAGCAAAAGCAACAGATCATCGAAGACTACAAGAGATCGAACGACTTTGCCAATAGCGTAGAAAGTGAGGCCTACCCGTTTTTTGTGCAGGGGATGAACCACATTTTGAGGCAGCTCGCTTGCAGTGGATTGGAGATTAGCCCCGAGCAACTTGCCGAATGGGGAGCTAACCCCCTCTTTTGCTCGACCGCCCGGGCCGGCCACTCCCAAGTGCCTTTTAACGAGGATGAATTAGAAGGCTTGGCCGAAGCCGATGCTGCAAAGGGCCGGCCTCCATGGATCCCGCCTCCTGTCGTCGATACTACAGTCACCGACCTCATGACAGAAATTTGGCGATCACAAGCTCCTTCAACTACCACTGATGGCACCGAAGATCAAGCTGATGATGAGGTTACAATTCTGAATACCACTGCAAATACCGAGGAACCCACCGCTGCTTCAACTGAGGACAACACTGCCTCCGCTGTTTGAGTTCGTCACACAGGCCTGCGCGCCTTTCTGGCCTTCGTGCCTTGTCTCAAAACAATTTTACTTCGTCTGTAATATTTTAACTTCTTTTATTTTTGAATGACCTCCCCATATTAGCTTTAGCTGAACAAAATCATCTTTTACTCGCTCTCAAAGCGATCAGAATTTAACTAAGTTTTTACTCGCTCTCAAGCGATCATCATTTAGCTTAGCTTTTACTCGCTCTAAAGCGATCATCATTTAGCTTAGCTTTTACTCGCTCTAAAGCGATCATCATTTAGCTAAGCTTTTACTCGAATACCCCTCCCTTACGAACATAAAGCCCTCTATGCTCGCAATAAGGGGTTATTCGATCAACTGGAAACATCTCTTCAAATTTGATCGAGCATAAAGACCTTTATGCTCGATCAAAGACTTGAAGAGATTCAACTCAAAAACCCCAACTTGAAGACCCACTTTTCAAACATAAAGTTGAAAAGTCAACTGAGCTTCATCATTGCCATTTATCATGAGAGAAAAAGATCAAAGAATTACATATTGTAAATCAATTACCAATAGTATTTCTTCAAATGATCCGCATGCCATGGATGCTTTAACTCATCACCATCCTCTGTTCGCAACATGTAGGTGCCTTCCTTAATAATTCTCGAAACTTGAAAAGGGCCTTCCCAGTTTGGTGACAACTTCCCCATTCAGCTCGATGGCCCGTGGCCTCAATCTTACGAAGGACCCATCCCCACAAAGAAAAGAAATGATCGACCACGAACTCTCTTATCGTGGTGAGCCTTTGCTCGTTGCTTATAGTTGGCCATCCTCATTTTGGCTTCTAGCCGTCTTTCTTCCAACAAATCCAAATCTGCTGTTCGAGCTGTGTGATTAGAACCGGCATTGTAATTTAAGACCCTATGAGTGGGCAAATACATCTCTACTGGGGCCATAGCATCAGACCCATAAGCTAAAGAAAAAGCGGTTTCCCCGGTTGGACCCCTTACTGTTGTTCTTATCGCCCACAAGGTCAAGGCACTGCCTACCCACCCATCTTCCAGCTTTTTCTTCCAAATTCCTCTTCAAAACATGCAGAATTTGTTTATTCGCAGCTTCTGCCTGACCATTGCCTTGTGGATACGCCACAGATGACTGCCAATGTTTCACCCTCATTTGCTCGCACGCCTGTAAACTTTTTCCGAAAACGGGTCCCATGATCGATACAATTGCTCATGGACCCCAAACCGACACCATATGTGCTCGTGTACAAAATCGATGACGCTCACCTCGCTTATGGTCGCGCCTGGCTTCGCTTCCACCCACTTCGTGAAGTAATCCACTGCAACTACATATATTTGAACTTCGACCGAGCAACGGGAAAAGGACCAATCAAGTCAATTCCCCACATGTCAAATGGCCATGACGCGATAACATGTGAGTCCGCTTCTAGATGGCAATCGTGGATATCTCGCATAACGTTGACACTTGTCGCAATGATTTAACATATATCTCAAGATCCCGCCGCAGTTATCCAAGAAAATCCCGCCGCTAACACTTTCTGCTAACGATCGCTGGCCGTGGTGACCTCCACACTTGCACACTTGCTTCATGCACTTCGCCCAAGATTCCTCCGTCATCTCTGGACGAACACACCTCAACAAAGGTCGTGTATAAGATCTTCGATACAGGACGTTGTCTAAGATAATGTAACGGCATGACCGCTTCTGGACGGTTCTAGCTTCCTTTTTGTCTTCAGGCAACACCCCATGCTCGATGTACGCTCGAAGATCATCTATCCAACATTTTGCAGCTGGCTCTATGTCCATGACCACTTCCTTCTCGATGACAGGAATTTCCAGATGCTCGATCATGACTCTGTGATGCAAAGACCGAATTTCATCCTCACCATCTTCGATAAATAGTCCGCCGCATATTGTCCTCCCGAGCAATTCTTACTAGCTCCCAGTAATCGAAATCTTTTAAAATTTCTCTTACCATCGCACAATAACGGACCAAGATCGGGTGATGCACTCCATAGTCGCCTTTGACTTGATTAACCACCAACTGAGAATCACAATATACAACCACGCGCACTCCAATGTCTTGCGCGAGCTCGAGACCAAAGAATTAAAGCTTCATATTCGCCTGGTTGTTCAAGCCGCCGAATTTGAAACGCAACGCCTTTTCGAATTCCACATCTTGCTCCGTGGGACTAACACTAAACCAAAGACCACTCCCAAATCGACTAGCCGAACCGTCAACATGAAGTTCCCAAAGAATATTCGGCCTCGGCTTTGACTTGCATTACTCGTCCGTTGCTTTACTCTCCACCTCTTCCTCGATAGACTCCTTAAAGCTTGTCTCGCCTACAAAGTCCGCTATAGCTTGCGCTTTAATTGCCGCCGGCCGATAATCGATGTCAAACTCTGCTAACTCGATTGACCAGTGAGCAACCGACTGTAAGTATCCGGCTTGTGCAAAATCTTTCGCAAAGGTGAACTGTACACAACAATGGAGTGAGCGTAAAAATAAGCTCGTAGTTTCCGAGCAAAGAACAACAAGCGAGTAAGCCAATTTCTCTCGCATTAAAATATCTTCCTCTACATCGCTGAGGGCTTTGATACATAATAAATGTGCTTTTGTACATTGCCTTCTTCCCTAATCAAACAATGGCTACCGCCCGCTCGGTAGCCAGATAAACATATAATTTTTCCCCAAATACCGGGCTACTCAACAAGGGTGGACTTCCTAAATACTCCACCAATTCCTTGAAAGCTTTCTGGCATTCAGGAGTCCATTCAAACCCTTTATTACCCCGCAAAACCTTGAAGAAAGGCAAGCAACGCCTCGCCGACCTCGAGATGAACCTTCCTAGAGCAATCACTCCGCCATTTAGCCTCTCGCACGCCCTTAACACAACGAGGAAGCTTCATAGTAACTAATGCCTCTATCTTCTCGTGATTTGCCTCAATTCCCTCTCAAGAAGAACTATGAAACCGAGGAACTTGCCACCTTTCACTCCGAACACACATTTGCTCTGATTCAACTTCATGTTGTTCCTCCCGAGATTAGCAAAGTTTCCCCAAGTCCTCTGTGCTCGCCCCTTGGTCTTGACCACCATATCATCAATGTAGGCTTCAACATTTCTCCCTATCTCGAGCCGAATACCCTGCTGACCATCCTTTGATAAGTGGCCCCAAAGATTCTTCAAACCGAAGGGCATCATCTTATAACAATACACCCCCGCTCGGAAAGTCATAGAGCCTTATCTCGAACCAGCCATTTTAACTTGATGATACCCAGAGTAAGCATCTATAAACCGAGGAGCTCGAACCCCGCAATGGCGCCGACCAACTTGTCGATTCTCTAGAGGATAACAATCTTTCTGCAAGCCTTGTTCAAACCGTGAAGTCAACACACATCCGCCACTTGCCATTTGACTTTTTCACCATAACCACATTAGCCAACCAAGTTGATAATGTATCTCCTCAATAATATCGCCTTTAAGCAATTTCTCGACTTCCTCCTTGATCGCTTGATCCTTTTCTACCGAATAAACCCGTGGTCGCCGCCGGATTGGCCGATAAGCCGATCAACATTCAACCGATGCAAGGCCACATCCTCGCCACCCCTTGCATGTCCTCCGTCGCCAAGCGAAGATATCCGCATCTGCCCCGCAGCTTGCTTAATTAGGCTTTCCCTTGCTTCTACCGTCAAAGCTCGACCAATCTTGATCTTCTGCTCGTGATAGTCTGGATTGATGACTATCTCTTCTAGCTCGTCTTGAGCCGTAAACTCTGGCTCATCTCGCATTTGGAGCGTATCACACTCCACTTTTTCATCCTTCTCAGCTCGATCCTCAACTTTGTCGAGCTGGTCTACCTCCATAGCCTCAACTGGCTCCTCAGACATGGATGCTGGCAAAGATTCATCAACAGGGTCAACGACCTCATCTGGCTCGTCAAATCCCCCCGACGTCAATGTCGGCAAAGGATTGTTAATACCTTCCTCGGCCACCTCTTCTCGCCACGCCCTAAGACATGCACTGACGGCAGAGATGGAACCTCAACCTCTATTCGAGCAGTGACCACTGCTGCATCCTCTTCATTTTGACTTGTCTCCCCCGACTTCAATGTCGGCATGGAGCTTGCTTCCATTTCCAAATCCTCCCTGCACTCATCGCTACCACCGATGGTCCTACAAATACATGAGAAGTTTCCTTGGTACTAATAGTAACCTTTTGCTCGCCATCTTCCAAGGTCAACTTCTGCTTCTTTCTCTGCGTATCCCGAACATATTCAAGCACTGCTCGCGGTTGACTCCGCAATACTCCCACTCCTTGATCGGTATAAAATTTGGCTCTCTGGTGCGGGATTGACGCGACCATCTGAAACTTAGTCATGCTCGGTACGCCCAAAATAATGTTGTAAGGAGATTTCAAGTCGATTACCATAAAGGTAATCTTTTCAACCCGGGTTCTGAGCCCCTCACCAATGAACATCTCCAGCTCGATAGTACCCTTTCTGACCTTATGATTTGTGAAACCCTCTAAGGCCCTAGCATACGGCTTCAGGCGATCATCGCTCAACTCCAACCCCTGAAAGCAGGAATAATACATCACATCCCGGCATGCTCCAGTATCCACTAGTATTCTGTGCACGACCCAACCATCAACCAACGGCCGAGACAATCAACGATCGCCGCAGCAACATTACTCGCCAACTCACTGCGAGTAAACTGATAGCCTGGTTCTCCATCTTGCAAAGTTGTTGGGCGATCCACCACTTTTGACAAGGAATAGATTTGCTTGCCCAGCTGTGTTGGAGTGAGCTCTTCATCCATTATGACATTGATAACCCCCCTAATAGGTGGAGCCTCCCGCCTAGGAGCATTCCCCCTATTGCCTGCATCTCGCTTGAAGCGGTCTAACCGCCCCTCATTGATTAACTTCTGAATGGCCTTTTTCAACGGCCAGCATTCTTCCGTGGTGTGCCCATAATCGTCATGATAGGCACACCTCTTCGTCTGATCCCTCTCTCCAGCTGTATTTGGATTCATACGAGGTGGATTGGGAAGCTCGTTTCTAATCTCGACATGATATCCTCGCAATGTATTGAGCGGGGTCAAATCTGACTCTCGAAGAAACTCTTTCGGCCGATCATACCGAGACTTACTCTTGTTATAACCGCCACTTCCCCGCTCGGCCATTTCCTTAGCCCCCGCAGCCTTCATCTCTTTCTTCTTTTCCTTCTTCGCTGCCTCACCAATAAGACCACTTCTGTGCTCGCATGAGCATCTCTGCCTGTGTCTTCGGTTCACGCATACTCAATTCTGACCGCAAACCGCCTTCTCCTTCTAACAATCCCGTTTCAAAACACAACGTGACCTCTTGCTCGGTCAAGCCTGGAACTTGCTCGAGAACCTTGGTAAACCTCTCAAGGTAACTCGCCGTTGATTCATGTGCACCCTGCTTAACCTTAGACAAATCAGCCCTTGTTTTTGCTAATGAACCGGCAGTCCCAAAATCGGCCAGGAATTTTACTCGCAAATCCGCCCAATTATTAATCGAGCGTCGTGGTAACGCACCCATCCAAGCTAGAGCCTTTCCTTGCAAGGCACCAACAAAAGCTCTAATTTTCAACGCTTCATCAAGTCACCAAGCCAACTGGGACTCAAAAGACATCAACCGCCCTAGCTTTAGTTTTGCCCGTATATTCCTTAATGTTGGGAAAAATCAACCCCGCTACCGGTGGTGCATTCTCGATCCACCTGGCTAACGCAGATGTACCCAAAATTCCCATCTAGAGCCTTGCCTTGTTCCTGTGCTTCCATCCGGCGCTTCAACTCCTCAAAATCGTGCATGTTAATGGTTGCAGGCAAACCACCCCCAAGCTGAGGCTGTACTACAGGCATAGGAGGGGCCTGTGGGGGTCCCATAGCCGCAATGGCTTGTGGAGCCCCCACGGCCTGCGCCACCTGTCCCTGAGGTGCCCCAGCGAGCTGTGCAATAGGTGCAGCTGATTGATGAGACCGCCTGGGAGAAGGAGTCCTTTGCCTCCGAGCATAAGAACCCCTGGGTGATCGTGAGCGGCGGCTGTATGCACGAGAACGCCGCGGTGAGGGCGAACGACGTCTGCGAGCATGCGACCTTTGCGGTGTAGGTGAGCGCCGGCGACGACGTGACTGAGCTGAATCCTCACCAACTCGAGGTCCCAACCTTGAATGAACACTAGGGATAACCCTATGACTGGCCTTACTTCCCTCCGGTTGATCATTACGCTTAGAATCATGCTCGCGTGGTTGGGAATGTACAACCAAGGATGCATCGGATTTCCCCCCGTGCGTGAAACACCAGCAGCCTGACCCGGTGCCAACAGAGTTGGCAATGGATCCAACTCGATGGGCAATGGTGGTTTGCCCATAGCAATCATTTGTAAGTTGAGTTGATGCATCTGACCGAGATAGATGGCTCTTTGGCGTAAAGCTTCTTCTCGAAATTCATGGGCTAAACCGGCTGCAGCCTCAGCGCTTCTGGCCATCGATTCAACCCCACGCCTCTGATTCAACTGGTGACGTGCATCATGGGGTGGAGGGACATTACTCCCGGCAGCCTGATTGAGGCTGTGATTCTGATGTGCCTCCTCTCTGCGACTGCTGCCACCACCATTAACTCCGTTCTCCGCCATAAATAAGACTTAAAAATAAAAAATGTCTAACTGAACTTTTAATGCCGTGAAAACTCGTTTCCCGGCAACGGAACCAACTGATGCGTCCAAGATAATCTGGACCCACTAAACAGCCCAATCTAAACACCTGGCTTTCAACGTGTTTGTAGATCCTCTGAGCCCAACTCTGAAATACCAAAGAACAAACGTGAACTGGGCAGGGGCACTCCCTGCAAAAGCCCTCCGGCGTGTGAATTAGCACAAGAGAGTAAACAATTCGGCAGAGTTTAGGCTGGAAAATAAGATTGTGCATACCTCTCTCCGAATTCTGACAAGGTTTTTATATGTGCCAGAGGCATAACTGCCCATAATCATGAATAACTGCCCATGATTGGCATTAACTGCCCATGATTGGCGTTAACCGCCCATGATTGGGATTAACTGCCCATGACTGGCATTAACTCCTCTGCAAACTGTCATGGCCTGTAATCGGGACTATTGCTCGGGTGTAACCACCCTCAATGTTTATCTTAGTCTTTTCCGGACATCAATGCCCTCAACTGTTTGTAACTTACTTGGTGCGAGCGAGCAATGTTGCCCGCTCGTCAATGTTGCCCGCATAATTAAGCCCCCATCTCAAGTATTTATCTTGGCCGAAACAGAGGCTACCTGATTGCTCGCGTAACATTATTGCTCGCTTGCTCGGAAGCTATACACGGTTGACACGTGGCTCCTGGCTTGGGCCTAATTGGGCCGGGCAGCTCATGTTGAAAAATGTTCAATTAATTTATTTATTTATTGAAAATGTTAATTGTTTGTATGTTATAAAAACAACCTTTATGCAAGAAAGCATTTTGGTGGGTAGAGAGGATGTATGATAGTTAGTAAATGTATTACTCATCAAAAGACGAAAGAGATGTTGTATGAGTTTATGTAGCAAATGTTTTTGTAAAATTTATGAATATAAATTTGTGTTTGTTTTTATTTATTCTCATGTTATGAGAGATTTGTTGTGTATATGTTGTACTGCAGAGTTTCTGGAAGAGATTTATGAGTCTTTTTCTCCTCGGGCAAGGTATCTGGTGAACCAGACAGGATTTGCTCCGTTCTGAGGAGCGTTGGGAAACTTCCCTAGCTTCTTAAATATCCATGAGATGTTGCGAGAGTATTGGTGGGACATCATCCAAACTTTTTATTTCGCTTGGGGGGAGGCGACCATGACGCCAACTGATTTCGCTGCTTTCACTGGTGTTCCCACTAGGCGTGGCATATGTTTGGTGCCTGAGTTGGAGCTCAGGCTCCGTAGCGACGAGGTTCATGATTTTTTGGGCTTTGAGTCCATATACAACAGTAGTGATAAGATACGCGTTCCTAGCGTAAGGGATCGGCTCCGGGCGAATGCTTGCTATGTTAATGATGTCGATGATGTGGCTGTGGAGCGAGTCGCCCGAACATTTATGTTCTTCTTTCTTGGCTCTACTCTGTTCGCAAATGTTTCTTACGCTTTGCACGTATCATTGCTGAGTTGTCTTCGGGACCTGTATCAGGTCTCGAGGTATGATTGAGGACAGGCTGGCCTGGTTGAGTTATACATTTACATGGAGAGGTAGTCTCCTATAAGATAAGAATAAACTGTAAGGCGTGGGAAACATAAGAATTTTTGTGGCAAACCTTGAAAGTGCAGGGGCACCAGAACAAAATGAGGAACTTCATATTAATGTGCAAAACATATATATTCAATGGCTTGTGGGAGTTAGACCCTAAACCCTTGGCTAAACTTTAAGTACCAAGTCTAAACCATCTTGGCTGACTTGGTTTAGTGACATTTAATAACATGTTATTTATTTATTATGACCCGTGAATTCCTAAATGGGGTTCCGTCTTATGGATTTAGGATTCGTAAGACCGTCCTACATAAGTATTTGTCTTACAAGGATCAGGCTTGTCGTAATGAGATGTTCAACCTGACTGGTTTTGCTATCGCTTGGGAGGTAAATACCATCACTATATTTTACTGTCTTTGTATTTGTATTTGCATGTATATTTTTTTCAAGCTTTTTGTTAAAGGAAATTTTGTTTGCAGGTGTGGTTTTATTCTGTTTTTAGGCGGATGCCCTTTCAGTGCGAAGTGCTACCTCAGGCTCCTCCTTATTTGTTAGGGTATAATAACCCAAATAGGATTTCTCCTCAACATGAAACCCATTTTGATGTGGGTGTCCTTCGGACTTTCTTGCTCCAAGTCCGCAAGTAATCAGTGAATCTTTATCCTTGGAGTGGGCTCACTGGCGTGTATCTAGCTGCCGTGGAAGCTAGTCGCTGTCACATTTTAATACGATCTGTGATGCGTTATTGCACGTATTTAGGGGATCGAGTGCATAGACATCATTCGTTTCTTCGATCACCACCAGTGGCACCTCTACCTCCTCCACTAGGGATGCTTACCCCGGAGAGTATGCCTCATCACTATGAATACATGACGCGGTATCTTGTTCCTATCGGTGCTTATCCCTCCATGTCTTATGATGACTTTGTTAGGAGGGTATTATTACATTCTGTGCCCTCTAGACGGGCTTCTGATGTCGCCGGGCCTTCGTATTCTACGGCTACAAACCCGCTGGAAAAGCGAAGCTCCTTTTCAAAAATGAGTTTAACCCATAATAGGGAAAGCGATGCGATTTTTTTTTAAAATGTGCTTATCCCAGTATAGGAGAAGCAATGATTATGAAGCTTTGTGGTGGAATGTTGTCGATGATCAGCTTGTGTAGTTTTTGATAATGCTACTAAGAATCTTTGGGAAGAGGTCCTTGGCGAGATGCTGGCAGAACATTTGTATTTTTCCAAGGGCTAATGCGACAGAAGACCTGATAAGATGCACTAAAAGAATGCAAGCAAAAGATGAAAGCATGCGAATGAATCTTTTTTCTTCTTCAAAAAAATGGACTCTTGAATGCGCATGTGTGTTATCCGTTTCTTTAAACATGTAATATAAGAGTTTGAGATGTGGTTTCTGGTTGGCTTTAAAGGGTTATGAGTATAGGAGTTGATGGTGATATTTGAGATGAAGGTGGGTGACGTTTAGGGTTATTTTTCAGTCATTTGACTAGTGCATCATTCAAGAAAGAAATTCAATCAGGATTAGTGAGTCCTACTAATTGATGCCTTAGAGAGACCAATTTTTTTCTTTTTTTTTATACTCTAACTTTTGCCTAGGTCGCCCTTTCGGGTTTTCAACCTAGCGAGCCTTTACCTCATAGGAAGTTGGTCTTTAAATGCATGTGAAGATAAATCACTTATTCTTGAGGGATCATGCCTTTGTAGCTTCTTCGTTTCTTCAGGCGGAGATGGAAATCACAGTTGTTTCTTGAGATGATGAGCCTTTATGTATCTAATGAGTTTGGCAGGAGAAGCCTCGGGATGACTCGATGAACCAAATTTTGTAAAATGGGATGGGAAAGTTCCTGAAAAGATTAACTGGTGACAGACCCAGAAAGACTCGATTTGAAGGGACTTTTCTAGGAGACAGAAATGAGTATGCTCAAAGAAAAATAGATGACTCTAATAGACAAAAAGAGAGTCACGATCCATAGTTTATCGCCAAGTATCACAAGTTTCATGGACCCTGCATAACATTTATTTTTTTGATGATTTTATATGTTTTTTAGCAAAGAGTTCTGTCCTGGACCCAGATCACGTTATAACCGATTGAAACAAAGCTATAGGTGGTAACTAGGTTAGGGTATAATGTTTAAGTCTTTGGATTGACTTTAGGGTTGAGGATTTGATTGGGCTCTAGTTCAAAGGCTTTTTGGGCTGTGGATTTGGTTATTTTCAGAAAGGCGATCAGAAGCAATCATTGGCTGGCCTTTTAGGCTGTGAGTTTGGATGAGAAATTGGTTTTTGGACATGGTTGTAGGTATTGGGAGATCGGCTTTTGGTTTTAATTGTGGGTTATGGGGTTGTCCAAGAGTGTGTGGTTTTTTTTTTTTTTGGTTGCGAGTGAAAGATATTTGTCTTCTCACTCTTGAGATAAAAAGGTGCTCACTCTTAGTGGATATATATATAAGAGTGGAGTAGCCCTCGTTTTGGGAAGCTGGATCTTAGAGATGGTTAGGCTTTGGTATATGGTGTATTTATTTAGGTATTTGGAAGGGTTTTGGTGTATGGTGGGTTTGTTGAGGTATTTTGGAAGGGTTTTGGTGTATGGTGCGTTTGCTGAGTTATTTTGGAAGAATTTTGGTGACTGGTGGGTTTGTTGAGGTATTTTGGAAGGGTTTTTGTATATGGTGGAGAGCCTTCAGTGTGTTACTAATGGCTCGGTTGTAATGGGTTGAAGATGACATTTCAACAAGATAGAAGGTTGCTTTTATTGAACTCACGTTTTTAATGGTTTGTGGATCCATATCTTTGAAATGACTCATTATCAACTCGTGTAGTTTTATCATGTTTTTACATGAGTTGATTCGTCATCATTTTTTCTTACAATTTAACAGACACTTCGGTGATAGGTGGTGCTCAAAGATAAAGAAGAAGACTCGACAAGCTAATATATGAGAAACAAGAATTTACCAGACTTGAATATAGAAAAATACCTTTGGAAAGCTCGATATGACGACTTGGTTGGACTTTTGAAATAACGAAGACCAAATGGATTAGTTAGCATACTCTGCAAGGATAGGCTGTAGGCATCAATATGAGCAAAAGAAAAACCCATGGGTGGTTTGAAAGCCCCAGTTCTGACTTCTCAGCTTTCCAGACTTTTCTACTTTCTTGACTTCTTGGTTTTCCTAGCTTTCCTTTCTTCCCTAACTCCCTATCGGTCTTTTTTTATTTCTTCTTTCTTTATTTTTTTAATCTCTTTTTTCATAGAAGTGGTAGATCTTGGCATCTTAAAGTAGGATTTACTGATATTGTATTTGAGATCGAGAGTGAATGATGCAATAATAAAATAGTAATGCATTTGTGAGAGGTTAAGAGGGAAGACTTTGAAGATGGAGATTAAGGATAATGGTGAGGAGATTTCATGTCTTTACATGTTTTGTAAAACAAAAAGAAAACACATAGAAAACACCTCCTTTTTTTTTGAAGAGTAAATCAAAGTATTTGTGTAGACACCCCAATTTCGTACCCCTGGTATGTAACATAACATGAAATATCAAGACCTGTTAAAAAGCTAATAAATGTAAAGTTACAGGGTCGAAAATACAAAAAACAAAAATAGGATGCGTAAAACAGTGAAATGCAGGGGGCCTAAGTGCCAAAAGGACACCAGAAAAGGACCCAGGCGTCGCCCACATTGCCTCTTGGCGCCACGCCCACTGTCTCCATGGGTGTCGCCCAACAGTGCTTTGTGCACTATAGCAGTTTCTCTTTGGTGCAATCTCTCAAGCGCACGGTACAAGCCGATGAAGCACATAATGAGAAATCTTAATGACGAAGGAATCCTTTCTCCAGCCTATAAATAGAGGCGTCCGACTTCAGAAATTCAGAGACAGTTTACACAGTTAGCGCCACAGTTACGCAGTGAGTTTCTCCCAGTGCGTTGTGAGATTTATTCCTCTAGCTCCGAACCTCCGCCAAATCTCCACCAAACACCAAAACCAAGCGGCCAAATCCACAAAAAGCAAGTAGTTGCTCTGCCTGATTTCCTCCGTTAACAAGCAAACAACATCAAAAAAACAAGCAGTTACTCCGCCCGGATCCCGATGCCGAAAAGCAACTTTCGGAAACAGTTACTCCACCCGAATTCCCGCAACAGCAAAAGCAGCAAAAAAGACTCCCTCTTCCGGAAGGACAGAGCGAGCGCAACCTAAAATCTTTTAGAAGCTAGTTGGTACGGGATAAAACCCCCAAGCTTCAAAAGGTAGGTCATTTAAAGTTTTATTTATTAAAAAAAGCTATTTAGATCGGTCCGATGTAATAAAAATAAGCAGTTATGCTGCCCGAATTTTTATAGGAAATAGCACTAAAAATAACCATTATTATGGCCAAAATTTTATAAATATATTTGTAACTCCAAGAAGGAGGTTGCCGCAAGTTTGTAATAATATGGATACAGATATGTATATTTAAATATTTTATTTTATCTGTTAAATAAAAAAATATATATTTTAGCAAAAAAACTATTTTGAGACCGAATGGGCGAGTTGGGTGTCTAACCCCTTCCCACCTCGTAACTTAGCCTCCGAACCTTTTTTCAAATCTGTTAATCGCATTTTGAGTCCACGATTGAGGTCAAGCGTATTCCATGCGCTTTAAGGTTTTGAAACCACCCACCTTCATTAGCGGAATAAGGTCGTCGAGATCTGGGGCAGTCACAATTTGACCGAACCCGAAGGCTGCCTACGTTCCTGATTTCGAGGCTAATGTCATCGTAGTTTAACTTTGTCAACTGAATTTTTTTTTTTTTTTGAAGTAACCTCTTTTTTTAATTTGAAAGAATAGAGAGTTTTTTTTTTTTTGAGAAAATGAAATCTTTTTTATTTATTTTATAAAAAAGATTATATTTTTTTTGCGAAAAGAAACAGTTTTTTTTGAAAGGAAAATGAACTAAATATTACACATGATGTTTTTAGAAAACCTTTTTTTTTTGCGATTCCTGAAATGAGATGTGACGATTACGTATCTCCGGACAATCCTCTCAGGAAAGCAAATGATAAATAATCAATTCTTTTATTTTTCAGCCCCTGCAAGGTTGTTAGCGATAACAAAGGAAAACAACAAAGATCTCAATATGTATGCAAACAAAAATTGGATTAACGGAAAAAAAATTTCTTTTTGATGACCTTTTTTTATAAAGGTGGAGTAACAGGGAAAATGAGTGTAGCAAACAACAAAAAAGGGCGACCCGACGGATAAAATGAGTACGTACCTCCAGATAATCCTCTCAGAAGAGAAAAGGATAAATAATCAACTGTTTTTTTTTCAGCCCCTGCAAAATTGTTAGCGATACCAAAATAAAACAACAAAGATCCCAATATGTTTAAAAACAACACTGAATTAAAGGAAAGAAAACTTTTTTTTTGAAATATTAAAAATTATATACATAAAAGAAGCCAAAGAAATGTAATAGGGAAAAAACAAGCATATTGATAACCCCAAAGAACGTAAGTCTTTTGTTTTAAAGAAAACAATAAAGTCCCCAGCAGAGTCGCCACTGTGAGTGGCCCGTTTTTAACCTTTCCCTCACTATTGAAAAGCGGGTGGTTTTGAAACATTCAAATGCGTGAAATACGTCCGGCCTCAATTGTGGACTCAAAAATGTGTTACAGAGTCGCCACCTCTATTTTATGGTTAAACAGAGAAAAAGACCCCAGGCACCACTCCTCCTATGGGTGGCGCCCAATAGTGCTTCCAGGACCGTAGCACTTTACTTTTGGCACAACTCTCTTAGTGCGCGGTACAAGCTTGTGAAGCACACATGAGAGAAAACTTAATGATGAAGGAGTCCCCATCTCGGCCTATAAATAGAAGGCCCTAGCTTCAGTGAATTCACTCCACACAGACTTCACGCACACAGTTCACACACCACGATCACGTAGTTAAAGTTTCTCCCGCAGTGAGTTCTGAGAGAGCGTTGTGAGAATTCCCCTATTTTAAGCTTCGAAGCTCTGTCAAATCTCCTCCAAACACAAAACCAACCAGTGAAACTGAACCTTAGCCTCCTCGTTAAGATTCCACCATATTTTCCCGGTCCAAAAATTCCAAAAAGAGCAGTTGCTCTACCCGAATCCAGACGCCAAATCCGCAAGAAGCAAGCAGTTGCGCTGTCCGATTTCTACCGTCAGCAAACAAACAACAGCAAAAAGCAAGCAGTTAAACCGCCCGTTTCCCGAGGCCTAAAAGCAACTTTCGGAAGCAGTTACTCTACACGAATCTCCGCAACAGCAAAAGACTCCCTCTCCCGGAAGGACAGAGCGAGAAAAATCCAAAACACTCAGAGTGATCCAAAATGAACCTAAGTCCACAGTGAGGTTGGGCGTATTCCCACGCGCCCTTGCAACATCCTTTTTGCACTTTTAATTTCGTTTTCCCCTAAACAAGGGAAGATGGAATGAAAAGGGCGTTGCATTTTCTGGATCTTGTTTTCCCCTAAACAAGGGAGGATGAGATACAGAAAAACCTAAAGCACTCATAGTGGACCAAACCACACTCAGTGACTGGAGCATATTCAGCGCGCTATTTATAACACTCTTTTTGCACTTTTAATTTCGTTTTCCCCTAAACAAGAGAAGATTGAATGAAAAAGTGATGTCTTCCCCGAATCTCATGTTCCCCTAAACAAGGGAGCACGCGATCCGGGGGAATCTCTTCCCAGGGCACTCACAGTGGCGACTCTGCTGGAGACGTTGTTTTTATTTTAAATAAAAACGGAGAGCTGGACTCATTTTCATAAATAAATAAAAAATGAAAACAAGTTTTCTTTAGTTTCTGGCTAAAATATACTTATTATATTTATTTAGCATTTTAAATATTGCATATATATATATATATATATATATATATATATATATATATATATATATATATATATATATATATATATATATATATATATATATATATTTGTGCATCTAACCATTCACTTGTAGCAGTTTCGTTTCGAGTACCGTTACAAATATATTTTAAAAAATAGATTTCCGGATAGTATAACAAAAAGGCTGGGCTTTATTTTATTATTACTATATTCTGCTTTATATTATATATCTGCTTGCTTTATTTTTATCGCGTAAAATATGTAAATATTATTTCATTCTGTCATTTTATTTTTGAGATTAGGACCAATATGTAATTAATAGGAATAGATAGATTCCACATTTTTCTTTCTATTTCTTGATCTGAACAGCAAGACATGCCATATCTGTTTTATTTACTGCTTTATATCTGAAAAAAAAAACATTTTACAGTTTTTTTAGATACCGTACACACGTGCATGCACGTAGAAATATTCCGAAATGCTACCCTACACCATGGCCAGCCTACCCCCCGCATCAGCCAACGTTAAATTGCATATAGACTCTCAGGACACTTCATGGACCGATCGGTTTTTATATCTTTGAATTATTGACCAGTCCTTGTGCAAAAAGAAGCAAAATAAAAAAGAGAGAGAGAAAGAAATAGTAAAAAAAAAAAAGAGATATGAATAAAAATATGCACATGGGCTGACCAATAATTTTCCGATGTTCGACCTAGACCATTTTGAATGGTGGATCCTGGAAAGAGTATAGGCCATTCGCCTAAGATCAGTCCGATCTTGGGGAGTCGAAAGGTAGTTGGAATACGAGGTTCCTATACTCTGGAGAAAGAATCCACTATTCTAGGAATAGTCTTGAGACTGTCAAAACAAAGCGGGTGTTTGTCTAATCAATTGTAGGAAAAATGAATAATAATAAAAAAATATTAATAATAAAGGAACACTGTACTCCAAATCCAGAAAGCCTTCAGCCAACCCTTTCTGATGCCTTCAAACCCCTTTTCCTCAGAAACCTAGCTCGAGTTTGGAAAGGCAGAGATATTATTGGTCGGTTGATACGGAATACGGGCACAGATATCAGATCATAAAGTATCGGGGTCAGATCAGAAAAAGGCAGAATCAGTGCAGAGGGTATAGATTTGAGCAGAATGACAGCTGAAAATGAGCAGTCTACGGTGGGTGCAGACACATGGGGCTCCAGGGTACGCTCCAACTCTGGCTATGCAACAATGGTTAGATCAAAATTTGGATGCACGAAATGATCGTTTATTAAGCCAGATAGCGAACCTCATGCAAGGTCTAAAATCCTCAACCAAGCACTAACCCACCAAACACCGCTAGTACCCCAAACCCAAATCTCCCACCTAACCTTTATTACCCAAATTTTAACCCTTTCTCACCATATCCACCATATCATTTCCCAAACACCAATATCCCCCAAAATCTAAATGACCTCCCTTTTCTCATCACCAATCCACTTCAAAATAGCCCACATATGAACCCTAAAAGTTATAACCAACCAGGCCAAGTAACGACCTATTTACCTTTCAATGATCTTCGAAATATTTACCAGAACCCATACCAAATACCTACTCAAAATCCTTACCAAATGGCACAGCCAGAAATAAACCCAGCTTTTCCCAATCGTACCAGTATATACCAAAACCCAACTCCCCATCCCACCAAAATAGAGGCAGACAAGGAGAATTTGAAAAATATGATACTCAAAGTTTTGAACAAATGAGAATTTTCTAAGCGGACATTGGCATTGCAACCTTCAGCAATACTACCTTCAAAATTCAAAATGCCCGACATAGAAAAATTCGATGGGACTGGATGCCCTATCTCTCACTTAAAATCCTATTCTACTAGCATGCAGTCAAGAGGGGCTAGCTTTGAAGCTATGGCTTCCAATTTCTATCTTACCTTAATAAGGGCTACCAAGCAATGGTTAATGCTAACAGACAATAGCACCATGAGTACTTGGGACCAAATAGCTGAGGAATTTCTAAAGAGGTACAAAGACAGTACTACCTCCGAAAACAAAAGAGATCTTGAATCGTGCACCCAAAGGGAAAAAGAAACATGTGCTGACTTTGCAGCCATGTGGAAAAGAAAAATAGCTCAGACGCTCGACAGGCCTGATCCGGCTGAGTCATCCAGGATGTTCATCAAAAACCTTCAACCTATTTACCTTCAGCACATGCGGTATCTCCCCTATATCAATTTCGAAGAAATAATGGAGATAGGGATCCGTATTGATGAAGATATACAGATTGGGCATTTAAAAGTCAATACGCCTTCCAACTCTTTCCACTATTCAAAAGGGAAGACAGCCGCATTAGGATCAGCCGTTAATATGGTAGGAAATACGCCTGTCATGCCATCAGCCAACTTTCAAACCCAAAACTACAACACTGTTCCATGGTCCTACGGAGCAGATAGGTCCGTCAATACAGTGGGTGGAAACAATGGTCCGAACAGGAACTTCAGGGGTCAGAACAGAGGAAATCAGTACTATGCTGAACTGCAAGCTCCTCGGTCTGTAATACTGCAAGGACTAAGTGCACAGGGAGTGCTGAAGCCTTTGGAAAAATATAGGCCGCCGAATCCTCTGCCCAACTCATGGAACGACGCCCAGTACTGTGAATACCATCGTTGTAGTTGTCACCTCACCGAAAAGTGTTATGTGCTCAAAAACGCAATCCATGACCTAATAGATGATAAGGTTATTGAAAAACCTCCCCCAAGACCAAATGTAGTCAATAACCCTCTACCTCAAATCAATATGATTGAGGCCGATGAAGAAAATTGTGTACCCAAGTTTGAAAGAAATAAACACCCATTATCATATATCATTGTTCCTTTCTTTCCACCCATAAAAGAGTCTAGCTGCAATATGCTTTCTTGGGACACTATCCTGGGTAGCCAAAATCCATGTAGCACTGAAAAAGCCACTTGAGTCGGTGGGGATGTCAGTCACCTTACTAGATCTGGTCAAGCCTGCCAACCAAACCAAGAAAAAGGTGACCACTCCAGCAAAGATCAAGAAACATATACTAGGGCTAAGAATATGGAAGATACCCTGCTAGCTTAGATGAAGAAAAACCCGAGCCAACATATCTATCTGGGGCTTGCTGTGTGCTTCCAAAACCCACCGTGATACACTGGCAAAATCCCTAAGTCAGGCAGTCATTCCCATTGAAACCTCCCCAAATGAGCTCACCCAAATGATCGGAAACATACACTTTGGAAATGTGATTATGTTTACTGATCTAAATCTGCCAAGGGAAGGAACCAACCACATCGATGCTCTCCACATCACCGTGGGGGTCATGGGAAAAAGGGTTCCCCAAGTTTTGATAGACAACGACTCTTATTTGAATGTATGTCCCACAAGCACGCTAACCAAATTGGGAACAAAAATATCAGAGGTTGCTCCTTCATCGCAGACAGTAAGGGCATACGACAACACTAGTCGATATGTCCTAGGGGTGGTCACCTTGATAATGACTATTGGGCCGTTAACCATGCCAATAGAGTTCCAAGTCTTGGACATACCAGCCACTTTCATCCTGTTGCTGGGATGCCCTTGGATCCATGGGGTAAAAGGTGTAGCCTCCTCCCTGCATCAGCGTGTCAAATTTATCCACGATGACCATGTAGTAATCATTCTTGCCGATAAGATCGTGGAAAACAAAGAAAACGGGGACATCCCAATCCTCGAAATAGAGCACGATGACACGAGAATTTTCCTTAGTGGCTTCGAAGTTACCCCCAAGCGAGAGTCAACGCCATTAAATATGGACGAGAAACTGACATCACCAGGAAGAAAACCACATCTTTAGGAAACATGGTCTCCGTTAAACATGTTTCGAAAAATGAATTATACGCCTGGTTTGGGTCTCGGCAGAAATCAGCAGGGACTTGTCAATCTAGTCCAAGATGAACTTAAGGAATGTATCCCTCCATTTGGTCTAGGATACAAACCTACTCCAGCTGAAATAGCCGCAGTTATGAAACAGAAACGTGAGAAAAGCAAGGTAGAACGAGAAAAGTGTCCTTACATAGATCCCCCTCTCCAACCATATAGGAAAACCCTAAATGGTTACTTTGTAAAGAAAGGAGAAACAGATGCCTATCTCATGTTTCCCGAGCCCTGGTTAGACCAAAATGGGAAACAACACCCTGGTTGGGAGATCTTCGAAGATGTCAGTCTCGCCACCGGTGAAATGGAACAAGTTACCTTGGAGCCCCGTAGCCCTGCATGTAAAACTGTCACAGTTGAGAATACCTGCAGTATAGACCAAGATGACTATGCCCTGGCCTTGTTAGATGATGATTCTCTAGGAGACAGTTTCTTGGGAATGATAGATGGAGGCACTAACAATGAAAACCTACCTGCTGAGTTCGAGTCTATTGCTGATAAGCCTCTGCAGAATTGGTATACTACGGCTGGCCCGCTCTTAACGCCCGCAGATCTGGTAGACCGTTTCGAATATACTATTCCACATCCTTCCTTTAGCCTTACGGATTGGTCATCTATCAATCCACTCCGTAAAATTAAGGACCTCAAACCCTAGGGCCTCAATAATGTAACCAACCCTGTACAGTTTGCTCCTAATAATAAAAATCTAGATGTCTTCATGTATTCCTTAGTTGCACCTTCATTAAAAGATGAATTATTTAGATTTGATAATAAGTCGTTTAATGAAATGGATTCAAAAGATAAAAGTTACCTATTTGAGCTCGCCAAGTCAGTCAAGCACCAGGAAAAACACCAATCAGCAGCAGCAGATGAAGACTTGTCCACCATTAATCTGGGGCTGAACAATGAAATCAAAGAAGTTAAAATCGGCAGCTACCTGCAAGGTTCTGAAAGGGCAGCACTGATCGACCTCCTCAAAGAATTCGTCGACATCTTCGCATGGTCCTACGAATATATGTCAGAGCTGGATCCCGCCATTGTAGAGCACCAGATCCCCACTTATCCTGATGCTCGGCTAATCAAACAGAAACTCCGTCGAATCAAACCACAATGGTCACTGCAAGTGAAAGAAGAAATCATGAAGCAGTTGCGCGTCAAGTTTATCCGGGTAGTTGAATACCCGATCTGGCTGTCAAACATAGTGACTGTTCCAAAGCCCAACGGAAAGGTTTGGATCTGTTTGGATTTTTGCGACCTCAACAAGGCGTCGCACAAAGACGACTTCCCTCTACCCAACATCGACATTGTGGTAGACGTCGTGGCCTCTCACAAAATAAGATCCTTCGTAGACGGCATGCTGGGCTACAATCAAATCAAAATAGCAGCAGAAGAGCAAGAAAAAACTTTTCACCACCCCCTAGGGAACTAACTGCTACACAGTCATGCCGTTTGGGTTGAAAAATGCTAGGGCTACATAACAAAGAGCTTCCACCATTCTCTTCCAAGATATGATCCATAAAGAAGTCGAAGTGTACGTGGACGACATGATCGTGCACTCCAACGACACAGACGGTGCCCATATTAGAGACCTTCGAAAATTCTTCGAAAGGTTAAGAAAGCATCAAATGAAGCTTAACCCTACCAAATGCACATTCGGGGTTACCAAGGGCAAGGTCCTGGGATTCATGGTGACCGAACAAGGCATCAAGATCGAGCCAGCTAAAATCAAAGCCATCACAAATATGCCGCAGCCAAAAGCTCCAACAGAAGTCAAAGGCTTCCTGGGTCGATTGTAATATATCAGCCGTTTCATCAGACAGGCGACTTCCATATGTGAGCCCCTATTTAAACTCCTAAAGAAAAATGTTGACCAAGTCTGGGACGAAAAATGCTAGCTAGCCTTCGAAAAAATAAAAACCTACCTTGCCAACCCACCAATGCTAGCTCCTCCCCATACACATAAACCTCTCCTCCTTTATTTAACCGTCACAGATGCAGCAGTAGGGGCTATGCTTGCCCAAGAAAAAGAAAACTCCTACATAGAAAATGCCATTTACTTCATAAATAGGAAGTTACAAAGAAGCGAGCTCAACTACTCAGCCTTGGAAAAAATTTGCACTGGTCTAGTCTGGGCAACCCAAAGGCTCAAAACTTATCTGTAAACTCGATCCATCAGGCTCATCTCCAGAATGAATCCTATAAAATACATCCTCGGCAAGCCATCACTCTCCAGTCGATTCGCCAAATGGTCGTTCCTCCTCAACGAGTTTGACATCACATATGTCATGCTCAAATCCATTAAAAGCAGCGTGATTGCAGACCATTTAGTTGATCTGCCTCTAGAAGCAGAAGATGTATCAGAGCCCAGTTTCCCAGACGAAGGTGTCTTGGAAATCATTGATCATGACACCAAATGGCAAATGTTCTTCAACGGAGCCGCCAACAAAAGAGGCTTCGGCATAGGAATCCTACTAATCGATTCGACAGATTCCCACACTCCGCTGGCCATAAGATTTGAGTTTGAATGCTCAAACAACACTGCTGAATACGAGGACTGTATTGCCGGTCTAAAATAAGCTCTCCGAAAAGGAGCCAAAGACTTGGAGGTCTATGGTGACTCTGTTCTACTCATAAACCAAGTCGAAGGGAAGTGGAAAACCCAGGATCCCCGGCTGCAGCTCTATCATGCCAAACTGACAGCACTAGCAAGTGAATTTGATAATATCTCGTTCCACTACCTACCGCAAGATAGAAATCAATTTGCCGATGCCTTGGCCACTCTAGCATCATTGGTTCAAATTCCCACCGAAATCAATGTCCAACCATATACAGTAGGGAAAAAGGTCACACATGCCTACTGCTTCGGAATCAATGCTGCTCCTGAGAAGGACAACGAGCCCTGGTATTCAGACATCATGAATTTGCTTTAGAAAGGAGTCTATTCGCCCAGCCTAGACAAAAGAGGGAAAATCTCCCTACGGAGATGGGCATCGCAATTCGTGATCAGCGGAGGCAGCCTATACAAAAGGCACTACTAAGGTTTAAAGCTATTATGCATCGATCAGGCCAAAACTGAGCAAGTCATGGACTAGCTTCATGGTGGTACTTGTGGGCCACACCTGAACGACCATATGCTGTCAAAGAAAGTCATCCGACAAGGGTACTATTGGAGTACACTAGAAATCGATTATATTCGGTGGGTACGTCACTACGACAAATGCCAGCGTTTTGCAAATCGACAACACGTGCCCCTGCATATATTATACAACTCTACAGCCCCCTGGCCTTTCTCAACATGGGGAATTGACATCATAGGTCAAATTCACCCGAAATGATCTAACGGCCATGAATATTTCTTGGTAGCTGTTGACTATTTCACAATGTGGCTAGAAGCCTCTTCCTACAAAGTACTGAATGCCCGAAAGGTATCCGAATTCATCAGGACCAACATCATATTTCGATATGGGGTACCTTTCGAAATCATCTCCGACAACGGCACACACTTCGAATGGGACGTAAACCGTCTGCTCGATGAATTCAAAATCCAAGGGCATAAATCCTCCCCATATCGACCACAAGCAAATGGTGCCGTTGAAGCAGCTAACAAGACGCTAGAAAATATTATCAGAAAAATGGCTGAAATAGGAAGAGACTGGCCAGAAAAACTAACGTTAGCCCTTCAGTCCATACACCCACTAGGGCTACCCCCTATTCTCTAGCCTATGGCATGGAGGTTGTGCTGCCCAATGAAGTAGAAATCTCATCATTAAGGGTTATGATGGAACCAGACGTATCTGGAATCGACTGGATCAAACAACGCTATAAAGAATTAACCATGATAGATGAACGACGGCTGCCAGGTCTAGAGCATACTCGGGCATATAAAAAACGAATAGCTCGAGCATTCAATAAAAAAGTCAAAGGCCGCGAAACCCAAGTCAGAGATCTGCTACTTCGCGAGAAACCCCCTAGTTATGTCGATAATAAGGGAAAATGGAAATCTCCCTGGATGGGACTGTATATCGTCTATCAGATCAGGTCAGGAGGTGCGGTGCTCCTCACCAATCAAGATGGGAAAGATCTTGTTCAGCCTTTCAACCTCGACAAGCTTAAGAGGTACTATGCGTGAATCGAAAAAAAATTCTTGCAATTGCTTTCCTCTCCAGCTCGGTAGGTTGAAAACCCGAAAGGGTGGCCTAGGAAAAAGTTAGAGCACAAAAAAATACAAAACAAAAAAAACAACAAAAGGAGAAGTAAGGGCTCGCTAGGTTGAAAACCCGAAAGGGTGACCTAGGCAAAAGTTAGAGCATAAAAAAACAAGAGAAAATGAGAGCGAATGTAGTTTCCAAATCCCCAGCATCTAATCTCCGGCCTGCCAGAGTCTTCAGCATACCCAGAGAAGATGATCTTGACTGACCAAAGAGAAAAACCATGACAGAGCTCATAAAAAACATCAGAATATAATATAATACAGTCCATAAGGTGCAACATAGGAATAAGTGTCTAAGACATATAGATTAACATTTATTTATGTACACTTGCCTATATACATGCTACCTATATCCCCTATTCCCCCCAACTATCCCTTTTTCATGCAGCTCCGCCTCGAAACGGTCCATCAGTAGATTCTGCGATGTCCAGTGACCATACTGCGAGGTACGTAAGAGGCCCCAGCCTCACCAAGTGAGCCTCCAAATGTGTCCTCATCCTCCTCGCCATCAAGACGCCATTGTCTCGATATTAGGGACACTTGGGCCGCCATCACCTCTATGGGTAGATTTCGCCACCGAGGGGATCACCTCATATGCCGCTGGGATTGCTCCGCCGACTCGCATTGCTCAATCGAGGAGGTGCATTACTAGGACCCGCCTCATCAGTATCAGGGGCCATCCGAGCACCAAGGCCATGCACTCGTCGAAAGTCCTCCTGTAAAGCCTGAGGAATTACCAGCCCGAGCTTTCTAGATCCTCCCTGATTTCCATTAAACAAGCATCTATGCCGCTGCTCACTCGCCGACCCAGCGTCCGTCTCATTAGATGCTTGATGACACAAGAGTGTCCCTAAACAGCCACCAACACCCATGACAGATACGCATGGGATAAAAGCATATACTCAGAAAAGGAGTAAGCTGCTTCCCGCAAAGGAAATTTGAGCTCCCATATATCGCGGATGAGGTTGCCCACTTTTTTATTCATCTGCAACTCCTCAGTCAGGGGACGTCTCACATCCGGAATGACCTCCTCCCTACCAAACTAGTGAAGGACTCGGTACGCCAGATAAGAGGTGGTATTCTCAAGACCCGACAGAATAACCTGGGCATAGCTCCCAGTAAACATAAAGAAGCTGCAAATCCGCCAATGGCTGACTACCTAGATGATTTACATGGTGCCATTGCGCAAAAAGTACTCTATCCAGTCACGCTCCAAAAAACTAGTCTGGTGATAATGGCCGTGAGAGCCATAACGCCTGGGATCATACATTCCTCTTATAAGCACTCGGCCCATCACCCAGTTAAGGTGCTCCTCCAGCCACATATGAATTAAGAGAGGGCTGCCATAAGGGAACACTTCATCACCAGACAAAAAAGCGTCCAGGCCAAACAAGGTTTCAGCCAAAATGACCGGGATAATATTTACCCGGCGGTCCCGAGCTTGCAGCACCAAGTCCACGACCCGCACATCTATAAATCCGGGTCAGCCCACCATAAGATACCGTCCCATAACGCAAAGAAAAATGGCAGCCAGCCGACGTCGCAGGTAGACCGGGTCATCTTCCCTATACTCAGTATAAGCAGTGGGAAGAACAGTCAAATTAAAATTGACTCCATTATAAAAATCTGGAGTAGCTCCGCGAGTCGAGCCGAACAACTCCCGTATTGCCATAAAAGGGCACCTCCGCGCAGAAGGCATAACAATAGGCCCAATGGTCGGCATCCCCACCATACTGCAAAACTCCTCAAAGGGGGCTCTACATTGACCAGAACCTGGACGCTCCCCTCAGCATATCCCAATTAATGCGCAAGGTCCACCATGACAGCAGGCATCGATACACATAGATGTGCTCAAACCACTCTCACTCCTTTGCTCGTAAGGAAAGTATCCAGAAGTCCAGCGCATTCTCATAAATCTCTATCTCCAAAGCCGTATGATAGGTGCGGTCATCTCTAGAAAAAGACAAAAAATTATATCTAACTAAAGAAGGGAGAGATAGAACAAAGAGAGTGCTCAGATAATTTGAGCAGAGAAAGAAAACAGATGAATGGTGAAAATGGACGCTGCCTCGACTTCCTTTTATACTGAGAATCGAAGAAACAGACGAATTCTGAGCACATTGCATGAATAGTGGCTGCAACAGTAGCACACATTAAAATCCATGGGCGCCACCCATAACCACTCTGGGTGCGGCGCCCATAGCCACCATGGGTGGCGCCCAGAAACCCCACCTCTGGCTCCCAAAACTGTCTGGTATCCTTGTTTCGGACTTCGGCTGCTCCACTACTGGCTCTATTTGTTCACGAGAAACAAAATGCTGAAGCTAGCCAATAACCCTCCCTAGCCGAAAGAAAATATCAAACACAGGAAGAGGAGGCTGCCTTTTCTTCCCCACAGAATGCCAGAAAAGCCCGTTTTAAATCTGAAGGTGTATCCCTTCCAAACCTCCATCCATAAAACTGTAGTGTGTCGTTACCACTAGATAATGGTTTAGATTTCTTTTATTCTTAGAATAATTTAGTCTTCACATTTAAGTCTTACATCATAAAATAATAATACATTGCATTTAGAAATGTGTGCAGAGTCTGGTACAGCAAAAAGCTAATAAATGAAGGTAAAAGGAGCTAATGACCACGAGAAGATCAGCTCCTGTCAAAGCTGCCACCCATGACCCAAGGGCCGGTCCCACCAATCCTGTACTCTCGTCCCCTCGCCCGAGAATGACTTGATCCGCCGGTATCATCATCATCATCCTCGCCCCGGCGCCTAGTCTGCCTCACAGCATCATTTCCCCGGCAAGTGAACTCATCCAGAAGCCATTGATACAATTTGTTGATGCTGAAAAAGCCCCTCAACAACTTCTTGTACGAAGACACATCAACCTTGGAAAATGTGTAGAACAAAAAATATATGTGTTAGCCTCGAAAAAAAAAGGAAGAAAAAAAATGATGCAAGTATGAAAAAGAAAATAAGTATACCGCGCGGACCTGCTCAGGGATGTCAACATCAGACAAAACCTCCTCCACAAGTCTTTCATCACGCCGATACTGGAAGGTGGAGAAATCCTCAGCAGGCACAAATAAATCTGACTACACGTCAAGAGTTGGACAAGAAGGCCTCGGCCTATCAGAGACGTCAGATGCACGCCTAGCCGCTGTAGGGGCAGGATGGAACATTGTCCTCAGGAACTCCTCATATGCCATGACAGGATAATCACTATGAGGCACAATATATCTCGACATGTACAGATACCTGTTCGGCAAGAAGTTTAGGACTGTCACCCAGTGAGGAGGTGCATGTGGTGTCACTTGAGGCACCGGAAACATAAAATGCTGGCGATTGACCGTTCGCCCATATACAGAGAATCAACCATAATGGACACCAGCAGAATCCGGCAACGGCTCATCTCCAGAGATATCATATAAGGTCCAGCCAAACCCCTCAAGGGATATAAGTGCACTGTGCTCGAGCTCGAGCTCGCAATCCTGTCTCGCATCCTTATCTCGTACAAAAAGTGGCCATCTCGATCCTCCTCTACCCGATTGGCGTTCACAAATTCAGTCAGAAACGGTGGCTCGTGGATGCGGCTGCGCAGTGGGCCCAGGGTAAAATGAAATACAGAATAGGCCTAGACCCACAAAAAAAAAGTCAGCAAAAAAAGAATAAAGAAAAAAAAAGGAAATGCTGAGAAAGCAAAAATAAAAAAAAAAAAAAGCAGGGAAAAAAAAAGTTACCTCCCAAGCCGGAGCGAAACCGTTAAGAACTGACGAATCATTACGGCTGGCCCTGTCCATGGAAGCATAAGCTCAGCCAGGTCTGCCTGCCCCCAGTCATAATCAATGACGTGGTCTAGATCCCACAGACATCCTAGGAGGGAAACCCTCAGAGAAGTGGATGAGTTGGCAAACAGTGATACTCCCAAAAAGAATAACAAGAACGCTCTGGCAATGCGAGTCACAACCTCGCTATCATTCGGGTCAACCTGCCAGGCGTGTGCTACCAGTCAACTCCTGACACTGCCAATCTTGATCTCATCGGCAGTCTTATACTCAAGTTCAAAACCCAAAAGATCATCTAACACGTCATGATGATGTCGGATGGGTGTAGTCCGGCTCCAAGGCCCTGCCAATACCGGTAGAAATACCCGTGATCGCAGCAAAATCGCACGGGGTCAATGTGGCCTCCCCCCCAGCTAAAATGGAAGGTATGGGTGGTGTCCCACCAGTAATACCGCAAGACCTCAAAGATGGGCATATAACTACGGAAGGGACGGAAAGCCCGCAAAAACACAGTAAAGCCGAAGGACTCCACCAGGAGCTGTACCTATAAAGGCATCAAGTTATAAACGTGGCAACCTTGTCGCAGCTGGCCCGAACCCTGTTCAAAGCTCTGCGCACTTGAAAAAAAAAAGAGGAAAAGAAAATAACAGCAGCATCTCAGAATCAGGAAGGAAAAGGGAGGTAAAAATTCTTGTCTCTCACTAAATCCTATGCATGCCATAATACTATGTTATTCTTGCTAAGCATGTCAAAATAAATATACATTGTTGCATAACATATCCATGTTGCATTTTGCATACGTGCATATCAGAGAAATTAAATCATGCCCTATTTTGCATATTCATGTTGCACTTTAAAAAATATATATTGCATGAAAAAAAATCATTAAATATTGCATTTTTCATATCACGCATAAAAAAATGTGTTCTTGCATTCAAAAGAAAAAAATGTTGCATTCTTGCATTCAAAAAAGAAAAAAAGAAAAAAATGTGTAGCATCTTGCATATCGCGCATAAAAAAAAAGAAGAAGAAAAAATGTGTTGCATCTTGCATATCACGCATAAAAAAAGTAAGATGCATTTTTGCATTAAAAAAATAATAATGCATGTTGCATTTTTGCACACATTTAAGACAAAATATCCATGCAGCATTTTAGCAAGCATTTAAATATCCCTACGGCGCATTTGCATGCATAAGACTGATGAAATGTGATAAATAATATATTCATGTCTTAGCAATCTATCATATGCAATCATCTCTAAATAGTTGCATATTGCATTTGTTCAAATAAAAATATTGCAAGCATTAAAAAGAAAGTATTTCTGTTGCATTTGGCATACAATATATCTATGCAGTGCATGCATGCATCTGGGAAAAAAAAAAAAGCACCATTGTATCGAAAAAATATATTGCATCAGCACGCATCATGAAAAAATATTTTAAAGCCCAGTCATGCATCATATAGTCAAAATATATCAGTTACATGAAATATACATCACAGAATCAAATAATGCCAATTGCTCAAATATGCATCGCAAAATTAAATACCACGAATTTCATATTTTTGTTATGAATAATTGCCAAATTGCATCATTTTAGCATATAAATTGCATGCATAAGCGTCAAAATCAAGAGTAGGTATACTCCAAAAGTCCAAAACAGCAAAGAAATCCAACATATCTAAAACATCGACCAAATGGGTTTGTGAAAAAGAAACTTACAGCGGGAATCGGAAGATTAGACACGTGCAAATGCCGATCACGAAGGATGTTGCGCCAATCATCCTTCGAGAAGAGATATTTGACATGATTTCGGGTCAAAGGAGGAAGTTCACGTCTTTCCTCGCCCAAATCCAGGTACATCAGTGCTTTCCCCTTCCCAGATCGCGAAGAGGAAGTCATCTATCCTCCAAAACAATCAATTTGGCGAAAGAAAATCGAGAAAAAACGAAGAAATGAGGAAGAAATCTTGTCGGTAACAATGGCAAAAGAAGAAAATGTCGAAAAAGAAATAAAGCTGCTACTTCTACTTCACTCCCCGTAAGTTATGAAGAAAGGGGTGGAAAGTTTCACTTTCCTCCCCTCCAAAGTTCAAGCCCAGCACTTAAACATCCAAGGTTGCTCAAATTGCAAAAAGTCCCTGGAAGCTTAACGAAAAGTTAACAAAGTTTGTTTTGTTAACAAAAAGTGATGGCCATACATCATAGATTAAAAGAAAGCTCATATCCCCAGCAGGTCAGCCACAAAAAGGTCAGAGAAGCAGAAATTATACCATTCAAATCCCCAGCAAGATACTTGCAGCAGCAAAAGAAAATGCAACGGCAAAAGCAAATCTCCTGAAAGCAAAAAAAAAGTGCAGAAAGAAAAGGAAAATGCAATGGCAAAAGAGAATCAGCAGCAAAGAAAGAAAGAAAAATGCAACAGAAGAAGAAAAAATGCAACAAAAAAAAATGCAACGAGAAAGAAAAGCAGTGCAATAAAAGAAAGCAGCAAAGCAAAAAAAAGAAAAAAGCACAAAACAAAAGCAAGAAAAGGTAAGGAAATGTAAAGTATTAATATTTTACCTGCGTGCATCTTATCTAATGGTTTGTTGAATCTTTTCCACAAGGGGTGCATACCCCGGGTCATGAAAGGAAAAAATGTGTCCCACCATTGCGTTCGACGAAGGGTGCCTATCCCTGAGGGTGCAATGCTTTATGATGTGTCCCACCATTGCGTTCGACGAAGGGTGCCTATCCCTGAGGATGCAATGTTTGATGATATGCTCCACCTGGTTGTTGAATCTTTTTCGCAAGGGGTGCATACCCCGGGTCACTTAGGGAAAAGGATCGATTCTATGGTATCCCACTGGTTCTTGTTGGATCTTTTCCGCAAGGGGTGCATACCCCAGGTCACTTAGGGAAAATGTTGGTATCATTGTACTCCACCTGGTTTGTTGGATCTTTTTCGCAAGGGGTGCATACCCTGGGTCACTTAGGGAAAAGACCGGTTTCATGATCTCACTGGTTGTTGTTGGATCCTTTCCACAAGGGGTGCATACCCCGGGTCACTTAAGGAAAGGATCAGGTCCCATCTATTCCACCAGTATGACTGTTGTTGGTTTGCATTATGCCGAACTACATTTGGTCTGATTCCTTTTATTAAGGGATACGTAGGCAGCCTATTTAGATATGTCCGACCATCAGAGCATAAATTTGCATATCTGCTTAAAAACTACGATAACCTGCTACAACCGACTAAATATGTCTAAGATATGCGAGATCTGAAATGTATTATAAACTGCTGAATTATAACTGCTACCTATTGCATTACTCCCCATTATAATTTCCACGAAATTTGGGAGTCTATTTCTTATCAACGATGTTAGTTTACTCGGTAAGCTTCGGGTTACCCGTAAACTCCATCGTTAAGGGGCTCTGTAGACACCCCAGTTTCGTACCCCTGGTATGTAACATGGCATAAAATATCAAGACCTGTTAAAACTTAGCAAATGTCAACTTGCAGGGTTTAAAAATGCAAAAGGAAAAGCATGATGCATAAAGCAGTGAAATGCAGGGGCCAAAGTGTCAAAAAAAAGGCAAGAAAAACACCCCAGGCGCCACCCAGAGCCACACCTGGCGCGGCGCCCACTCCTCCTATGGGTGGCGCCCAATAGTGCTAGAAGCACTGTAGCACTTTGCTTTTGGCACAACTCTCTCAATGCGCGGTACAAGCCGGTGAAGCACAAAAGAGAAAACTTAATGACGAAGGAGTCCCCATCTCAGTCTATAAATAGAAGGACCCGGCTTCAGTGAATTCACTCCACACACACTTCACACACTGCGATCACGTAGTTAAAGTTTCTCCCGCAGTGAGTTCTGAGAGAGCGTTGTGAGAGTTCCCCTCTTCTAAGCCTCGAAGCTCTGTCAAATCTCCTCCAAACACAAAATCAATCGGTCAAAGTGAACCTTAGTCTCCCTGCTAGGATTCCACCCTATTTCCCCTGTCCAAAAATCTCAAAAAGAGCAGCTGCTCTGCCCGAATCCAAACTCCAAACACGCAAGAAACAAGCAATTGTTCTACCCGATTTCTACCGTCAACAAGCAAACAACAGCAAAAAACAAACAATTGCTCCGCCCGTTTCCCGAGGCCTAAAATCAACTTTCGGAAGAAGTTTATCTGCCCGAAACTCAGCAACAACAAAAAACTCCCTCTCCCGGAAGAACATAGCGAGCACACCATACGCTCTTAAAGGTAAACCTTTAAGAGGTTTAATTAAAAAAGTGTTATTTTCAGCCGGCCCAATATAAAAATCTAAGCATTTATGCTTTCCGGATTTCTATAGAAAATAGCACTAAAAAGAGCTATTAACAAATATAATAAAAACATATTTTAACCAAAAACTATTTTGAAATCGAAAAGGCGAGTTTGATGCCTAACACCTTCACACCTCGTAACTTAGCCTCCGAACCCTTTACAAAATCTGGTTATTTTTTGTTTTTCTTTATTTCTCCTTAAAATAAAGATGACAAGTTTGTTACAACATTTTGGGTCTACAGTGAGGCAAGGCGTATTCCCACGCGCTCTTTGCAACATCCTTTTTGCACTTTTAATTTTATTTTCCCCTAAACAAGGGAAGATGTAATGAAATGGGCGTTGCATTTTCTGCATATTGTTTTTTCCTAAATAAGGGAGGATAAGATACAGAAAAATCTAAAACACTCATAGTGATCCAAAATGAACTCAAGTACACAGTGAGGTCGGGCGTATTCCCACGTGCCCTTGTAACTTCCTTTTCGCACTTTAAATTTCGTTTTCCCGTAAACAAGGGAAGATGAAGTGAAAAGGGCGTTGCATTTTCTGCATCTTGTTTTTCCCTAAACAAGGGAGGATAAGATATAGAAAAACCCAAAGCACTCATAGTGGACCAAAGCACACTCAGTGACCGGGGCGTTTTCAATGCGCTATTTACAACACTCTTTTTGCACTTTTAATTTCATTTTCCCCTAAACAAGGGGAAATGAAATGAAAAGAGTGATTTCTTCCCCGAATCTCGTGTTCCCCTAAGCAAGGTAGCGCGCGATCCGGGGGAATCTCCTCCCGATGCACTCGCAATGGGTTCGTGGGCTAAGTTACGAGTTAGGAAGAGATTTGGCACCTAACTCGCCATTTCGGTCTCACAATGAGTTTATCAATATATGCTTGTTTTATTTTATACACTTTGGCTCAAAATAATACATTTATATATGACAGAAAGAAATAAAGAGAAATAACTTTACACTTATTAAAGAAAAGAAAACAAAATTACAACTTAAATAATATAATTTAGAGAATAGTTACAACATTTTTATAAGCTATTTTAGGAATAAAATAGTTATGCTAGTACAAACTTTATTTACATTACATGTATAAGCATGAATGAAATTTATTAAATAATAAAAAACATAACTATTTCTATATTTAAAATTTGTGTAGAAAAGAAACTAATTAAACTTTCAGAAATTATAAGTACTTTACATTAAAGTAGTGACAAAAAAGAATCTAATTAAAATAAAAGGAAAATACCACTTTTATTACATTTAAAGAAAGATCAAAAAATAAACAAATTAAACAGAAAGTAACTATAAATATTATTATATTAAAGTAAAAACCGAAATGAAATTTACTTAGATATTTATATTTAAGTTATAGATTATAGTAAATAACTACGGGAACAAAACTTACCTCCCGAAACGTGAGTATCTGAACTCGGTATGCCTGGGCTTAAGCCCACTAGGCGATCTACATGTGCTTCGCCTGTCCTTCCTAGAAATGAAGTCTTTTTTTGTTGCTGCTGGATTTCAGGCAGCGTGACTGCTCCTTTTGGTTGCTTTCGCCTTGGGATCCAGGCGACACAACTGCTTGTTTTTGCTTGCTTGCGTTGTTGTCAAGTCTAAAATCGGGAAGAGCAATTGCTTGCTTTGGCTGGATTTGACGTCTGGATTCGGACAGGGCAATTGTTTTTTTTTTTTTTGGATTTTGGAACCGATGAAATAGGGCTAAAACCTAGCAGGGTAACTAGGGTTCACTTTGGCCGGAGTGTTTTAGTGTTTAGGGGAGGTTTCGGCAGCCTAACGGAGCTTCGGGGTTTGATTGGAAATTCACATCGTAACAATACTCGTGAAACTTCCTCTGTAAAATTGTTTGTGAGTCCTCTCTCTCACTGCCGAAGGCCTTCTATTTATAGGCTGAGAGGCTGGGTTTTCTAAACAGCGAAGGTTAAGCCAAATATTTTCTTCCGTGCTTTAACGACTTGTACCGTACGCTGAAAGAGATGCACCAAAAGCTAATTGCAATAGTGAACAAGGGAGCTGTGGGCGCTGCATACACCCTTTATGGGCGCCGCCTATGGCTGCTTTGGGCGAAGCGCGTTTGAGCCCTACCTGCATTGCCTATGCTGGGTGAAGTGCATTTAAAACTCCCTCCGACTTTGCCTATTCTGGGCAAAACGATTCCTTTGTTTGGCTTAAACCGAACTACGTTCGATCTGATTCCCAAAAGAGATACGTAGGCAGCCTATTTCGATAGGTCCGACCGTCGCACCAAAAATATTTGCATCGCTCATATGTTAAAACTAAAAAATATTCCCCAGCATTGCTTATCTCGAATTTGAGAGTCTCTTTTATCAATGACGTTAAGGTGATATGTAGATACCCCAAATTCGTACCTCATATATATATATATATATATATATATATATGTATGTATGTATGTATATATATTATGTATGTATGTATATATTTACGTATATATATTTTTAAACGAACTAAAAAGTGTTAAGTTTTCATTAAAGTTTCGGGAGGGCCAAAGTGTTAAAGGAAAAAATAGAAAAGGAAAAGGACAAACAATGAAACAGCAGTGGGGAAAAATGAAATTTCTTAAAGTACAAAAACAAAAAGGGGCGCTGCCATAGACCATTTTCGGCGCTGCCCCCTTTTTTGTATAAGGCGGCGCCCAAAACTGCTTTAAGCCCTATGTCGTTTCTTCTAAAGTACAATATTTTCAACACAAGGTACATCCATTTCAAGCACAAATGCAAAATATATTTTCTTCCGTCGAGGTTAAATCTGCTCCTCCGCCTATAAATAGAGGCCTCCTTCAGTTTAAAAAGAAGCGGAAGAACAGAGAGCGGAGAACGCTGAATAAATTATACGCATTTAATTTTCAGATAAATCCAAGAGTGTTGTCAAGTTGCTAGAGTCCCTCCTAAACACTTATACCCATCGTCCAAATATAAACGTAGTTACCCGATTAGGTTTTCGCTCTATTCACCGATTCCAAAAAGGCCAAAGCAAACAGTCGCGCTGTCCGATTTTAGACGTAATATCAAGCCAAAACAAGCAGTTGTGCCTCTCGGAACTCGAGGCGAAAAGCAACCAAAACAAGCAGTTACGCTGCCCAAATTCAGACAATACAAAACAAAAAACTACTCCCTCTCCTTGAAGGACAGAGCAAGCACACCTAAAAGCATGCCTAAAGCAAAGTTGGTCTGGGTTAAAACCATCATGTTTCAAGAGGTAGGTACACTAAAGTTATTATTTTTAATTAATAAAATATTGCTATTAAAATAGTAATATATCACAAAATAAGTCGTTATTATAGTATAAATTTTTTAGGCTCTATTTGCAACTTTAAAATGAGGTTGCTATAAGTTTCTTTTATCTCTCTCTCATATATATATAGCCAAAAATCTACTTTGAGACCGAAAGGGCGAGTTGGGTGCCTAACTCCTTCCCAACTCGTAAATTAGCCTCCTAACCCACGCGCTGGAAGTTTTGAAACCACCTCACCTTTTTAGTGGCGCGGGCCGGTTCGCAACGGGACACTCACAGGCGCATAATCTACTTGATGTGTGACTTATTATGTATGAAAGTGTATCACTTTTTAGCTTTAAATGTGTTATTTTTGCTATAAATATGCACTTTTAGATCCTCAATATGTAAGTCATCGAAGACCGTTAAGTGTTGTTGAGTGTTGCAAGGAAAATTGAGCTAACGAAAATTAACATAGGCTGACATAGGACCAAAACGAAAAGCGTGAGTGCACATGGATCGCGGCTCACGTTCTTGAAAATAAAAGGGGCACCAGAACAATTAATGAAACGTTTTAATTTCAATAACGTGGTGGATGCTCATAGCATGCCGTATTCTCGCTCACTTTTCCCTCTCATTTTGACTTGTTTTCTTGATGGATAACCCATGATTTTTACAAATCAGTTCATGCCCAAACAAACCTAAACACCATTTTCCTTCACTTTGTCTTACCCAAATGTTGAATCTTGCCTTAAAATAGATTTGCTTAAAATCATTTCACTTATTGTCAGCCAATTCTCTAGTTATTGTTTTGGTCAGCTTGCTACATTATTTTTGTCAGTCATTTATATCGGCTGAAAATTGTTTAGGAGTGTCAGCTTATTTACTTCATTTACTTGAACATTCTCTAGTACTAACACATTCTTATTTTGTGTTTTGATAGATATTCTGTAAATTAGCTATCTAACAAGATCTCTGTGATCTTGTGAGAAGATATGTTTGGATAGCTCAACACATTTTCAAATTCAAATGTGTTCCTAACGGGTTACTCTTCAAGAACATCTATAAATACTCACAGAAAGCATTTGAAGATATAACATAAGTCTGAAGCATTCTAATCTCAAAGAAATTCTCTCTGTGCCTTAAGTATTCTTTAAAACTTTAGCTAGATACTCTTCTTTGAATATTTTCTTCTAGTTATTGTTTAGATAAACACTGAGTGATTTGTTTCATACTCTTTAGAAATCAGTCAGTTTGTCTCACGAGTTTGATTGTTTTTCAATCATTCTCCATAAACACTGGTCTTTTGTTGTACACTAATCCATTAGAGATCAATTAGATTTTTAATAAAATTAGTACACTTAAAAAATCCAATTCTGACCAACTTAGTAGTGGACATAGCAATTTTACCGTGAACCACTTCAAATATTTGTCAGTTATTTCATGAGCTCCTACAAACTGATCTAACACTTAAGAAGTTTTGATCTACTTAAGTGTTAGTCAGTTACTTACATTAATTGTTTAATTATCTATTCAGATAAATTGTTCTTCAGTTCATTTTTTATATTCAGTGATCTATCTTTCAAACAGAAATTTTTTAACACTATTGTGTCAGCCAGCTGACCATATCAGCTGACTGACAAAATTTCATTTTCCGCTGCAAACTTTTAAAGTTTTTAAAGTCAATCCTCAGAATTTTTAAAAAGTTATTCACCCCCCCTCTAGCCTTGTCAGTTACCAACTGGACTTACACCAAGTTTTTGCCTTTAAGGAGCTTCTAGACCTAAAAGCACAAAATTAATTTTTGAGAGTATATGTGCTTGGATTGTGGAATTCTCGTGAAACACGTGGGCGTGTCACTCTTTTGTTGCTGAGTTATAGGCATCATCTCTAGGACTAAAAATCACATGGAGTAGGTGATTTTTGACAGTTATTTTTGTTGTGTATAACGAAAGCAATTGAACAATAAGAATTAATAGGAAATTATCAATCAAAGGAGAAGAGAGAAATTGGGGTGAACAAACTATTAGAATTTTATTATACCCAACATTATAAATGGTTATTATATGGTACAATAACAAACTTTAAACATACAATAAACATAAAAACTGATTTGATACATTGAAATTGTCACTTTGACCAAAGTGATACGAGTATGCGACTGCCCGACACGACGTAGTTGCCAACAAGTCGGTCGTTTTGAAAAATTAAAGAAACAAAATTTACGTATGTCATTTTCTTCAAACTAGTATTTTTTCTATTTTAATATAAAGTGTATGTTAAAATAATCAAATTTCAATCAAAATACTATCCATTACCAAACAAAACTTAAAACTATATAATAATATATGTTTCTGCCGTAAAGCTCCGTTTGCTTTACGGAAAATGATTTCTGGAAATGAAAAAAAAATCCATTTTAAGGTATTTGGTAAATCTTTTGAAAATATGTCGGAAAACATTTTCGGGTGTTTGGCAAACGTACAAAAAATGTTACGAAAACAATATATAAATAAATACAAAAAGTATATTCTAATATTAATGTCCATATTCAATATATAATAGTGTTGAACTTTAAGTAATTTTATTTTAGTAACCCTCAATTTATCATTAATGGTATCAAATCAATAAGGACCATCTTTTTTCAATCTTATAAATACAAATAAAAAATGATAATTGATATAAAAAAATATTTTAAAAAAGAAAATAAATAATATTTGGGACGTCCCTAAATAGTATATTGGACACTAATTTTATGATGTAACGAATATTTATTAAAATTATAACTTATAAATAATGTGCGCAAACTTAATTTATATTTCTAAACAATTTATTTGTTGAGTAAAATAGTATACGCATATGTAAATATGTGTAATTGTGGAAGGGGTCGGATGGCTACTCGAACATTTGGAAAATGACTTACGGAAAATGAATCCGTAAGTCATTTTCCTAAAAAGAAAACTTTATTTTCCGTTGAGTCGAAAATGATTTTATATTGACTATATTTTTAAAAGGCTACCAAACATCGAAAAATGAAGAAAAAAAATATTTTTCAAAAGTTATTTTTCGTTAAAAAAACGAAGTCTTGCTTAGAAAAAGTCATTTGGTATACATATTCGAAAAAGTTAATTACTCCTTTTGTTCATAAATAATTATTATACTTTTTGTTTGTTCTAAGAAAATTATCCACTTTCCATAAAATTTCTTTTCTAGAAAAATAATTTAATCATTTTATTCTTATTTTTTTCTACATGTATTATAATCTCATGAATATAGGTTTAAAAAAAATATTACATAAATAGTTAGAATATTCAATTATACTTTTTTTAAAAAAATACGTATGCACAAACAGGACTATTATTAAAGAATAAAAGGTGTACTTAATATAACAAATTGGTAATTAGTTCACCATAAATCTTGTTTTTACGGTTGAGCTATTCAAACGACTAAATTGAAATTTTTACTCCTACCCGATTCCATCAGCAAAACTAGTAAGCAACTAAAGTCGGAACAACCCAAAATATTTTCTAGTTAAGTCTAAACAATATCATATACTATAAGGCGACGTTTAGTAGGCAAGGTTTTTAATGTTTGATATTGAAGAGATAATTGAGACTAATAACACGACTTATTTAGATAATATCATTATCATTTCATTATTGATATCAAGGTGAGAATGATATCATTAGACCATTTCCTACGGTACCCCCAAATCCTTGATTTAGGGGTTTGGTCACCCATTTTCTACTCTATCCGATCCCCAAACCCAATCCCAAATTTGGTGTTTGCTACAGTGCTACTCCAAATTTGGGGTTTCCCTGTAGCATAACCCCCAATTTAGTATTTGTGGGTCCCGTGTTATTAAATTAATTTTTAATAATTACATAATTGTTAAAATTATTTATAATATAATATTTTTTTATTTAAATGTATTAAAATTAATAAATACCTAATATTAGATAATATAAATAAATAATAATAATATTAAGTATTTTAAATTATTGAACATTATTAATTCAATAATTTTATAACATTTTTTTCTATTATTTGTAGATTTCGTTTACAAATAAATAAATAATTTTACAATTAAATTAATTTTGATATTGTTGTTGTTGTATGATTTTTGTTATATTTTGTATTGATTGTAATATTTTTTTATGGTATTTTCAAGTACTTGAATGTTTGTTAAATTACATTTCTTCAATTTAGTTTTAAAAATTACTAATTTTTAAATATTATTAATAACGTAAATATAGCTATGAAATATATACTAAAATTATTAATTGTGCAATCTTAATAATTATTATTTAAAAAATTAATAGCAAATTAATATACATGTTGATAAATAAAGTAAAAGAAATAAAAACAGAATATGCTAAAGGAATATTCTATTTGAAGTGAGATTTGAGGTTGTGAGTTACAGTTAAAATAATGTTTAGTGCTGAAATTAGTCCAGATCTCCTGTACCACTTGTGTGTACAACTGATGTATTACTTTTCATATCATCCATTGCATCTCAACCATTGCATCTTAACCAATGATTGAGATGAAAATAATATACTAGTGGTACGTATAAGTGATACATAAGATCTGGACTCATGATGAAATAAATCAAATTTAGGGTAAAATTTGATTAAATTTGGGGTTCTTGTTGAAAATGCCTTAATAACCTCACTATTAATTAGAGATAATGATGTTGGAATTTCAAGTTATTGGAAAAGTTTTTTATTTACATAAGGTGGTGTGGTATATCAAATAGATATTTGAATTTATTTTTAGTTGTACAAACAGGAAGGCTGGAGCCGACATTAAGACAACTTGTCCTAGTCGGACCCGTGAAAAGTCACGTGGTCCCCTTGATAGTGAGCAGCTGACGTAGGAATGAGCTGTCCGCCATGCCCACACAATACACAGAAACAAATTTGTCGAAACAACTCCAACTGTGCAAAATCTAGACGTTAGGGATGGCGACTGCACTGTGCGTCTATGATAAGATAATTCATGTGCCTTTCGAAATTGCCAGAATTTCATTAATATGTATCCCTTTCATTAAAAAATAATCTTATTTAAAACTTCAACTTTTAAAAAAATTAATCTTTAACTTTGTGGTATATACTTACAAAGTTTTGTATTAGAGTTATTAAAATCGTTAAGTAGATAATAATTTGGAATGACAATGTCATTAAAAGCTACTCCCTTTATTTAAAAATTATTATCTGTATTAACTTGGCGCACGATTTAAAAAAAACATATTTGATTAGATTATTAATATTGAAATAGTATGTGATTTTTTTTAAAACTTATGAATTTGTGGTCCAAAACTAAAATAAAAAAAAGTAAAAGTAAGATGGTAAAAGTAATGTCTTAAATTTGAAGAAAAGCGAACTCTTTTTTGTCGATTTAGTTAGTTTAAAATATTTTAAAATTAATAGTATTATTTTATCAATATTTATTAATAACTTTCTGTATTTAATAATTATTTTTTATCAAAAAACGAATGGATTCCACCAACATCAAATTTGTGGCAACACTGTTCACCACACCTGCCACACCATAAGTGTTGGATTTGGTTGTATGAGTTGGGAGAAAATGGTGAAAATCTCACCAAAACGAGGGAAAGGGGTCCCATTGGAGTTGCCTTTAAAGCTAAAAACATTATCAATACATAAAATTATGATATCGATTTGACAACGGAGAGGCTTAATCAATTCCGCGTAAAAAGATCTTGTTTGAAAGTCAAACTTTTAAAAATATAATAATTTTAATAATTTATTAGTAATAAAATAATATTTTTATGTTTGATTTTTGAAAATGAACACTTTAAATAAAAACATCTCAAAATAGAATTATGGACTATTTTACCCAAATAGAGGGAGTATTACATAAAAATTATTATTTTAAAATTTGAACCAATTGTTATTTATTAAGTTATAGATTACAATTCTGTTAGGCAGATCATTGGTATTTTTATAACTAAAAGATTAAAGAATAATAGGTATGTTTATGACTAGAAGATTAAAGATTTACTAATTTATTAAAATACCAATTTAAATTAGCAAAATAACTTAAAACTAATAATTTACAAAACTGTAAATAGGAACTCACAAGTCACAACTTTCATAGTTCTTAGTTGTACTCGCTCCGTTCTAAGCAAAGAGTATATTATTTCCACTTTCCATACAAATGTAATTTTATTACTAATGATCAACTAAAAATATTATTTTCTCATTAAGTTTGACTTTTAAACAGGGCTCTTTGCCTAGAATGGTGAGAGTATGTAATAAGACTTAAGTTTATTTTCTTATTATATTTACCAATGGTAATAGCATTCAAATATTCAAAGTAAAAAAAATCAATATTTTTTGTATAGGTTCACCAAAATGTGTAGAAAGACACCCTTAAAATGTGCATAGAAATTCACAGTCTACATGATTCTTTATAATTATTAATGAAGTTTAAGTATGTTCTTTTAATTATATTGGTTGATGGTGGACCATGTTTAATTTATTTTGAAAAATTAAAATTTTATCAAAAGAAAAGTGAGACTATGAAAGTCGTTGGTGAAATTGTAATAATAATTTATAGTATGGATTATTTTGTTTGTTAATATTTATATCAAGTCAAACATGATTATATTTTTGCAAGAGATGGAATATAATAATTGAAGCAATAATACTGGAGTTACCACCAGACTAGCTATCATCTTGCAAACAACTTTTATCTTAAAGACAAGGTACAAGTGAGATGCATATCCATTTTTGTGGCATAGTTGTCATGAGATCACATTGATAGTAATCCTTCCTTGTTTGCATACCGGATTCCATTCAAGAATTCAAATTTAAAGAAAAAGGGTCCCTCTCAAGTTGACTCCTTAAATAACAAATCATACCTTAAGATGATAAGTAGACCATCGTCAATCGCTATAAACTAAACATCAACTCGTCATCTCATTCTTAAAACATCTTTTTCCCAACTCATTCTTCTTCAAACCCTTCTTCTCCCTCCAACAAATATACCTAATTATTCTCAATCTATCTTCACCTCCTTATTCTCAATCTATCTTCTTCTCCTTTGTATTCCTCTTCTTTTGTTTTCAATATCTTCTTCCCTTCCAAAAAACCTTCAACCTTAAAAAAAACTTAAGGATTCAACATTGGGTGTGAAGAAATCAAAAGAAGAAGCTAATATGGTTATTGTGATAAGCATTTAAAACTTTTTTTTGCTTAAAATTGTTTAAAAATTCATATTTTTTTCTTGAAAAAAGAGGTATTCGTCATGTAATGCTCGGACCTGGGTCATCGAACAAATTGCAAATGTTTGATTGGTTCCAACCGAACATAGCTAAATTGTTCGGTGTCTGCCAGTCGAACAAAATGTTCAACCTTTTTCAATCAAATTTCATGGTTCTGTTCGGTCGCTCAGATCCGAACTTATGTAATATGTTAGACTGTGGGAGTCTGAACAAATCCATGAAATTCGGTTAGCTAGGGTCGAACATTGTGCCCCTAGTTATGTGCTTCAGGCCTGATTTTTTCCCAAAATTAAACAATAACCACATCAATTTTTTTCAAAACTTTGTCCCTAAAACAACTCACAATCAATAAAAAACACAATCCTAGGATGTAATTTTTTTTGCTGGGTTGCGTGTGTGCATAAGAGTGGGTGGGAAGGAATTCATTGGTTTTGGTGGGTTTGGGGGTATAGAGGGGGTGGTTTGTGTAAATAGGGTGGGTTAGGGAGGGGATTTGTGTAACAATATAGTTTGAAAATTTTAAAGGGCAAAATATGTAATCTAGGGGTGAGGGTATAAAGAGTGTTTTGAAGTATTTTTAAATTAAGTAGGTGATATAATTAGATGGTGGATCAACTTGGAGAAAAGGGGGGAGGCTATATAGCACAACCCAAAGAAAAATTGGGTGGACAAGAGAAAGGAAAAACTACGAAAAAAGCCTCAAAATCATGTAACAATGTGAGTAGATGGCTTAAACATATACTCATTCCGTCGTAAAATTATTGTCTTGTTTGACCCGACACATGGATTAAGAAAAAATAATTGACTTGATTATTAATATTGAAATAGTATGTGGTTTCCTTCAAAACCCATGGATATGTGGCCCAAAATTAAAATAACAAAAAAAAAGGGTAAAGTGATAAAAGTGATGTCCTAAAAAAAACTTTCAAACCTACAATTATTTTAGAACGGACAAAAAATGAAAGTAAGACAATAATTTTGGGACAGCGAGAGTGTTTATTTTGTTCCGCTCAAGGAGCGTGTTTGAAAAGTCTAGTAATTAAGATATATATATATATATATATATATATATATATATATATATATATATATATATATATATATATATATATGAAGTTGGTTATAATTATAATTATATTTGATCATGTTCAATATGTTATTATCATATGTGGAGGGTAATGTTGAAATGTCATAAAAATGATAAACATAATTTTCAAAGTAAATTTTTAAAATGAAACATTCAAAAATAATATAATACATTTTTTTGTTGGCGGAACGGAGGGAGTATATTTTTTCTTTCCAAAATGCTGTTAAAATTTAGTTAAGTCAAATTTCAGTGATTAATATTTGGAGAAAATACTCAAATACATAATTTGTATTGAGCAATGAGCATATGGGTATGCTCTGAATCTGTTCACTGGAGGATTGGTGTATGTTGCTAATTCCCGAAACTAGCCACCTCATGAACCAAACAGAAAGAAAGAGTGATATGTGCCTGGCTAGAACTTTAATTTACCTCTTTGAAATTCGAGTAAAAAATTGGCCAAAGCTCAATAATCAAAAGATGAATTTAATTGAGTGCGATTAGGTTAAGGGATTAAAAAAGTCCCACTAGCTGTAAAATGACAACCTCCTCCTCCTCGTGGACATTGAGGGGAAAAAAAGAAAAGAGAGAATAAACTAGCCAGCCATCCAGGGACCATTTTGTCCTCCAAGATTTACACCTAATACCCTTTTCAATGAAAATAAATTTTCAATATCAAATTTTCCTTCTAAATCTTGCTAATATTCTAGAATAAGTAGGGGAGTTTTTCTATCTTTTAGAAAACACGAGGGACCCAAATGAAATTCGTCAGGCCCAATATTGTTCCATCTTCTCCCTTTATACCACCCTGATAGTTTCACCTTTGTAACTTCTAATCCTCCAGAAACTGCTACTACATGAAAAGTTCAGACTGTAATAAGGTATAGTAGTTAGCAGCCTCATCTTCAATCTCCCACAACCCATCACAGAAAGCAAAGGAATAATCTCCACCGTTGATTTCAACCTCATCATCTCCACCGTCCATTCTATGGGGTATCCCTAATTCGTCATCAGAAGCTTCTAGAAGGTGTCTAATTACCCTCTCCTTCTCATTTTCTTCGTTATCTTCCTTTAACACAGCCAGTGAGCCGGATGAGCTCGGGCTGCAATCAGATGGAGCCGAGACCACAGTTAAGTCTTCACACAGGTCGGAGTCCCGAGTCGACTTGGGTAATGGGTCGAAATCCGGGAAGTCAGAGGAGAGCTCTTGTTGAAAGGTGGTGAAAATTTCTGACAAATCTTGGGTGGGTTCATCTTCTTCATCATCAAGAATGGAGAGTATTTGGTTGTAAGATGTATGGCGCTTAGAGTCCTCTACTATGTGGGTTTCTTCTCTTTGGCGCTTTAGGTGATTTTCTGCCATATTTAGTGAGAGAGAGAGGGGTTAGTGTGTGTTTATATGTGGGAGAGAAAGTTAGGGTATGAGACAACAACTACTTGGAGAGTGGAGAGAGAAATATGAGGAAAGAAGGGGTAAAAGGCAAAGGGGGTTGTAGAGAGAGAAAGAGGGAAGGATGATGAGAGAGAGAAGGGAGTGGAAAGGATTATATAGAAGGAGGGGAAAGTGAAGTTTTGGGTCAAAATTTGGAGCGAATGAAGGGAAGGGAAGGAAGGAAAGTGAGAATATTGAAATCTGTTTAATGTGCAAAACTAAATTTGGAGTGCGGGGACAGAGAGATGCTTTTAAAAGAAAAGGCAAAGTCAGTAAATATCTCTTTTTTCTTTTTTTCTTCAATTAATTTTTAAAAAGTAGGTTTATGACTTGGAGGCTTTGTTGGCCTTTTTTCCATTATAATTAATAAAAACAGTCGTAGTAAAAATTTGTCCTATAGTATCTTCAGAACTAATTAATTATACACCCGTGACCGTTGAGTATAATATTATCGTTTTTAAATAATTGTTATGTTATTGTTTTTTATTCGTTTCTGACAAAATAAACTTTTTAAAAAAATACTTTCATCACTTTTTTTATTTTTTTTATATTTTAATTATAGACACATGTACAAAACAGTAAAAAATACATATTATATTGATATTTATAATAGAATTAATTAGTTTTTTTAATCTATGTGTTGAGACAAACAAGACAATTATTTAAGAACGAATAATTAGTTTTTCATTCCATTTTAAAAAAATACTATTTGAAAGTATAATATTTAAGAGATACAGAGTATATAAGTATTATTAACATTAGTTATAATTATAAAAATATGTGTATATAGTCAAAATATCAATATTACAAGTGTTGATAAAGTTGAAAGATTGTGTTCATTTCTTTAAAAGTCGAACTATTTAATTAAAATATCTCAAAATAGAATATTAAACTTTTTACCTAAAACGAAGTAAGTAATAAATAAAAATATAAAACCTAACTTGTATCGTAAGAGCAAACCCAATGGCTAATCTAATGGGTATCTCCTTGCAATCTTCCCCCCATATAATATATATTCTAAACAAATCTAACAAAAATCAACCAATGATTATATGAAAAAGAAATCACTAGATGAACTCTTCCGGCTGCTGCGCCTTCCTCCCCCTTCCCCTTTCCATGTGTCGTCATTGTATTGTTTGACATTTTATTTTTCTCTTTGTCTTTTTTGACCAATTTTTAGCTCAAAATAATTCTTTTTTTCTTTATTTTATTTTTCTTGAATTAAAGTAACATTTTTACTTATAAATAGAGACTTGATTTGTTTCATTTGGACATCAGAAAGAATTTCTACGATTTTTTTAAAGTTTTTAGTCATTATTAATGGAGATAAATGGTTGGATATATAAATGTGTTGGATTTTAGACCACTATTGGGTAAGTTTTTTTTTTTTGTTTTGAATCAAATGAATATTTAATAGATTATTTAGTGCTTGTTTGGTGGAATGTTTTGAGCAAAACGCTAACAAAAAATACACTTATTTTTTTAAATAAAAGTGTTTTAATATAGTATTTTAAAAATGTGCTGCGTTTTAAAACGCTATAATTTGAAGCGTTTTAAAAATATGTTGTCTTTACAACTATTATGTTTACAAAAATAACGTTTTGAAATAGTTTTCCAAACGTATTTATAAAAAAAATTACGTATTAAAAACACTGAGTTTTGAAAAAATTATATTTTCAAAATATTGTACCAAACGAGATCTTAATTTTTAATAAGTTGTGTTTGATTGTTAGCTTAATTTGGGTATTTTCATCGTACATGCTGTAAGGGTGTAGTGAAAGGAAACTTATCCTTATCTCTATTTTATTTTATCTATTAAAATAAAAATATAAAACCTGAACTGTATCCTATTAATTTTAACACACCCTATGTCAAATGCAGGCTAAATGTAATATGGCGGAGGTGAGAACTGAGAAATGGTGGGCTATCGCCTATCGACTATCGAGGCTGAGGGGACAAATAAAGATAAAGTTGTAGACATGAGGGTTAGATGGCATATCCTTAAAGATAAAAACAAAAGCCAAAGAGAAAAGACAGATATGTCCGTCAGGCTCGAGATGGGGTTTCACCGTTTCAGTACTAGTGGGTTCATCTTTTGTTCACTATCAATCACGACCTTCGAGAAACTTTCTGTGCAATAGTTTTACTTAAAAAAATGTTTATTTATTTTAGAAATGTTTACTTCAAAGTAAAAGATTTATTTTGAGTCATTTTACTTAAAAAATCAACTTTAAAAAATTAAAGTATAAAATTATTATTCTATTACCAATAAATTATTGTAAGTGTCATTTTTTATATAGTTTAACTTATAAATGGGGATTATTTATCCGAAACAAAGATAGTAATATATAATTTAATTAAAACCTTTGTGTATGTGACTATATTTAAAATAGGAAGAAAAAGTAAAATTAAAGTGATAAAAGGGCTAATCTAAAAAAAATTTAAAGCAAAACAATTTTTTTGAAACAGACAAAAACGAAGAGCATGACAATTATTTAAAAATAGGGGGAAGTATAATTTTTTTTACTTTTTGTATTCATCCTTACTTTTTTGCACTTTAAATTATGCATCTCACTCTCACATGTATATATTTAAAAATACTCAAAAGATAAATTACTCTTTTCGTTCTAAATTTAGTGCCATTAGTTCACTTTACACATGTTTTTTTAGTGCATTAATATTTTTAATTTTTTTAATACCCTTTAAATATTTGTTAGTACTGTCATTCGCAATTGATTTTTTTTTTCAATCTCATAATTAATAAGAATATTATAGACAATGTGTTTATAGAATTTTAAAAAAATATCTCTTATTCTGAAACGTCCGGAAATAAAATAGGGGGCATTTGTTTTAAAATTAAAAGGGTAATAAAAATTGAGTCCAACTAACATGTCTTTTAAGGACACATTTTAAGAGCGTAAATATTGTTTTGCTTCGATAACCGTTTTATGTTGACATTCTTATGCTCAACTATATTTTTTGAGACAAAACATATTATTATATAAGAGTTTTTAATGTGTTCTAAGTACTTTTTTTTTTTCCTCCTAAGGGGGACATGGAAGAGATCGAACCTGAGACCTCACACTTTGTGCAGCCATATGTCTAATGTAAAGATTAGTAAAGATTTAATATAATATTCTCATCCCACATTGGGTAGATGTAAGACTTTCAGACTTGTGTGTGGACCGTGTGGTTTATAATGTGGTCAGTGGCGAACTCATTCCCGATGATCAAAAGTGCTGCATGCTTAATGAGCCAGCGAGTGAGTCATACACAATGAACCTAAGTTTCAGAACTCGAATCATTACATTTAAAATAGCTTAAATGAAAGTATTAGTAGGCTTAGACGTTTCCTTCAACTTACCACGTAGATCAAACAATAATAAGAAAATATAATAGAAAACTAGAAAAGGGGTTACATATCCTTCAAGTTTCTCTCGTTTGAAGAACTTGAATGAAAATAATGGATGATAGACAATTGTGTTATGTCATCACTAAGTAATGCAAGTATTTGAAGGGCAATTGTGTCATAACAGGGATGCATTTTTAGAATTGTGAATGATTTTAGTGCGTAAATAAATTTTATAGTAAAAATAAACACTCGCTAACGTAAATAACTAAACACATGAAAATAATCATTCATAAAAAAAATTCGAAAGTCTATTTTTTGTGTTATCTAGAGATGTTAATCGGGTTGGTGCTAACCCTAATAAAAATAGGGTAAAATTATAGTCAGTCCATTTTTCAAATGTTGTAATTGTAAAAGTCCACCGTTTTTTTTTTTCAACCGCAAAAGATCAATTTTCGAAATATTGTTCAAAAATATTATCGTTTTCTTCAATAGCTTCGACAGCACACTTTGGATTCGAAAAGAAGAAGGTGGAGGACGTGTCCTAGTTCATTATCATTTTGTATCGCGGTGCACAAATATATTTAATAATATTTTATGTATCGCGGTTCAATAATTGTTTCATCGCGGTACAAAACGTGTTTCATCGCAATGTAAATTTGGATTAGGTAATTAATACTTATGTATCGCGGTTCAAAATTGAATTAGGTAATTAAGACTTATGCATTGCGGCTCAAAAATTGTTTCAGCGCAGTGCAAAAAGTGCTTCATCGGAGTGTAAATTTAGATTAGATAATTAAAACTTATGTATTGTAATTCAAAATTAGATTATGTAATTAAGACTTATGTAACGCGGTTCAAAAGTTGTTTCATTGCGATGCAAATTTAAAATAGATAATTAAAACTTATATATCGCGGTTCAAAAAAAATTCATCGCGGTACAAAAGAGTGTTTTATCGCGGTACAAAAAATGATACAATAAAATTGATGTATCGTAATGCAAAGTTTAACCTCCGTAACACGCCTTCAATTCATTAAAAGTGACTTTTTTATTTAAAAATAAATAAATACTTTAACGATTAGAAAATTTAAAAGATAAACTAACCCATAATTTTTCCTTAAAAAATAGGGTCGATAAATTTGTTAATGTGAGCGGATGTTATCTAATAAGTACAAAATGAAAACCAAAATAGAAAAAATAAAAGGGTCAAACTTCCCTACAGCCTCTTTTTTTCACCTCTACTGCCACGCCCCCACCCCAAAAAAAAAAAAAAAACATTTTAACTCCGTTTAAAAAAAATAAAAGAATCTTTTTAAATTTAAATTGTAAAATTATTTTACACTATTGTCGCGTCTGTGACGCACCATTAATTAAAGCTACACTAGTGTAAAAAACTTTTTTTTCTTTTCATACCATATTTAAAGAAAAGAAAATTTTCTTTTTTTCAACTGCAAAATTACCAAAAAAATATATTTTTATTTTACACTATTTAACTAGTGTTGCATCAAAAGTGTAATTTTTTTTTGGGTTGATGAAGGTCAAGGGCCTTTTGGTCATTAGGGGGTTGTGGGTCTGTGGCCGTAGAGTGAAGAAAAAAAATGGTAAAATTTTGGTCAATTCATTTTTCAAAGTTTCTAACCCCTACACTTTTCAAAATATTGTTAAAAAAAAAATAACATCGTCTCCTTCAACAGTTTTGCCAACACACTTTAGATTTGAAAATCACAATTATTGGGCAACGAAATGGAGATCGACCTACCCGATCAGGTTACGGGGATCGAGAGAGCAGCGCTCATTCAAAGGGGTTCAGGCCCTAAAACACAAATGTTTTGTTTGATTCATTATGTATGAAACTGTAATGGACTCGTGCTGGGTTGAAGGATTTTTCAATAGGACGAAGGCGGAGGAGGAGGGGGAAGAAGAAGTTGGAGGATATAGGCTGGTTCATTATAATTTTGTATCGCGGTGTAAAAATGGATTATATAATATTTTATGTATCGCGGTTCAAAAATTAATTAATCTCGGTACATAAAATTTGATACCGCGGAGTAATTTGGATTATGTATATGTATAGCGGTTCAAAATATAATTTATCACGGTTCATAAAAGTTGGTATCGTGGTGCGATTAGACTAAACAATAAAACTATTAAACCGCGGTATAAAAACTAATGCAATAAAATTGGTGAATCGCGGTACAATTGGACTAGACATTTAAACTAGACAAATGATATTACGAACTAAAGCTTGTGATATAATTATGAGCTTTAGTGTTTGAGCCGTTAGATGATTAAGTTGATGATGATTTGGAATGTTCATATCATTACTTAAAAAAGAACATATTTAATCTAACGGTGTAAATATCTTAGGAGATTTGATATAACGGCACTAACACTAAAGCTTGTAAAAATACTACAAGCTCTAACTCATAATATCATAGCTCTTTAAACTATTGAACTGCGGTGCAAAAAATTAATGCAATAAAATTGATGAATCGCGATTCAATAGTCAATGCACCGCGATTCATTTCCGTAGTGCGCCTCATGTTCATTAAGGGCATCATAGCCTTTTTGACCTTAAAAGTGTCATTTTTTTGTTTGAAAAAAATATGTGACTGTAACGATAAGAAACTTTGGAAAGTAGACTGCCCCACAATTTTTCCAAAATAAAAAGGCTGTAGAAAGTTGTTCTGAAATAAAAAATACAAGGGTGATAGCCGGGACGATCTCCTGTGATGCTATTATAACTGGAAAACTATATTTATTTTCAACCGCTAAATTATACTTTTGGTGAAAAAATGACGAATATATCCTTAATGAACAACAAAGGCGTGCACAAAGTTCGCACAAAGTCATTGTCAAAATTTGGGCATTGGAATGAAAACATTGGACATCGAAATACACAATTGAAGTTGATAAGCTTGATATTTTCCTTTTATTTTCATCATTTTTCCAAAATTTTATTGATTATTTTGAGTTTTGGTTAATAATTAATTGCATTTGAGATTTTATTTTTATGTATTTTGTGTTTCATGTAGGTATCTTAAAGATATTTGAGATTTCAAGGCTCAAGCCTCAAGCCTCAATGTATGGAAATCGAGACAATTTCGAGCTTTAAATTGAGTTACAAAACATTCGGTCAAAGTCCGTTAAGTCCGTCAAGTATTACAAGACAAAGTAGGGCTAATAGAGGCTAACTGGGTTAACGGAGGATCTAAATGATAGGTCTGGGCAGGGAAGGTTTTCAGCGTACTTTCTCATAAAATAAGGGGCATCTGAGCACATCCAGAAACGCTAGGGGAAGCCGGCGCCAATACTGGAAATTGGTTCCCTGTTGCGTTGTCGATCTCCAACCACATCATCGCCTGCCATCCCTCCAACACCCACGTTCCCTTCGTCCGGATTCGAGTCAGCATGCGTATACTCCAGCCAACTAGCCCACTTTCTCACCCAATTCCCCTCACAACCTTCATTCATTTACCCGCTGGATAGTTCGTGGCTCCTACCTGGGCTACCCCGCTCCCTACCGTAACCCAGTTCCCCATTTCCTTCCCCAAATTGCCCCTGCCAGTGGAGATCTCAAAAAATTGCTTCTCATTTATCTCCTAGTCGGCCCCCATTTGAAAAAAAAGCCTCCATTTTTAGGGCAGCAGCCCTAAAATTCTTTCTAAAATCATTTATCCACCTCTTCACTCATATTAAGATGCATTTATTTTAAAGGTTTGGAGCATCAAATCAAAGTTCAAGGGAGCAAGATTAAATTAAGTCAACCAAAAATTGTAACTTTAATTGGTTTAAATTTTCTACTTTGCTATTTATTTTATTGTTGTAATTTTTGGGAAAACTTTGCATGTATCTTGATATCTTGATAATGAACTAAATATATTTTTGGATTGTGACTATTGTCTTTGTTGAATGTGATATTTTAATTTAATTTATTTATATATGAAGTATTACTCATATTTTTTGTCATTATCAATGTGTGCTTAATGCTTTTAATGAAGTTATAAATCATTAAATGAACTCTACAATGATTTGATATGAAGTTAAAGCCCTTTCTATTATTTTGAAAATCGTGTTAATTGTTTACATCTCTGAAACACATCGATTGTCGAAGGTTGTAAATAGTCATTGGGTGCTTGATCTACCATACAACTATTTTCTCCCCTATGTTTGCGATGAGAAGAGCTCATAGCTAGGATGAGTGATAGTTATATTTGTTATACGTAGCGAAACCCCCATAGCAAATATTAGTATGAGCCCAACTACCAAAAAATTGGGTTAAGAAAAAAATATAGAGAGTTAGATTAAACATTGATTAAACTAGAAATATCACAATCCTGCTTTTCTATTTTTGATTTGATGTTGCCACCGTTTCATTGTTACGTTAATTTAGTTTACTTTCTTGCCTTTATTTTGTTTATTTTATTTTTATTTGAAATCTAATTTTTGTTAGCTTAGATAAAATTGGGTATGCCCAATTTTAGTACGTATGATTTATTTATAACTCTATCCTTGTGGGATCGACTTATACTTACGAACTTTATTATTTGATACGATCGGGTAATCTTGTCTGTGTTGCATTTTCGTCTATCAGAAATCTGTTAAAATTTGGGCGTTGAAATTCAAAAAGTCACACCCAATTTGGGCAACAGAATGAAAACATTAAGTATCAAAATGCACAATTGAAATCTGTTAAAATTGGGGAGTCGAAAATCAAAAAATCACTACCCAATTTGGGTGTCAAAATTCAAAAAGTCACTATCAAATTTGTGCATCAAAATGAAAACTCTAGGCATCGAAATGCACAAATGAACATTGCCACCAAATATCAACATAATTGAGTAATTGACAAAATTAACATCAGAATGAATAAATTAAGAACTGCCACCAAATATCAACAAGGTTGGGCATCGAAATAGACAAAATTGAATACTGCCACCAAATATCAATATAGTTGATCCTCGTAATTGACAAAATTGACATCGAAATAAATCAATTAAACACTACTACCAAATATTAACAAAGTTGGGCATCGAAATGAATAAAATTGAACACTGCCACCAAATATCAACAGACATCGAAGTGGAAAAAATTGGCGTCGGAATGAATAAATTGAATACTGTCCCCAAATTTGTGTGTAAAAGTTGGGCATCAGAAAATTTTTGAAGCCCAAAATAGTTCTTAAACATCATCTTTTTGCCTTAAATCGAAGACATCACAGGGAAACTTAATGTATCTTGTAAATCTCGTCGAGAGCTTCGATTTGATATGTGATGGGTTTTTATTTTTTATTTTTTTATTTTTTCTCCTAAGGGGGGCATGGGAAGGGATCGAACCTGAGACCTCACACATTGTGAAGTCTCATCTCTACCACTGAGCCACCCCCTTAGGGGCTTGATATGTGATGGGTTCTGTGGTTTATTTGGGATCAAAAGTTATCGAGAAAATAGTCGAATAAGAGAGATGGAGACGAAGCAAAAGGAAGAAGAGAAATAAAGTGTGACCGAGATAAGAGAAAGAAGTAGAAAGAGGCAGAAGAAGAGAAAGAAAGAGAGAGTGTGTGTATGACAGAGCGAAGAGAACGAAGTAGTTAGAAGTCATGGACAGTTTTGGAATTCTTTTTATAAAAAAATACTTTACCAATTGAATAAAAAAAGTGAACCAAAGAGATTATAATATTTTTAAAAGGTACCGCCCACAATATATATATATATATAAAGCCTAGGTAGTCTAAAAATAGTAATTTTTCGCCAAAATTTGCATCCCTAAAATAGTAACCCCTTTTTATTACAAACATTTAATAAATCCTATAATTAAAAAATAAAATTCAAATACTAATAACTCCTTGAAACTACCGCCTAGGAACTAGAACCACTGCATTCATTGCTTTGTTATCAAAACATAACCTTTTGTGCATACAACCATTAATTTTCCATTGTTGCTAAATAAACTTCAAAAAAATCATGGATAACTTTGCGTAAGAAATTTCACTGAAGTGAATCACAAATACTCACAATTAATTCTAACTGAATAACTAATATATATATATATATATATATATATATATATATATATATATATATATATATATATATGATTTTATTTATGATTTTTTTGTCTATTTCATCAAGATTAAAAGTTATTAAAACAAATATTTTCAATGAAATAACAAAAACTCACAACTCATTATAACTAAATGAAATATATGAATATTTTTTTGTCTATTTCATCGGATCAAAGTTCGTAAAAGAAATATTATGAACAAAATTACAAATAATCATTATTGATATTAAATAATAAATATATGACTGACCAACAAAAATATATAGATTTGAAATTTTGTTGTTCATTTCATCATATTCAAAATTTAAAAAACATCAAACGTTCATCTAAAACACGAATGCACATGATTAATTATAAATGACTGACAGATCTAAAAAATATATCAATTTGAAATAAATAAAATTTAAAAAATACTTCAAGTAACAAGAATTATATAATGGTAAATAACACAATGATATTGCAACATAATTTTTCCTCTAACAAAGAGGAAATGTTTCGGAAGTGCAAAGTTACCTCTCTTTTTTAAAAAATGAACCGACCATTTAATCATGAACGAATTGATTTCCCGTTCTGTTCGAAAAGTAATCATATATACTCTAAAACGATGTCGTTTTAATATCCGTTAGTGGGGCGAAATAACAAAGCCAAGAGATTAAATTTATCTTTTTAATTGTTATTGATTATTGATATTGAAATGAGCCATAAACAGACTTAAATCAGTACAAATAGAATTATTTGAGTCAATTTTCAATCAATCATCGTCAATTAAATTTGTTTAGAGTAAGTTTTGTCATTCAATTAATATGTGTCGTGTTATGAATACGTCAGATCCATTTATATTTTTTGTCTTTTAAAGGTTTGAAAAGAATAATGTGAAAATTGGATCGGTCTTTTTTAACAGATATTCAACCGCTGCCCACTATACTTTTTTAATCTGAAAAAACATTTTTGATGTGAAAGGACGAGTATACCTTTAATGAATCGGACACGGTTGCGATAAGCATCGGTTCATACATTGTCATGCATAATTCAAAATTGTGTAATTGTCATTCTCATTCTATAGTAGTGCATCGTGATTTTAAATCGATACCTCACGTTCAAACTGGTCTATTTCCAATTCATAGCGATGCTTTGTGATTCTAAATTGATGCATCACGAATCCAAATCGACGTATCGCTACTGAAAATCGATACACTGCGATACACATTTTTTATATTTTCATTTTAATTATTTATTTAATTTTCATAAATTACAGTTATTCCAATTTATTTATTTTATTATTGTTAATCAACTGACACATATATTTCTTTATTTTCATAATAATTTTTAATCAAATGATATTTTTCTATTCATTAAAATAATATCTTCTTTTAGTTTTGTTTTTTGTTTTCATTTTACTTGATTATAATTTAACTGAGCATAATTTAATTAAAAAATATATGTATCCGTGCATTTAACACACAAGTATAAAACTAGTTATTCGAAAATACAAGCAATAAAAGCAACTGTACTAGTGGTTTTTGAATGTGCGGGGCATATCTAGAGAAGGAAATAGCCTTAAAGAAATTTTTTGTGATAAAGAGTTTGGATTGGAATGGACGCCATTGGACGGTCTTGGCGGGTTTGGCCTCAAGCTACAAGAGTTGTGTGATTGTGGATGTAGAACCGTAGTCCGTAGATAGATATTTTTAGTTTCATCAATAACATAAAATCTCGTACGTCCCCAAAAAATTATCATGTTTGACTTCTTTTGGTTAAATAGAATATTTTTTGAATTTTTGGTGTATTTTTTCAAAATTACATATTTTATTATTTTATAAAAATAAAATTATATATATCAAAATTGCATTCAAAAACACCATATTTGATCAAAAAAATCAAACATAATAATAATTTTGAAAGCGAAGGAATATGAAATAAAGGTAAAAAAGAAGTTATACATATTACATACTTCCTCGTATTTAATGTCCGTTTGAATGGTATAGAAAGATTTTGTTATTACCATAAAACATGTGTTGAATTTTTAATAAGATTTTGAATCACATAAAAGTTTTTAACTTTAATGATACTTTACCATCAATCAAACAAACATGTGAAAATAACTTCTTCGTCATTTTCCTTAAATTTCTCGAGAACTACCCTTTCCTTTCATTTACCGACATGCATACAAAATAAAATGAAGTTGCCCTATGGGGGTAAATGCTTTCTGAAAGTGACGTCACGTGTTCAATCTCTTTCCAAAAAGAAAAAAAAATAAAAATAAAATAAAAATAAAATGAAGTTGATATAAATTATTTTTTCTTTAAAAAAATAAAAATAGACAAAGATTACAAGTTTTGAGAATGAGTTCATACACTTGCTTTAATTAATAAAATTTGTTTCAATGTTTGCTTTCTTATTTTCAATAGTCTTTATCGACCGAACCAATATTTGTACTCAACGTAGACATCATATGCTAGATTGCAACTTTGCAACCATTATTGTTGATCTGATGGTGGTTAAGATAAATACTTATTTGAAACGTACGTTATGTGTCATGCCTTAAAGTTTTAGTGCTTGTTTGGTGGAGCGTTTTGGTTAAAAAAAAACGCTGCGTTTTTTTTTAAAAGTGTTTCAATATAGCGTTTTAAAACACAGTGTTTTAAAAATATGGAGCGTCTTAAGACGTTCAAATTTGTAGCGTTTTAAAAATATGCTACGTTTACAACTATTTTGTTTATGAAGAATAACGTTTTGAAATAGTTTTACAAACGTGTTTACAAAAATAAAACTGCATTTTGAAAATAGTTGCGTTTTAAAAACAATGTGTTTTAAAAAAGCTGCATTTTCAAAACGCTACACCAAACTCCTTTGGTCTCGCACGTAAAATCTTAAACAACAGAATAAGAATTTTAATAACTGTTTTATTCCATTACCACCGGCACTGAACAAGTAATAATCCACTATTATGTTTAAAATTTTAGTCCACTATTCCGTGTTTTCTATTCTGTGTTTTGATGATTAACTTAAAAAGTTTACTTTAAAAATTTATTCATATAATTTTCAAAAAACAAATCAACTTTAATATCGCCAATGATTTTTGTAAGCACGACCAACTCTAAATGATCACATGTTTTTAGTTACTCTTTTTTTAAGTTGGTAAAAATTTGTGTAAGACAGTCTTTCAGATATTTTTGTAAGATGGATTCTCCTTAACCGACTCATCATGTATTAATCGATTGAGCTGTAAGAAACTGAAACTCCATCTTACAAATTAAAATAAATAACACGATCCTACAGAAGACCTCTCTTTTAAGTTTTCCACCCTCCGTTTCTAAAAGTAATCTCTTTGCTAAACACAACAATTGAGGCAAACAATTTTAAACTATCACTTTCTAATGCTACCCTTAAAATAATATAGTTTGTACTTTGTAGTGATGGAAGAAAGTGAGTCTCTTTCGTTGAAGTGATTGAATTAAATCAAGAATAAAATAGTAAAGATGTTATTTAAACTCTTTTCCTTCAACAACAAAAAAACATTTTTTTTTGGAATATCTCCAAAAAAAAAAAGGGTGGGGGGGCTCCTTTAAGAGATAAGTATGTTTTATTAAAAGGGATGATGTTGTACATGTATGGTTTTTTTGTAGTTGGATTGAAGTTGTCATCTCTTACATCATTGGAAGAGTACAAAAATAAAAGAATAAGATTCTATTTTTATCAATTTAAATTACAAGAAATCAATTACTACTTCCTTAATAAAATATTCAATAAATTGGGTAGTGAAAATGATACGCCATCCATTTTTAAAAATTGTCCACCTATCATTTTTGTTAATTTTAAAATAATTTTCATATTTCAAAACTTTCATTTTTAGAAAACACTTTTATTACTTTATCCTTATTTTTTCTACATATTTTAATTATGGTTACACGCACAATGACATAAAAAAAACACATTATACTAATATTTATAATACAATCAATTATATATATATAATAAAACAGATCAAGGTCTAATTGGTGGCCCTAATTGAATTATGTTAAACACAACTAACGATCCAGATTGATTCGTAAGTATGTGAGTTACAAATGAACTCATCAGTTATGAGTTTTGTTTGAATTACCCCGTCAGTTATGAGTTTTATTTATCCCGATCAATCATTAAACTGATCGCATACCGACAACATGCCTATGACACGGACACATATATAGTGTATATATATATATATATATATATATATATATATATATAAGCTAGTTCATTTTCCCAAATATCTAACTTAAATACCTCTTTTTTTCAACCGCATGAATCTATTTTCATAAATTTGCTCTAATAATACCCAATCTTCGTCTTCCTCTTCTTAAGATCTCCGGCTCCGACCACTACTTCTCCCTCTTCGACTTTCGTCATTTCATGGCGAGAGCAAACTCTCGTTAGACGAAAGAATCACATAATATCCTTCGAGAAGATGAATTCCTATTTCTTAACGATATGTCACGATCAAATCCATTTTCAACAAACTATGTTTATCATCTCCATAATATTTCAATTTTACCTTCATATTTACTATTAATATATTGATTATGTCTTAATATTTTTGTAATTATGACTAACTTTAATGTTAATTATATAACCCTTAATATTAAACTTTTCAAACATGAACGTAACTTTGGCTTGGGGGCACTACTATTATACAGATATGGATCAGATGTTAACTACTAATCCAACAAATGGTGCATCAATTGGTTGGTACCACCAGTAATTAAGGTGTCTAATTACTCTAGTTGCCTCTATGAAAAAAAAAAAAAAAAAGAAGGGCCATCTCTTGATTTTTCTTTAAGTCATTTGATCATAATTAAAATAAATCATTGTTTCAAAACTTATCAAAAGGTAAATGAACTCACAACAAAGGTTTACTTGAAAAATAAAAAATAAACTTTAAAAGTCAAAATACAACTCTTTTTTATTTTGAGTTGTCTAAAAATCTGTGACTACTTCAAATTTCAATGCATATTTTATTAAGTTGTTTGTGGATGTACTCCAAACCAAATTAAGCATTTATTTGATTTCTTTACGTTTTGATAATTTTAATTATAATACTATTAAATAAGGATATAAATGGTATCAAACATTGGTTGTTAAGGAATTTGTTTAGATTAAATTGACCAATGTAAACAAGATGGAGAAAGTATACAAGGATATCTTGTTTTGTAAAAGAAAGAAGAAAGAAGAAAGATGGGTACGGTTGCAAGTTGCAATAGGATTGATGATTTCATGGGTAAGCTAGATTCTCTTGTTGCTCTCAACGTTTCGTAATAACTTTAATAAGGTAGTGTCAAGACTTGAATGCATTTTGGAGGTTTGGTGAAGATGTCCATTTATTAAATGGTAACCAGCAGGAGCACGGGAAAATATCGGATGGTCCTCTTTGGGTAATACTTAATAGCGATACACTATCATGTTTAAGTGGTTGAAACGGATTCAAATTGAACCTCATTTATTAATAAACTACTTTGATACTAACGTGTTCGTGTGAAATTAGTAATATACCACGTAAACATATTACGTCAATTTTTGAGATTGATATTTTTTTCTTAGAAATATTTTGTCTTGTTGTTGTACACAGCGAAAGATTTTCTAAACAATTAATAGAATAATCCAAGATCAATCAATGAGAATAGAGAGAGAGATTGAAGCCAACGAACTATCAAAATTTTATTATATTCATCTTAAACACGTTTTAGGATTACAACTATATACATAGTTACAATACCAAACTCTAAACTGTCTCATAAGAGAAAACCGGAAAACAGAAAGTCGTACCGATGCAGCCGCATCGCCTTACTCGATTCGACCACATTGTTCATAAAAACTCTCTCCATATTTCACCCTTATTGATACGCCCGCATTGCGATGCGAAACTAGTTTTCTAATTTTTTCATTCCAACTTAGGTAAAGCAAGTATATAATTGCTTAGATATTACTTGGCTTAGCATATAATAATACCGAATAATCCATCATGTATGCTTGACATATAGATTGTGATGAAAAATTTGTAAAAAAATAATATGTATCTTTATCATTTTCTATGTATTATTATCATGTTTAAGTTATTTTTTAGTGATGTATGTGATTTATTTTTAAAAAATATGTTTGAAAAATAGATTTTATAAAGAAAATAAGACACTTATTACTTCCTTCGTTTCGTTTATATTAAATAGCAATGAAAAGTTCACGGTTTAAAATTCCCACTAAATGCCTCAAACACCACTTTTTAATACTTGAATTCTCATTTGTACCCTTTAACGTGAAAAGACTCAAACTTGGTTAGAGATATAATGAAAAGTTGAAAACTAGATATTTAATGTCCATTGAGCTTTTAAATGACCAAATTTTTGAAGCAACTAAAAATAAAAATAGGCCAATACAAATAAGATGTATTTTGAAACCTTTTGTTTACTATAAATGATGAAAAATAGTTTAACATTCAAAGTATGAATCTTGTTTGCTTACATGATAGTTCATGTAATTTTATAAAGGAATGTGATATTACAAGTTAGAGCTCGTCGTGATATTATTATAAACTTTAGTTTTAGTGTTGTTAGATCAAATCTATTTATATCTTACACCGTTAGATCAAATATGTTTTTTTAAATAATAACACAGACTTTTCAAATTATCACCAATTTAATCTAACGACTTTAAAATTAAAACTTGTAATAATATAACAAACTTTAACTCGTAATATCATTTACATTTTAAAAATCTCCTTGATTATTTCGAAGCTGCACGATTTTAGGATAATTCAAGTCAATGGTCCTGGTCCATGTATTGGAGAATCCAAAACGTTATGCCTCCTCGGCTCCAAAGCTAACCATTTATTTATTCATGAATAGCAACAATTAATAAATTGATTTTCACAAAACAATAATGTGAACGAATCTCAACCAAGTTAACAAGTCCATACACATGAAATTATGTATAGTTAGTTGTACCAGTGGATGACTCAATGACTCCCCTGATGCAAAAACAGGGAGAAACTATTTTATTATTATTATTATTATTTTGTCTTTCACAAGATTTTCACAAACTACATTAGATCTGTGAGACTGATTAAACAAAATTTTGTTTTAACAAATCAAAGGACAAGCATTTTATAACAATACAAAAACTTATAAAATACGATCTTATAAGTATTTTATGTAAGATAAATCCTCTTAATTTTACTCATTGTGTATTGATGATACCCTCGTATGAACAAATGGAGTGTAGTGTAGACTGTTAATCCCTTTTGGTTTTGTCTTTTGCTTTACTAATAATATTGAATAATTAAAAATTCTAAGCCAAAAACTTGGTAATAATTAAATCCATTAGAAATCATAGGGACGAGTGAGCCACAAAAGCAATAAACTAAGGCCAATCACAGTTTTTTAATCAGACAAGAAGGTGTCGTTTGATTCTTGAATCTAGCAATAAAGAATAACAAATTCATACAATCGTACCAGTTAGGAACTTATAACCAGTGTTCTAAAACTCCCCGCCAGGTTTGCGCCTCTTTTTTCTTGGTCGCCTAATCGATCAAGTTGGCGCTTACGCCAAACCTCGCCGACCTTAATTTATTTTTGTAACTTTGATTTTGTGGCATGCAGTGACCGAAGAAGGAAGAAAGGAATTGGAGAAGGAAGGGGGAGTGATAATGGTGAGGCAAAGAGGGAGGTAGAAAGAAAAAGAGGTTTAATTTTGTGGATATTCGGTGGGATGAGAGATGTGATAGATTAAAGGGTTAGATCTAGAGGATATGTTAGACTGTGGGTTGTAAGAGTATATATATATATATATATATATATATATATATATATATATATATATATATATATATATATATATATATATATATATTAGTTCTAAACTTGGCTGGTTTATTGTTTTGGGGTTGTTGAGAATTGTGATTAATGGTAGGTTTGTATATTTTTGTTCATTTTATAAATATAGACAAGTGTTTGATAAAATGACAAATATTTTTTAAAAAAATTGTAGTCAATGTGTTTGATCTTTGATGTAAATTATCAAAAAAATAGTAATTATGTCTTAATTCTAGGCCCCGCTTAGGCTCCGATTACGCCCCGACTAGTCCCCTAGGCGCTAGGCCCTAGTATGCCGCCTAGCGGCCGCCTAACGATTTTTAGAACCTTGCTTATAACCATTACTACTAGTATTTTAGGCTCCGTTTGTTTCACGAAAAATCATTTTCAGAAAATAATTTTTATAAAATAAAAAGATTTTATTTTCAGGTATTTGGTAATTTTTTGAAAATATGTCAGAAAATATTTACGGGTGCTTGGCAAACACACGAAAAATATTACAGAAAACAATATATGAATAAATACAAAAAATATGTTTTAATATTAATGCACATATTGAATATAAGATGGTATTGAACTTTAAGTAGTTTTTCTAAAGTAGCTCTCAATTTATCATTAATGGTGTTAAATCAATAAGGTCCATCTTTTTTAATCTCACAATTACAAATAAAAATTTTGATAATTGATATGAAAAAAAAAACGTCTTAAAATAGAAAATGGACAATGTTTAGGATGTCCCTAGAAAATGTTATGGAAAACTATATATGAATAAATACAAAAAATATATTCTAATATTAATGCACACATTAAATATAAATTAGTGTTTAACTTTAAATAATTTTTTATTTAGTAACCCTCAATTTATCTTTAGTGGTATCAAATGAAGGTCTATCTTTTGTCAATCTCATAATTACAAATATTATTTTGATAATTGATATGAAAAAATGTTTTAAAATAGAAAATTGATAATATTTAGAATGTTTCTAAATAATATAATTTACACTAATTTTAGGACATAGTAATTATTTATTAAAATTATAATTTATAAATAGTAAACACAAACTTCATTTATATTTCTAAACAATTTATTTGTTAGTGAAATATTGTGTGTAAGTAAATTTGTGTAATTGTGAAAGGAGGCGGAGGGTATCCAAACATTTAGAAAATGACTTACGGAAAATAAATCCGTAAATCATTTTTCAGAAAAAAACTCTCATTTTCCGTTGACTTGGAAAATCTTTTACGTTTATTATATTTTCCTAAGGTTACAAAATACCAAAAAATGAAAAAATATTTCCCGAAAATCATTTTTCGTAAAATAAACGAGTCTTGTTGTATAGGAATTATCCGGACAAATGTGATTCTTTACTAAGTTTTCTGTCTAGAATACCCTTTAAGATACACAAATTTATACATTGACAAAGGTATAGACACGAGACATCAACATTAATTTAAATGAGTTATTTTTTGAATTGTCGGCAACATTAATTTAAATTAGTTATTTTTTGAATTGTCGGCAACATTCAATCAAATTTAACTAAGAATCAGTCTACATTTATAAATGATATTTATATTATTGTGCACGACGAAGCTAATAGCAAACAATCATAAATTAATAACAAGATTAATTAAAAAAATAAGAGAGAGAGAGAGAGATTAGGGTGAACATACTTTCAAAATTTTATTATAGCTTAACTTTTTACGCGCTCTAGTATTACAACTATATAATGTGATAAAATATCAAATTCTAAACCGATGTGATCGCTTCGCTCCAACACACGCGATCGCTTCACCTCCACAAAGAGACACAGTTGCTTGACACGATCGCCTTTACATAGCTTTAATAAAAATGACCGTGTCAGGCGACCGACGAGGTCGTGGACTCCGAAGGATTGGCCTAAAGCCTAGTGAATCAAGCCATCCATTCTCAATATACAAAATTAAAAATAAATTTAAAAAAATATATGTTGATACAAGTATATATCCTTGCAAGAGTAACTCTAATATCTTAAATCTCACATCGGGTAGATGTGTGATTTGAATATACTTTATAAAATAACGACATATTATTTCTAAATACTAACATTATCCATTAACTTTTAGGTTAACTTGTGGTAGTGCTGAGAGACCCAAGGTGATGCGTGAGTTCGCGGGTGTTGCGGTAACACTAAGAAGATCTGGCAAACATTGCTAAGCATCTTGGAACGGTCAACAAAAACGATGTAAATGTGGGTGGAGAGCAATGTCTTGGTTTCTGGATTTGGCTAAAATTTCAATAAGAGCTCAACTTCTTATTGCATTGAGAAGTGTGTGTAGTAGCCACCTATGAGAGAGTTTAATCCAACTAAGAGAGAGAGATGGATTTTACTTTCTAAATAGAAAGTTGACCTTGGGGAATGGAGCATGTTTGAATGTGAGGGAGATGGGGGGCGGCTGGAGTGTGGGGGGTGCGGGTGGGCGAGGGTTTTGTATTTATTATGTGGTATGGTGTTAAATTTAATATTTTTTGTGTAAGAAGATTATACAATGAGAAGATATATTCTTAATTGAGTAAGAATATAAAAATGTGTAGGTGGCAGTGAGACTCAGCTAAGAAGATGCATAATAATTTATAACATGAGGTGGTCTTCTGTAAAACGGTCTTACGGATCCTTATCCGTAAGACGGAGCCCTATTTAAAAATTCGCGGATCATAATAAATAAATAATATGTTATAAAATTCTGCAAAAGATAATTAGGTGAGATGGTTCACATGAAAACACAAAAGGTTTAGAGTTTAGCGCGCTGGTCTAAGGTTTGAAACTTCCTAGCGCTTTTTGTAAGTTTTATTGCCGGAGATGTGTCATTTTGACATTGTTTACATTTACGATCAATCAGAGTGTTATTTTTAGGCTTGGCGTGTGTCACTTTGAGAACAAAAGTGTGTCAATTTTAGGCTTGTCTTACTTTTAAACATAGAATGTGTCGCTTTTAAGTTTTACGTGTGTCACTTTTAGCAAAAAAAAATCACTTTTCATTTTTAAATTTTTATTTATAAGTGTCACGTTTAGTGTGTCATTTTTAGGTATTAATTGTGTCACTTTTATGCATTAGGTATGTCACTTTTGATAAAACAACCCATTTTTATAATCACACAATTTGTATCAATAAGAGTGTTATTTTTAGGCTTGGAGTGTGTTACTTTTAGGATTAAAGTGTGTCACTTTTGAGCTAGTGATTTTAACAGCAATAACCAATTGAACACTACTGAAATATATCTTCTCATTCATAGAAATGTATATAATCCCAAGTGTCAATCGTTAAAAACACAAAATCATAACTTTTTCAAGGTAAAGTATATGTTTCTTACTCAAACTTACAAAATTTACTGAAAATATGTCTAAAATAACCGAGCATTAGGAGTCTTGAAACCAAATTCCTTGGCTTGATGGGAATAAAAAAAATCAGTAGTCTTTTTCTTGTCCTTTTAAATACTTCCATTAATTCTTTTTCTCTTTCCTTCGTAACAGATCGAGCAGGATCTATGCATGTAGTAGATGAACTTGAAACAAGAGATGATTCATTTTGATCCGGTAAATTCTTTAAGGAAGAGTGTCACTTTTTAGTATTAAATGTGTCACTTTTTAGTATTAAGAGTGTCACTTTTTAGTGTCACTTTTTAGTATTAAATGTGTCACTCTTTAGTATTAAGAGTGTTACTTTGTATTTTAACAAAAATTATAATAAATTTCCATTTAAAGTGGCACTTTTAACATTAAAATGTGTCACTTTTGGTTTTAAATGTGTCATTTAGCATTTCGTCAAATTCGTTATGATTTGACAAGTATCCCAAGGCAATTGATGCTAACGGATAATTAATGAAGCTGATAAGCAAACATTGAAAGTAAAGGGGTATCGAAGCAAATAGAGGAAATGAGCATTAAAAATTAATTTTGTTGCTGGGGTGTGTCAAGCCTTAGACTGCCTTTAGCTAAACATTTAAGGTTTGCTAAAGACCAACTCGACTAACCAATTCTTATAATTTTTTTAACAAGTTTAATTATTAACCCATAAATTTTTAAATAAGAGTCTGTTTAAAATACGTAAGTCGTTTTACATAAATCTTTGTCTTATCACATCGGAGATGCTCTAATTCATTTCAATTATGTACTTTTTTAAATCGAAAACTAGGCAAAATATGAGTTTTCGGGGAAGGAATTTGAAAAATAATCTATTTTTGTCACTTTACTTTAGGCAATTGTCAAACTTCACCACTGACAGTCTGACACTGCCTCTGTGTTTTAATACTTTTTAGTTTCCGAATGGTCATTCATTTCCTTTTCAACGCCCCTCCATGATGTTTTGCACATAGGTTAAAAGATCCCTGAAACTTTACCTTCTATTTTTTGTCCTACCAAATCATTAAAAACAGCTGGATTTTAAGATATCCTCTCTCTTTTGGACAAAAAAGTCTTTGTTTTAAAATAATTTGTTTTTAACTAAATAATATTTTTAGTAATATATTAATAATAACATGATATTTTTATATTTTAATTTAAAAAAAACGGACTTTTTATACTCCGTATGAAACATCAAAAATGAAATCATGAACTAACGGAGGGAGTAATTATTATGGTCCTCAATCGACAGAAGTTTGCAGTATTGGCAACAGAATGTTGAAGGATATCATCTAAACTCATACACACTTGGTATTTCTTTCTCTCTCTACTCGTAATCTCCTATTTATGAGTATGTTGTTTGAGTGTTTCTGAATCACATTCACACTTTTTTCTTTTATAAGCTCATCAATAGTGGTCTTGATAATATGATTATTGCAGTGTACTTTTATTTCTGTACAAAATAGTAGAGCTTTTAATTTTCTTTTTTAAACTATGTTTTTTAATACTTACTCTTGGTAGTATATGTTAAAAAAAATTAATGTATGTTTCATTTCTATAATTCTATTGTTTGTGGAGACTCCTTAAAGCAAAATAAGTAGTCGGTGTTTCCTTTTCAGCATCAATGTATAATGAAATTAAGAATGAATGCTTAAGGAAAAGGTGGAGTAAAAATAACATTGCTACTTAATACAAAGACAATTAAATATTTCAGTTTTAGAAGGATCTGCCCTTGTCTGTAGGTTATTTCTTCTTCGTACCCTATTCATTACCAATCAGTTTATATACTGACAGCGATCAGTCATCTAACTTTGACTGCCAATTAAATATTTTGCGTAGGACCGTTTTAAGGCTATATTTATAAGATCAATTAAATATTTTGAGTAGGACCGTCTTAAGGCTATATTTATAAGATCAATTTTTGATTGCATGACAAACTATGTGCTCGTGGGTTGAGATATAGGAGAGTGGGATTTCGCCTTTTGAGATAAAATTTGTAAGACGGTCTTACTGTAGACTTATAAACTTGAGTAAGATGATTTTATGAATTTTTTTTATAAAACGATTTTATAAGTATTTTTTTATAAGATGGATTCTCTTTACCTGACTTACCGTGTGTTGGTGAATTAAGCTGTGAGAGAGTTGTGATCCGTCTTACGAATTAAGATCCGTAAGACGGTCTTACACGAGATCTACTCTTAAAATATTAGGATAATGTGTGTTTTTAAAAGATACTACTCCCTTTGTCCCCAAATTATTTTTCTGCTTTCTTTTTTCGTCCGTTCCAAAATAATTATCTAGTTTGAAACTTTACCCTTACCTTTTCATACGATTTTAATTATAAGTCACATACACATAGACTAAACTATACATCAAATTAATATTAATAATCCAATCAAATATTTTTTTTAAACCGTATACCAAATTCACAAAGACGTTTTTATTGAGAATAGAATAACTCAATTTATCGGTCCTTTGCCCAAATTCGTCGGAGGTTGTTAATCAAACCCATGTTTGAATAATCTAATATTTATGGGATAAATTAATGTCTCTAAAGTTGGTCATTTTAAACAAAACTAATATGTTTACAACACAATTAAAAGGTAAAGATGAATATTATAAAAATTGTAATAATAATTTTTAAAGTAGATTTTTTAAGTGATATATTTCAAAATAAAATAGTAAATCTTTATTTGGAATAAAAAAAGTAGGCAAAAACTTGAGTAACACAATCTTACGGATATTTTTTGTAAAACAGATATTTTTTATCCAATCCATCGTGTGTTGTTGGGTTAAATTGTGTGAGAGTTGGATTTCGTCTTACGGATTAAGATCCGTAAATGGTGTTACAGGAAACCTACTCAAAAAACTGAAAAAAGTATTATGTTACTAATATGATATTATGTACGCTTTGGTTAGAAATATGATATCCTTACAGAAAAAATAATAAGTTAAATTATTACTTTCTCCCTTTTCAAATTATCGTCTTTCTTTCATTTTTGTATGTTCTAAAATAATTGTCATCTTTCAAAATTTTTCTATTTAAACAAATATTTTTACTATTTTACTATTATTTTTTACTTACTTATATTATAATCATATATTCAAAAATATTAAAAATTTTATTAATATTTATAATACAATCACTTATTATTTTTTGAACGTAGTACCGAGTTGAACCCGACAAAAAAAGCTGGTTTCTCTTTTACTTCTATCCTAAAAAAAATGAAGTGAGTATTCGGTAGGTAGGGAGTACAATTTACTTTCTTACGTAAGCTGTGGCCCGTGACTAATGAGTTATGAACACAGCTATGTAGTAGGTGGGACGAGGAATATGTTAAATATTTCTTTTGATAGAAATAATTCGGGGAAATGAATACATAATTACAGAAAAGAAAAATCACAAAATTGTTATTGCTGTTGTGGGTTTGATGGCAAGTTTTCTTAAATCTGCTGGTAAAGAAGGCTTGTGAAATCTGCTGGTAGGCTACTGTTGCCACACACGAAATCTGTTGTTATTGCTACACATGATGAAGTCTGCTGGTGGACTGGCGAAATGTGCTGATCCGAACTATGGTCTACATGTAGAATGAAAAACTGTTGGTCTGAATCTTGTGTTTGCACACAGTTTCCTTAAAACAGATTTGTCCCTTCCGTACGTGCTTGTAAGCTTTTCTGGGCGTTTGTCTCACAGGATACAACGGATATACCGGGGAGACCTTTAGCACTAAGGTTTTCGACGAACTGAATCTGTGTCTGACTCTATCACCAAAATGAAAACAAGAGGCCAAAGAAATACGCACAACGATTTGCAGAAGAGAAAAGAGGATTATTCTTAATCATGTTTTTCAATTGTGGATGTTAACTCCATTATATAGGCTGAACAAGTAAATTTGGTTCGACATTCGTGTCCGCCAAACGTGATCACACACGAGTACGGCACCCCGAAGGCTCAATTGGATCATGATTTGCACCCTCCCTGCGTAGGCGTGCACAAGAGTCTATTTTATACAAGTTTACACTTATCACATAAAACACTTGTATATAAACCACTCAAGCTTTTGTTAATTTCCCGATGTTTCCAACACCTCACTTTAAACAACCATAACTTATTCATTTAAACACCAAATTGGACAAATAAATATATGATTTCGATATTCTCACGGAGTAGAACACGATCTCATAATTACCATTGTCATTACACAAATGACACGTGAAGAAATCCGTACCACAACATTGCACAATTTTATTCTTTAAACACAATTTTTCCAACATCTTTTACCATATCAATTATGGCCTCGTTTGGTGCAACGTTTTCAAAACACAATTTTTTTCTTATAAATACGTTTAGAAAACTATTTCTTCAAAATTCTATTTTCATAAACAGAATAGTTGTAAACGCAAAATCTTTTGAAAACGCAACACATTTTTAAAATGTTGTATTGAAACATTTTTAAAGAAAAAACGCTGCATTTTTTGTTAACATTTTGATCAAAACGCTTCACCAAAAATATTGACACAAAACAAAACTAATCCACTAAACGTTCACTTCTCCTGTGCTAAAAAAATATTTGGTTTGCCCTAGAAAAAAAATAGTCATTTTTTACTAGTAATAATAATTTTAGTGCAATTTAAAAAAGATACAGATGAGTAGAGAACAAACTGGATTATTAGTTATCCTTCCAAAATCACACTTTTAAATTATTAATTTTTAAATTACCATTACACTGTTTCTCTCTCCTATCTTCACCATATTTTCTCTAGTTGTATTTTTCTTTTCTCTCTCATGTCTCCTCCATATTTTCTCTCTCATCATCACCATCTCCTCTCTTTTAATTATGTTTAAACATTTTTCTCTATTTAAAGTTTAAACAAAAAATAGTAACTAAAATAAAAATAATAGTTTCGGAGTCAAGAAAACAAATATATAAGAGGTTAGTAAAATAACAATTATTTATGGAACAAGCCACTAATTCTTAAAATAATTTAGTAAAATAATTTATGGAACAAGCCACTAATTCTTAAAATAATTTATGGAACAAGCCACAAAAATATAAGAGGTTAGTAAAATAATTTAGCAAAATGCTAAAAATAATTTACAGAACAAAATTTTTCCATAAAACTAATTCTTTCAAATAAAACAAAAATAATAGTTACGAAGTCAATAAAACAAAAAATATAATGGAAGTTATTAAAATCAAAATAATTTACGAAACAAAAATAATAGTTTATGGTAAAAATAATTTCGTTATTTTGATTTTAGCTTATTTTCTTATTAGAAATTTATTTATTCATAAAATACAAATATGATTTAATAAAACCAATCATTCAAAATGAAGAACTTATTTGAGTTCAGATTCTAACTTTTAGGACATAAAAAATTCAAGTTTGTTCGAAGACATTCATTCTACATAGTTTTTGAATAGTATAAATTGTTCGGGGTTGTCAAGTCATGAATTGACATTTAAAATTAATGTTTCAGTACTGCTATTGAAAAAGATTGACCATGTTGCAGGGTTGTGCAATGAGACAAGACTAATCATTATAAATCTTAGGGATCATATTATTGAAACAATTTTTTTGAAAAGAAGCAATGTTGAGGAAAAAAGTTTTTATCTCAAAATTGTTATTAACGTTATCCGATATAAGATTGTTTATCATGTTTCAGATAAGACAATTTTCATTGTTGATATCGTATGTAATAACAATTAACAAGTGTCAAAGTGAATAATTGTACGTAGTCGTATATCTTTTTTTAAAAAAAGAAACTAGATATTGATATGTGGTGAAAATGAAAAACTAACTAATAAAACAATAATGTTGTGTATAAATTTTTTTTAGTATCTATAATAATTAGTTATATACTTATATGTAATTGTTAATTAACAAATTTTTCTTATTTTATCATTTAAGATTTTTTATCCTTTTTTTTATTTATCTATAATTTAGTTGATATGTATTTAACAAACGTGTTAAAAAAACAAGTTGAGGGTAATGGGCCAGAAGTTTGGCTAACTCTAATCAATTACTCCACTAAAACATGTCAACCTGGAAGATCATCGAGTATACTTTATTTAGGAATGATAAAAACATCCTTAAGGAATTCAAAGTTTCTTTTTTAAAGAACCAATTGTAGACTTGTAGCACTAGTACGAGAGAGCCATGTGCAGATGGGTTTACTTGGAAGGCTTCCCACGTGGTGGGGTTTGCATTCACCAAAATAGGCTCGTCCACGTCAGGTTGGTGGGTGGTAAAGCATCTCGAATCATTTTACTTTTAATACCAATTTTAGCTGAGTTTCATTATTATCTACACATTTTAAAAATATTTTTTTAAAAAAATTTCTCTCTCCATTGTTTGCATTCTTTCACAGTTCTTTTATGGGCCTCACTTAGGGGTGGACTTGTTCCAGTTCGATTCACTTTTTTGGAAAAACTGAGAGAACCAGGACCAGACCAATAGTCTGATTCTTAAAAAATATAGAATCAGAACCAACCCAATATGTCTGAGAATACATTGGTCCTGGTCCCGAACTAATTGAAGATGTCACGGAACAGGGACCGACCAATACGATGCGTATCTTTGATCAAGAGGATAACTAGATTTTCTAAAAAACAATGATCAATACTCAAATCATGTTCTTCCTTCATATAACATTTTGTTGGGTTCGTTGTTCTTGTGAAAATAAACTAAAGGTAAAAAGAGAAACGAAAAAGAAAGTTGTAAGGAAATTTATTGCAAGTCATCTTCCTCTCCGATCCACTTATGGTTAATTTAATTAATTTACAGGTAACAATCCTTCAAACTAATAATGTTTGGAATCACAAAAAGAGGCAGGAAATTAATTAATATGGAAGAACAATGTTTTCCTTCCTATTTTCTCTTTAATCAAATAAGGAAACTTGGTTGAGTATTGAATCAAAGTATTATATATTTTCTTTAGGTTGTAAGTTGTATACATTTTATTATCTTCTTATCAATATATATATATATATATATATATATATATATATATATATATTAGTATACTCCGTCCGTCCCTAAATAATCGTCCTGATTGACCCGACGCACAGTTTTAAAAAAAACAATTGACTTGATTATTTATATTGCTTTAATGTGTAGTTTCCTTTAAAGCTCATGTGTATGTGGCCCATAATTAAAGTAGAGTGAAAAAATAAGGGTAAAGTGGTAAAAGTGATGTTCTAAAAAGGTAAGTTTCAAATTAGATAAATTATTTTAGGACGGACGAAAAAGGAAAAGATGACGATAATTTAGGGACGGATGGAGTATTATATATAATAAAATAATAATAAATACACATTAGTCCGGTTCGGTCCGGTTTTGCGTTTTTGGTTTCTCGGACCGGGGACCGACCCAATTGTCCGGTTCTGCAAAAATTCAGATCCAGGACCAATCCAAAGTATTGGTCCGGTCCATTTTTGACTGGTCTGGTCCGGTTCCATTGGTCCAATCTGGTTCTGGAAAACTTCTGCTCACCCCTAGTCTCATTACCAAATCATTCATTTCATTTATATTATTTTTTATTTTTATATTTTTTAAACAAATTAATTAATTAGTATAGTTTTTTATAAAATTAATTAAATCGTTTTTAATTTTAATGAATATATTGTAATTTAATATTACTTATAAATAAAATAATTTAATTCAATTATATATTTAATTGTAATGTTAAAAACCTTTTTAAAATTAGGTCCACAACAAAAATTTGATGCAACAAAACCAAAGCAAAATAATTTAAACAGCCAATGGTTTCAAAAGAAAAAAAATCGAGTGTTTTTATGAAAGTGGCAGCATGGGGACCCACAGTAAAAAACTCGTTCACTCTCTTTTATGCAGAGTGAGATGCATGCGCCAATTATAAGGCAGCGGTGCGCCTCACTCTCTTGACGTACACTCGGTCTCTTTTTTTGGAGAAAATTCTTATTTGAGAATTAGCTAATAATTTTGGATATAAGGCAACTCTAAGAATTCTCTTCAAAACCAATTCTTACATTAGCTAAAAATTGGCTAAGAATTGACTATTAGAGATGCTCAGTAGGGCCGGCCCTAAGGGTGGTTGGAGGGGCTATCGCCATGGACCCTTAATTTTTAGGGCTTCAAATATTTGGATACTACCTTATACTCCCTCCGTCCCTAAATTATCGTCCTCCTTTCCTTTTTTGTCCGTCCCAAAATAATTGTTCACTTTGAAACTTACCTTTTTAGAACATCATTTTTACCACTTTACCCTTACTTTTTCACTCTACTTTAATTATGGACCACACATGGGCTTTAAAGGAAACTACACATTAAACCAATATTAATAATCCAGTCAAATAGGTTTTTCTTAAACAATGCGCTGGGTCAACCAGGACAATAAATTAGGGACGGAGGGAGTATATAATATATATATATTATAGTGTCAAAAATATTTACAATTGATTGCCTTAATCTAGTGGTTAAGATGCACATGATTTGAGCCAGAGGTCCCAGGTTTGAAACATGGTTTGTTACTTGTTTTAGTCTCTAAACTCTACATAAGTTATAATGTATTGACAATTTTAGTATAAAATAGAAATAGATGACCAAATGGTTAACATACTTGGTACTTTTTTTAATCTATAAACTGTATATAAGATTTTTTAGTCTTTGAACTGTATATAAGTTATAACGTGTTGACAATTTTAGTATAAAATAGATGGCCAAATGGTTAATATACTTGGTACTTTTTTTAATATGTGAACTATATATAAGTTTTTTTAGTCTTTGAATTGTATATAAGTTATAACTTGTTGACTATTTTAGTGTAAAATAGATAATCTAATGGTTAACATACTTGGTAGATTGTGAGAGATCTTGGGTCCAATTCTTGTTATAAGCTTTCTACTTTTCTTTTTCCCAATACTTTAAATGATTTCATTTTTATAAAAGACCCCTTATATTTTTATTTATTTATTATATAATATATATTATATTACATTTATTAACTACTTTGAACATTTGGATCATCTTATATGCAAAATCTAGACCTTTGATTTAGTAATGTGTGTGTGTGTGTGTGTGTATATATATATATATATACTAGACCAAACAAATTAAATCTTGATTGTAGGAAAACTATTATTTCTTCCATTGTGTGTGTTTATTTTAGAATTTATATTTTTTATGATATTTTTTTGTTAGTAGGTTATTTATTAATTTGATGTTCATTCCAAATTAAAATTTTATTTTTTTGCTATTTTTAATTTGATTTAATTTGATTAAAAATAATTTATATAACCCATAAAACCGAACCAAACCAAACCAAACCGAACCACTTACACCCCTACAGTCCCTTCCTTCCTAAAAAAATAATATTATCTTGTTTATAGCCTTTTTTTTGTAAAATTATTTATCATTTTATCATAATTTTTTCAACATATTTTAATTATGAATTATATGTACATAAACTTTAAAAAAACTATACATTATATCAATATATTAACGAAGTCAATTTTTTCGTTAATTCATGTGCCGAGTCAAATAAAACAATCAAATAAAAGAAATCTTAAGGCGTGGTTCATTGATAGAGTCAAAGTTTCACGAGAGGTTTAAGGCTCCATCCTGTTATTGTTGCTTAGATAGACTTTGAGTACTACTTAATTTCACGTAGGATTAGCCTTGCATTCACAAATTTTTTTACCCCCAGCCCTCCTCCCTTCTCCTCTTTTTTTTTTTAAATATTAATGTAATCAAATAAATCTTTATTTGAAAATTTTTTTGGGACTCTATAACAGGCCATCCAGGAAGGTTATAATGTTTATTACTGATTAAAAGTGCTGTATTATTAGTACTTCGAATTTTATAAAGCAATCAATGATGAATCCATCCATTTTGCTGAAGTATTCTTGTGAACAATCTCATATTCACTTCAATTTTTAATTTAAACAATCTAGAATATATATATATATATATATATATATATATATATATATATATATATATATATATATATATATATATATTTTGTTTTGAGTAAAGAGTCCCGATTTAAAAGTCAAACTTTTTTTAAAAATAACACTTTTAGACTTTTAGTAACTCATTAGTAATATAATGATGCATTATTAATAATGGTTAAAAAGGTGAGTTCCAACTTCCAATCGACTGAACTGATTGGTGGTTTTAAACTTTTAATGGTATTAGTAGGGGTGCGCATTAGATTCAGGGCAGACTTTAGAGTACTTATCCGGGAAAAATGATTAATTTTGTGATTGTAATTTGACAAATCGTTATATTTTGTCACCATAGTATTTTTCGAGCAAAATTTACATTGTATTTGAAAAGAGTGATGCAATTTCACCATTAACACTAACTATCATTTAATTTTGAACGAAATTAATTCCAGTTGTCTCTTTTTAAGATTTTTTAAAATATAGAAAAATACTTAATGATAGTTGAAGATAAAATTTATATGATTTTATGGTCATTAAATTATTAGTTTTTATTTTCTTTTAGAGGTTAAAAAATTTATTTTATGAACAAAAAAGAGGAAAGAATGAATGAAATATAAAAATGCAAATAAGAATGAAATATATATTGTTAAAATAAAAAATTAAGAGAAAAATATCAATAATACAATAGCGCTCAATAGCTCACTTACAACTGACAAAAACTATTTACCGATTGAAATTAAATATTTTTAAAATATATAACGGTTGGGATTCATCGCATGTGTGGAGGTGGTTATCCTTTTTAATAGTTTTATTAATAAATTATTTACGAATATATTAAAGAGTTACTTAATAAATATTAAAAATAAATTAATAAAAAATTATTAAATAAAGTATTTAATTAAATTTTAATAAATTATTAAATTATTAAAAATAATCATTTTAAATAAATTATAAAAATATATTTAATAAATTAATAACTATCGTTAAATAAAAAATATTAGACATAAATCATTAAATAACATTGAAAAATTGTAAAAAAAATTGTTCTTATAAAAAAGAGTATTATTCATAAAAAAAAATTAACACGTCACAAATTTCATGGTGGCTATTATATGTTGAATTCAATGTTTTATTTTTTTATAATCATATATTTATAATTCTTAATCATAATGGATTTTGATAAACGTTAATACAAAAATAAGTTATACTTTTAGTCAATTCTCTTTACGAATTAAATTGCATATAATGAATGAATGTTAGCAACTAGATTTAATGAATTAAAAATTTCAAATTTTATTAACTATGAGATTTATTTTAAAATTATTATGTTTTATTATTATATTATTATTTATTAAGATAAAATGTATATATTAATTAATTAAAATATTTTCTGTTCTTTTTTATTCAAGCAATATATCTTTTCTTCGTATTTGTATTTTTATATTTCATTGATTCATTCATTTTTTTATATAAAATAGTTTTTTTACCCTTAAAAGCCAAAGAAGAGGACCCCCCTTATAATTTAAGAACCATAAAATTATTTATTTTTTAACTTCAACTATCATGAAGTATCTTACTACATTTTAAAACACCTTAGGGGAGACATTTGATACTAATTTCATTAAAAATTGGATGTTAGTTAATGATAATGACGAAATTGCATTTATCTTTAAAAGTATAATGACAATTTCGCTTTAAAAATAGTACAATGGTAAAATATAAAACTTCGTCAAAATACTGTGATAAAATTAACTATTTTCCGTACTTATCCATGAAATATTTAAACTAAAATCTTCGAAATAGTTAATAATATATATTTGCAAGTAAAACTTAAATTTAAAAAGTTATCATCAATATTAACTCTTAAATAAAGTGTACATATTACGAGTACATCGTAAGATAATTATTAATATTACAAATTATGTTCTAATTTAATCCAAGTAAATCCGCACCCAATCTATATTTTGAGGATGACAAAGACTTGTGTAGTACGGTTTTACGGATCCTAAATTCGTAAAACGGAGCCTCATTTAGAAATTTACGGGTTAATAACTAAACATGTTTATATAAGTCATAAAAGTTGATTGGATGAGTTGGTGAAGGGTGATTCTCAAAGGATTATCCCGAGTTGGTCCAAGGTTTAACCCCCTCCAGCAACAAAATATATTTTTAATACTCATTTCTTCTATTTGCTCCGGTGCCCCTCCACTTTCAATGTTTGTTAGCTCCGTTAGTCATCCGTTAGCATCAATTGCCTTGGGATACTTGACAGATCCTGACGGACTTTGATGAAATGATAAATGACACATTTAAAACCAAACATGACACATTAAAAACACAAAAGTGACACATTTTAATGTTAAAAGTGACACTATAAATGAAAATTTATTATAATTTTTATTAAAATACAAAGTAACACTCTTAATACTAAAAAGTGACACATTTAATACTAAAAAGTGACACATTTAATACTAAAAAGTGACACTCTTAATACAAAAAGTGACACATTTAATACTAAAATTGACACTCTTAATACTAAAAAGTGACACTCTTAATACTAAAAATTGACACATTTAATACTAAAAAGTGGCACTCTTTCTTAAAGAATTTACCGGACCAAAATGAATCATCTCGTGTTTCAAGTTCATCTACTACATGCCTTGATCCTGCTAACTCAATTACGAAGGGAATGAGAAAAAGAATTAAGGGAAGTATTGAAAAGGGTAAGAAAAAGACTACTGATTTTTCTGATTCCCATCATGCCAAGGAATTTGGTTCCAAGACTTCTAATGCTCGGTTATTTTAGACATATTTTCGGTAAATTTTGTAAGTTTGAGTAAGAAACATATACTTTACCTTGAAAAAGTTATGGTTTTGTTTTTTTTTAACGATTGACACATTGAGATTATATACATTTCTATGAATGAGAAGATATATTTCAGTACCGTTCAATTGATTATTGTTTTTAAAATCACTAGCCCAAAAAGTGACAAACTTTAGTTCTGAAGGTAGCACACTCCAAGCCTAAAAGTGACACTCTTATTGATACAAATTGTATGATTATAAAAATGAGTTGTTTTATCAAAAGTGACACACCTAATGCCTAAAAATGACACAATTAATATCTAAAAGTGACACATTAAACGTGACATTTATGAATAAAAAATTAAAGACGAAAAGTGATTTTTTTTAACCAAAAGTGACACACGTAAAACTTAAAAGCAACACATTTTATGTTTAAAAGTGACACTCTGATTTAAAGTAACTAAGTAAAACTTAATAGTAACACTCTGATTGATCGTAATCTCTGACAATAATTAAATTTAAAAAATGCTAGTAAGTTTCAATCCAATGACCTAACACACCATTTAATTTAATTTAATTTAAGAAATGTTAAGTGATTCACTACAAACCAACTCAGCTAACTCATTTTTGTTATTTTTTATAACATATTATTTATTAATTATGATCCATTAATTTTTAAATGGGTTACAGGAGACCATCCCTTTGAGGATTTGCTTTAGTGGGAGTATTTAATTCGTCCAAATTCACACTATTTGGATTGAATTGGGCAGATATTGCACACCCACATTAGGGTTGGTAATTTGGTAGGTTGAGACGAGTCGAAACTTATTAAAATTTGAATGTTAAATGGATTGGGTTGAGCTATAATTTGTAATGGATCAACCTGTCTTAATTCATATTTTCCAAAAAAAACCACATGTTTATAAATTAAAAACTATTGATTCAAAACGAGTAACTGGTTTGACCCGTTATGATCCAACCTAAAATCAATTCTGTTTCAACCAAAAAACATTAAGGATCTAGATTAAATCCAGTAATTTTCAAATTAGATTAGGTGGTACAACCGTCCTACCCTAGATATAAGTCACGTTTAATCTGGCAACAAGTACAAAATACAATAAAAGATAGTGTAAACTGCGAAATCAATAACATTTTCTTGGAAAGTTTCTTGATGTTTCATCTCAACTACTTAGGCAAATGGACCATTTTATATTTCCATCATATCATACCATGATTAGTATACAAACAAAGGTAGACGTGTCGATGGATCACACGTAAGAATATTCAAACTCGATCTCAAACCTTAAATCATTGATCCGATATATCAAGTGTATGTCAATTTATATCTAAATTTTTTTTAGCCCCTAAGGGGTGGTCCAGTGGTAGACATGAGACTTCACAATATCTGAGGTCTCAGGTTCGATCCCTTCCGAGAAAAAAAAAATATATATATCCAAATTTGTTACAAATTAACTATTGTGAATGAGACCTCAAAGTGGGGTGTGGAGTCTTACGCTACCTAGTTTTTTGGAAAAAAAAAATCAAAATCAGACCAATAGTCTCATTTTCAAAAAATTTAGAACCGTAATCATCCCAATATGTATGAGAATCAAAACATTGGTCCGGTCCAGAACAAATCAAAGATGTATGAGAACCAGGATCGGACCAATACTATGATTTTTTACTTTTTAATTGTTTAATACAATTACATAATAAAATTTTTAAGACTGAAACTTCATAAAAAAAAAAAAACCTTCGATAAAAATACATTCAACAATTAAAAATGTTGAACTCATAAACTCATAGCATAACAAATCGATGGAAAGAAAATAATAAAAGAGTGCCGACTAAAAAGTAGAATAAAGAAACTATAAGGAATTAATATATATAATATATATACTTATATATAATAACAATAATAATAATAATAATAATAATAATAATAATAATAATAATAAATAAATAAATAAATAAACAACATATTGGGTCGGTTCGGTCCGGTTCTGTATTTTTTTAGTTCGAGAACCGGGATCAACCCAAATGTTTAGTTTTAAGAAAATTCAGATCCAGAACCAAACCAAAGTATTGGTCCGGTCCAGTTTTGATTGATTCGGTCCAGTTCTATTGGTTCGGTCCGATTCTGAAAAAATCCTGCACACCCCTAACGCTCCCTGTGGTATTTTTGGATTTATGGCGTCAAAGGAGATCACGTCATGTTTGGACAAGGCGACTGCATTAGACAGGGCGATTGTGTCACCGGGGACAAGGCGACCACGTCCGTTTTCGAATATCTCCCAATACTTGATCAAAAAGAGAAAGTGATCGCGTTGTGAGAAGGCAGTCGTGTTACATGGAGTAACGTGACATCGTTCGTGCACTAAAACAGAGTTTCTTTTCATTTGTTTAAGTCAAATTTAGGGTTTGTTATTGTATCTCTATATTTAATTGTAACCTTAGAACGTGTACATGGTTGACACTAATAAAATTTCAATAGTCAGTTGACGTCAATCTAACTATACTCTGTGATTGTTTACTATATGCTTCCGTTGTACACAATATTAACATATTCGACTAAATATCATATTGGAAATATAAATTTATGGATAAAAAACAATAAGCATATGAAAAGGAGGAAAACCAAAAAACGACATCTATATATTAGTATATATATTATGTATGTGTATAATAATAAATGTGTTATTTTTTGAATCTATTCGGGTCTTTAGTAGATCAAATATATGTAAAATCATATCCAATCTACTAAATAAATAGATTTTCGGTTTTAGATTTGCATTCGGGCTATTAGGCCATTATGTAAATCTATATCTAAAATTTTGTATTGGATTTAGACCAAAATCTGATTCGTTGGCGAGCTTAAAACAAACTTGCCGAAAAGAGTTGTTAAAGGCATATAGCTAAACCCTAGGTCTAGAATCCGAAACATTTGGGAGCACAACTGTTTTAAAAATTTCTTCGGATTGTTTCCAATGCTAGTTGTGGTCCCACCAAATTGGGGAGATTTTCTTGGGCTTTTCAGGCTTGAAGGCTGAAGACACTAGGGCTGAGCAATGTTTTTTTAAAAATCGGATCGGACCAAAGAACTGGATCAAACCAATGAAAATTGGACCGAATCAATTTTTTGGTTTGGTCTTGGTTCATAATTTTTTAAGAACCGAATAATTGGTCTGGTCCCGGTTTTATGTTTTTAAAATTGGTTCTGGAACCGGACCGGACCAATATATATATATATATATATATATATATATATATATATATATATATATATATATATATATATATATATATATATACTTATTTATTAATGTTTTTTTACCTACAAAATAAAACTCTAGATTGGAAAATATAAATACTTTTTATGTGATATATAATCTTGTATTCAATATTGTATGCTCTCAGCTCTTAATCACTTATGCGCAGCCACGGCAGAGCAGCTTCCTGCCGCCCTCTTCCTTCCATCAAATTCTATCCCAATCGATGAATCGAAGACTGAAGAGTGAAGAGTAGCTTCCTTCCTGCCTTCCTGCCCTCAAATTCTATCTCAATCGAAGACTAAAGAGTGAAGAGTGTCGTCGGTTACAGTCTCCGATTCGCGTCTCTCTCTCCCTCTTTCGCGTCTCTGACTCTCAACCCTCAGAATCTCAGATCCGCCATTCGCCGCCGCCGCACTGCTACTGGGTTGTAAGGTACCAAACCATCTCTTTCTCTCTCACACACACACAACTCAATGGGTTACGAGCTTATATAGAGTCTTATGAATTATGATGTGATCTATGGAAAAAAGATGAAGGCAGAAGTGCAGATGCACTGATGCACACATAAAAATGAAGAACATCCCAGTACAACTTTGTTCTTGATGATTCTTTTTTGTATACACCTATTGCCTTGCAATTTATCAATATAGCTCTCATTTATTTAAAGTTGAAATAGAACTCATTGTTAACTTTTTACTTCTGCAAAAAATGACACCCCTGCATGAGGCTTTCGCCTTAAATTAATACAATCATCAGCTAGAAACATTATTTGGCCCAGAGATCTTAACAACTGAATTTAAAAGCTCTGACAGAAGATATATAAGCAATATTACAAGCTCATACAGAACTTATGAAATTTGATGTGGTCTATGGAGAAAAAAATGATATTGATAAGCTCATAGATTTATGTTAGGTTCACCTATTTCACTTATCAATATCACTAATTATGATCTTTAAGATTTATGTATGTTCATATGTTGTGCTGTGTAGTGATAATTTTAAAGTTTTTCGGTCTCAAATTCTTTTAGTTTACCCTATTTTTTGGCTTGTTTAATTTTGTAGTGATAATTGGTGAAGACAAGATTGCTGTTTTTTTGAATTTCCAGAAGTGCATCAAAGAAAGAAGAGGAGGCAAAAGAAATCAAGAAATCATCTTTAGCTAATTAACTCAGAGAGACATTTCTAATGTTCTACTTTAGTACTTTTTAGTTTGTATTTTAATCGAAGGTTGTTTCCTTTTTAGTTTGTACTTTAATTGAAGGTTGTTTCCAAAAAAACATGTTTGATTTTGAATGTACTTTTATTGAAGTTTGTTTAATATTTTTATAAAGTTTAAGTCTTTAAAATTTCATTATATATCTATATTAAACAGTTAAAAAGTAAAGAAATCATAATATTGGTTTGGTCCTGGTTCTGATACGTCTTCGATTGGTTCTGGACCGGACCAACGTATTGGTTCCCACACATACTGGGTTGGTTCTGGTTCTAAAATTTTTGAGAACCGGATTATTGGTCTGGTTTCGATTTTCTATTTTTTTCCAAAAAAATGGACCAACCCGGACCAAGCTCACCCCTAGAAGACACCTTGGAAACAAACAAAAAAAAAAAACTCCATCCGTCCCTAAATTATCGTTTTCCTTTCCTTTTTTGTCATTCCAAAATAATTGTCCAGTTTAAAACTTACCTTTTTAGAACATCACTTTTATCACTTTACTTTTACTTTTTCACTCTACTTTAATTATGAGTCATATACACATGAGCTTTAAAAGAAACTATACATTAAACCAATATAAATAATCAAGTTAATTATTTTTTTCTTAAACTGTGTGTCGAGTCAACCAGAACGATTATTTAGGGATGGATGGAGTATATATGATCATTAACTTGTGCTTTTAGGGGGTCATCTAAGTGCCTACAACCTAATTAATTATTATGTTGCCACTTGCCACCTCTAAATAAAATTCAAATATTCATTCAAATTCAAACTTCAAATTACAAGTCGATTCTTTAACTCCACCTAATATGGATGGTACTATAGAGTATGCAGCACACACAAAACACAAGGGTGTCGAGTGTACAAGTGACAAATCTTAGAAGAGTTTGTTATTGGTTGTGATGTATTTATGAATGGGGTGGTCTCTTGTAAGACGGAACCCCATTTAAAAATTCATGGATCATAATAAATTAATAATACGTTATAAAAAATCATAAAAAACAATCTGTTGAGATGGTTCACAGTGCATTTCATAAGGCTCAGCAATCAGTGTGTGCGATCATAGGTTTGAAACCTTCTAGGGTTGTTTTTGAGTTTTATTATCAGAGATGTTTCATTTTGGTATTGTTTACATTTACGATCAATCAGAGTGTTACTTTTACGCTTGACGTGTGTCACTTTGAGAACAAAAGTGTGTCACTTTTGGATAATTGTTGTCTTATGTCTAATTAAGTTTTACTTAGTTACTTTAAATCAGAGTGTCACTTTTAAACATAGAATGTGTCGATTTTAAGTTTTACGTGTGTCACTTTTGGCAAAAAAATCACTTTTTATCTTTGAATTTTTATTCATAAGTGTCACGTTTAGTATGTCACTTTTAAGTATTAATTGTGTCACTTTTAGACATTAGATGTGTCATTTTTGGTAAAACAACTCATTTTTATAATCATACAATTTGTATCAATAAGAGTGTCACTTTTAGGCTTTGAGTGTGTTACTTTTAGGACTAAAGTATGTCACTTTTGGGCTAGTGATTTTAACAACAATAACCAATTGAATACTACTGAAATATATCTTCTCATTCATAGAAATGTATATAATCCCAAGTGTCAATCGTTAAAAACACAAAACCATAACTTTTTCAAGGTAAAGTATATGTTTCTTACTCAAACTTACAAAATTTACTGAAAATATGTCTAAAATAACCGAGCGTTAGGAGTCTTGGAACCAAATTCCTTGGCTTGATGGAAATCAGAAAAATCAGTAGTCTTTTTCTTACCCTTTTCAATACTTCTCTTAATTCTTTTTTTCCTTCCCTTCGTAACAGAGCGAGCAGAATCTAGGCATGTAGTAGATGAACTTGAAACACGAGATGATTCATTTTGGTCAGGTAAATTTTTTAAGGAAAAGTGTTACTTTTTAGTATTGAATGTGTCACTTTTTAGTATTAAGAGTATCAATTTTTAGTATTAAGAGTGTCACTTTTTAGTATTAAAAGTGTCACTTTTTAGTATTAAGAGTGTCGCTTTTGTATTAAGAGTGTCACTTTTTAGTATTAAGAGTATCACTTTTTAGTATTAAATGTGTGACTTTTTAGTATTAAGAGTATTACTTTGTATTTTAATAAAAATTATAATAAATTTTCATTTATAGTGTCACTTTTAACATTAAAATGTGTCACTTTTGTGTTTTTAATGTGTCACGTTTGGTTTTAAATATGTCATTTAGCATTTTGTCAAAGTCTGTTAGGATCTGTCAAGTATCCCAAAGCAATTGATGCTAACGGATGGCTAACGGAGCTAACAAAGGATTAAAACTAAATTTTAAAAATAGAGGGACACCGGAGCAAATAGAGAAAATGAGCATTAAAACTAAATTTTAAAGGTGGGGCGAGTCAACCCCCTGACCGACTTTAGGTTAAGGCTTAGAGGATAACCACTAACCAACTCATCTAATTAATTTTTGGTGATTATTATTAACATGTTTAATTATTAACCGCGAATTTTTAAATAGGGCTCCGTCTGACTGATCTTGAATCCGTAAGAGCGTTCTACACAAATCTTTGCCTTTATGAATTATGATGTCATACGGGAGTTAGATATTGTTGAACAAATATCATCTCTTATGTTGTAATTGGACATTATTGTTATTTCTTAACCAAATTATTTGATATACAAAGTTGTCCTCCACAAATTAAAGATTTTCCACCATTTACACAGATTTTGATTCTTCAATTCTTGCTCTTCTTTATTCTGCAAATTTCAGATATTTGGTACTTAATCGTTTGAAGCAAACATTACGTATGAAGAATCATGTAATCGGTCATAGTCCTATATTGATCAGAGTTAAAGCTATAAAAACTAATTTCAGATAATGTTTTTAATTATTACCTAAAACTGTAAAACAAAGATTAGGTTACTAAAAAGTAGATATGTTGTCTACTTGACCACTTTTTCTACTATTATAATTTATATGCCTAGTTATAGTGTTATACAGACGCGTCCATTTGTTGAAGAATTTTTTATGTGAAATATTTTAAAATAAAATAATTTATTTATTTGAAATGGAATCAAGTAGACTTTTATGTCGTACAATAAAGTAGTCATATGATACGTCGCAGTCTAACAAAACTACACTTTGCCAATAATCAAAATTGATTTCAATTTTCAGTAAAAGAGAAATGTAATTTCTTTCCTTTTTTCGAATACAAAAAATAATAATAATGTGCAGAACATGAAATTAGGTATGAATACATTAGCCACCAATATGGTGGAGAGGTGAGTTTTAAATGTGAACAAAAGATTCATTAAAATGGTGATTTTTTGTCGATGTCAATTGTCAAGTCAGAAATATGATTCAATTAATGAAAGCCACCAAGACTATGCAAAGTAGTAATTTCACTAATTTGAAGAAAAAGATTCCCCGAATTTACATTTAGTTTTACCGAACCAATATGACACTAAATGGTGTTATTGTTTTTTTTTCCGTTTATTTTAAAATAATTATCATGTTTAAAATTTTTCTTGTGAACACCGACTTGTTCAGAGTGCAAACAACCCAAATTCAAGCTCGATTTTTAGATGAGCCAAGGCTGTCAAGCTTGTCAAGTTATAGATTAATATAATTTATACAACATTTAAATATATTTTTTTTCCATAAAATTAGTTATATATTTTCTTTCTTATGCATGTTGTATAATTATTTTATAATTTTATGATGTAAGAATACATTTTCATAAATATATTTTTAAGTAATATATATATAGCCAAGATAGTCTAAAAATATCAAACTCCCTCCAAAATTTGTCTTCTTAAAATAAAAAGTCATTTATATGTAATAAAAGTGGTGGGTCAAAAACATAAATATGATTATACATTAATTGATTACATGTATCATAATCAATCAAATACTATCTTAATATGTGAAAATCAAACCCTCTCTTGGAATATGAAAACCAAATATTGTCTTAGAGTATGAACAAGTCTCTAATGAATTGAAAACATAGTTAACAAAAATATTTCAACACCATCAAGATCTTAATTTTACTGTCCAAGATGTTATAAATCGAGATTAGAAATTTTTATAGTATTCTACACGTTAAGAAATTTTCTTATCTACAAAAATGTGTTTATTCAAATATTCAAAACAGAAAAAAATGAAATAACAAACCATGATTTAATTTCAATCCGAGCATGTAGGTCAACCAAAAAAACTTTAGACATTAACCAACGAACCATGTTCCAGCAAATCTAAACTAGATTTTTTGTAAAAATATTGCTATTTATTCGGTTTTTAATGCCCATTCCCTCAAATCTAATCATTTTTTTAAAAAAAATCAACTAATATTTTATTGTAATTTTTTTACCAACTAATCAGTAAAAAACTTGGACATCACATTGTAGGAGATAAAATTTGAATGTAAGTAATGTTGGAGACAAAGTATCCCATGAATGCCATTGTCTCCATATCAAAATACTACTTAACGAAAAAAAAAACTTAATCACGAAAATATAATTCATATCAAAATACTACTTAACGAACTTAAATTTTCATCACAATTGTTGAGACATCTTATTGATACAGTTGAAACTAAAGTGAACATCTAATGAAATGAACAAAAAATAAAAGCAATCCATTGACAAATCTATAAAAATATAAAGAAGCATAAATAGATAAATATTTTTCCATTTCCATCGGACCATTTAACAAAATATTTCAAAACCATAAATATCTTAATTTTATTGTCCATTTTACATGTTAATAAATCAAAATCAAAATTATAATAATATTTTATACGTTAAAAATTTGTGGTCATATAGAAGATAAAATATGATGAACTTAAACAATCGGGCTTCATCCAACATGTATTCTAAAAATCTTAAATTTTTAGGTAAAAACAAGATAGTCCCTACAAAAGTGTATTTATTAAAATATTATAAATAGAAAAAAAAAAGTAACAATTCATTACTTATAATTTCAACCAGAGCATGCATGTAGGTCAAACAAAAGTTAAAGTCAATCATTGATACCATCATATGCAATAACAATTAACAATAGTTAAAGATAATCATTGCCGCATGTATGGTGATATTATAAAAATCAGCCTTGGGACGTCCGATTTAATGTATAGGATATCTAGGCTTGATTACGTGAATTGAATCATTTCACAACATGTTTAGAACACGAAAAACACCTTAATTGGAGTGCAAGGCTTTGCCTCGCTAAACCGCTCCGAAGCGAGAGTAAGTATCGTGTGAGAGTCAAAAAGCAATTTGACAAATATTGAAGGTTGTAAATAGTATGTACCTTGGTTAGGGTTTATGAAAGGATATTTATAGGCTCCAAATGTCATAAAATTCGTCTATGATTCAATTTCATAGTTACCTAGTAGGTTTATGAGGAAACTCTTAAATTATAGGCTTGATAGACGGCTGACTACGTGAATGTCGGAGCAGTTATGACAAGTGCTCTGTTTTAATAAGGAAACCTTTGACCTATTTTAGAGAGCAAGTCTTCAGAGATTCCCTGTTCGATGCTTGCCTAGACAAGCATGACTCTGCACCGACTGTATGGTATGAAGCTGATGATGATAAGTGTGATCCTTGGGCATGGCCCCCTAGTTGGGCAGACAAGGCCTATGCTCGACCATGTTTAGGTAGGATATGTTTCCGACCTCTGCTCGGGTACCGTGCTCGCTCTGCCCGTTAGGCCTGTGGGCCCCTTGCTAACGAACTCGTGACCGGCACGTGGTGAGCGTTTGCGCTTTGCTCGTGATCAGATTTGGGTCGGACACATCATATGACACTTATGGTAGTATGATTCAAAGCAGATCATGATATTTAGGTTAACAAATCGTTATCGTTTAAAAATATTGATTGATATGATATGAAAAAGGAAAACCAACAAAATAATACAACAAATGTTATATATAATGAATTCAGAATCTATCGTATTACTGATATAATTACGTATTTCTATTTAGGTAGTTGCAATTCATTTTTTTACTTTTATTTATTGTCTTTATTTTACTTAAATAAAATTTAATAAAATATATATCTGTACATTTAGTACATGGGTGTAAGACTAATTGCATGTATCGACAAGGAAGGGAAATGAAAATCCAACCTGACATAGAAGAAGAATTTTCCCAACGGGAAAAAAAGGCGATGACTGTTTAATGCGTCTTATCCTTAAACAAAGGTAAGAGGCAAAGACAACAAACCAGTATTCTAGTTGTACAATCCCCCACTCCACTGCCCTCTTTCTAATCTATTCCTTTTCCACTCTATCCCTATCCCTATCCCTATCCCTATCCCTATCCCTACTATTATAAAAGTAACACTTTGAAGAATAAATTAGACTTATTAGTACATTTATACCCCTTTCGTTTTCATTAAAGAATCTAAGTCTTAGAAACCACTTTGAGTCCATCGTATTTACAAAAATATTTTCATAAAATCAAATTACATTTACTCCTAAGTTAATTCTTTCGATGAAGCATCAAAAAATAAAATAGACAAATCTTTACATGGAACATGTGAGTATAATTCTATAAAAATTCCAACTTCTAAGACTTTACGTTGGGACCTAAAATCACTAATCAAATATTAAGAAAAATTGGTCGATTCTCCTTTGGAAAGTTTCTAACTACTTAAGTCATTTTTTTTTTCAATATAAAAACGACATTTTTACGGCAAAAAAAATACGATACTCTTAATAAAACGGACACACACTAAGGATCATTTATTCGGCGCATCAATTTATCCATCACGATGAATCAATACATGAATTGCGATAAGTGTCACTCTGACGAAATGTATCAAATTTCAATCACGATTCATCGATTTGGAATCAAAATCTATCGCAATGTTATAAATGAATGAGATATTTATGGATCAATTTATGTTCACTCTATTTAATTTCTACCTTAATTACAAGACAAATGATATTACGAGTTAGAGCTTGTGATATTAACACGAGCTTTAGTGTTAGAGCCGTTGGATGATTAAGTTGGTGGTGATTTAGAATATCTATATCATTATTTAGAAAATATCATATTTGATCTAATGGTGTAAAAATTTTAGTAGATTTGATCTAACAGCACTAACACTCAAGCTTGTAGTAATATCACAAGCTCTAGCTCGTAATATCGTAGCTCTAATTACAATATCAAGTATATGAAGGAAATTTTGACTATATATGTGTGTGTGTGTGTGTGTGTGTGCGTGTGTGTGCTTTATAGTGAACTTAATCAGTGCAAAATAAAAATTGTTATATAATTACTTTTTTACAAATGTAATCGAGATGCACAAATTATAATCGTGATGCATGATTTTATGTGTACCGCTCAACGCGCGTGTGTTTTTCATTCATTAAAGTTATCGTAATCTTTTCACACCCAAAATTGGATTTTTCGGTTAAAAAAAAAACTTTTTGGGGGGGGGGGGAGAGAAAATATTACGATATTCTTCATGAGCCTAAGGCGCGCTATGGATCACTCCCATAAATGCATCACGTTGCATCAATTTTTGCACCGCGATACATCCATTTAACAACCTAATCCAATTTTGCATCACACTGCATCAATTTTTACACTGCGATGCATTAATTTTAATTACCTAATTCAATTTTACACTGCACTGTATTAATTTTGGCACCGCGATGCATATATTTTAATTACCTAATTCAATTTTGCAATGCACTGTAAAATCATAATGAACCAAACATTCATGTCCTCCGCCTTCTTCCTTCTTTCTCCGTCGTAAGCCTTCCTCTTCTTCCTCCACCTCCTCCCTACTGAAAAATTCTTTGCCTTTGTCCCCACAGGTCAATCCCTATTTTGTTGCGCAACAATTGTGATTTTCGAACTTCCAAATGTTGGCTAAAGCTGTGAAAGAAGACGATCTGGCCATTTTGGGAACAATATTTCAAAAATGAATTTTAACAGTTGAAAAAAAGAACAAAAACTGTAGCGAAAAAATGTTTAGGAAAAGATACCGATCAACAATTTCTCCTAAAAAAAAGTATAGGAAACTATAGCATTTACATGCATTCGAAAGTGGACAAGCCCAAACTTCACCCAAAATATTAGAAATGATCATGTCCATAAGAAACAGTGGATTCAAGGAACAATTCAATAGGCCCAAATCATAACGAGACAAGGAAACCTCTTACGTTAAAAGGACACTCTTCCCCCCCCCCCCCTAAAAAGGGTGATAATCAAGTTGGTCATTTTTTGTGAAATTATAATCACTTAGGTACTTAATGTTTGTTTTAAACCACTAAAGTACATTTTTAAGAAAAAAATGACGAAGATGCCCATAATGAAAGAAAGACGCGCAGAAAAAAGCCACTGCCCAAATTTGGGCATCGCGATGAAAACATTAGGCATCATTATACACAATTGAAATCTCATTTTCGGGCATCGGAATGCAAAAAGCCATTGCGCTAATTTGGACATCGCAAATAAAACATTGGATATCGCTATACACAATTAAATTATGTAAAATTTTGGGCAACGAAATGCAAAAAGCCACTGCCCAAACTTGGGCACCGCAATGAAAACATGTGGCATCACTATACACAATTGAAATCTGTAAAATTTTGGGAATCGAAATGCAAAAGCCACTGTCCAAATTTGGGCATCGCAATGTACTATGGAAATCTGTCAAATTTTGGGCATCGGAATGCAAAAGGTCGTTTCCCAAATTTGGGCATCGCTATGCACAATTGAAATCTGTCAAAATTTTGGGCATCGGAATGTAAAAAGTCACTACCGAACTTGTGCATCGCAATGCAAAAAGTCATTATCCAAATTTGGGCATTGCAATGAAAACATTGGGCATTGCAATGCACAATTGAAATCTGCCAAAATTTGGGTATCAAAATGCAAAAATCTTAACTCAAATTTAGGCATCGCAACATGAAAATTGGACATCGAAAAACTTCTGAAGCTCAAAACAATGCTTAAACATTGTTTTTTTGACCTTAAAATGAAGACATCACAGGATAAGCATTGAAAGTGTTTTAACCCTCGTCGAAAGCTTCAATTTGATACGCGGTAGGTTCCGTAGTTCATCCGGGATCAAAAGTTATGTTATATCGACAAAAGAGTCCTCAACCTTCTGATTTCTATTAGTGCATTAGTTTCAAAACTGACAACTAACACCCTTAAAGATTCATTGATCAGCAAGATTTTTGCAAAAAAAAAAAGTTTTTTTTTGAGTTCTAGAACACGAACATGAACAAGACAAATGAGGGTATTTTTTGCAAAAAAAAAAAAAACCCAAAGCACTTTTTCAAGAACACGAATAGTACAATAAAAAAAGATTCTCCAATTCCGGACCTATTTGATATCGAGGCAACTAAGACAAGCATGTGAAATGAAATATTTTCTTCGAACTCGAGCTATGATTCATGGCCGATGACAGAAGATAAAGACATATATTTTGAAGAAAGCGTATGAGGGTATTATTGGAAGAATTTTATGAAAGTTCCTGTTGCCGGTTAAAAGAAAACAAGGCACTTTAGCAGTTACAATGTTAGGAAAGGGGATTGGGCCGCAATTATCTCAAAAAAAGAAGGAAAATTGCAGGTCGGTCCATTTTCTAAAGTTTTCAATAGCTCAGGTCTCGTGTTTTTTTTCCAATAGGAAAAGGACACTTTGGGGGGGGGGTAAAAAGATTATGATACCCTTAATGAGCCTGAGGCGCACTAAGAAATGCATCGCGGTGCATTGATTTTTGCACCACGATGAATCAATTTTCGCACCGCGATACATAAATTTTAATTACCTAATCCAATTGTATTGCGCTGTACCAACTTTTATGTATCGCGATGCATCAATTCAAGCATCCAATTGATGCATCACGATGTAATTTGGGTTCAAATGCATCTCCTCCGCCTTCTTCTTCCTCCACCTCCTCCTATATCGTAAGTCATCTTTTTCATCATTTACCTTCGTTCTTACTAAAAATCATTCAACTCAACTCAGATCCATTACTTTATCTTATTTAATGGTTCAGAAAAATCGTTTACCTATTAGGGGTGTTGCCCCTGAACCTCCACGACTTGACCGGGCAGGTCGATCCTCGTTTCGTTGTGCAACAATAGTGATTTTCAAATCTTATGTGTTTTTTGGAGCTATTGAAGAAGATGATGGCATTTTTGGAACAATATTTCGAAAAATAGATTTTTGTAGTTGACAAAAAATAACGGTGGACTGGAGGGGTTATAAACTTTGGAAGAGGGACCGACCAGAATTTCACCCTAAAAAAATCTTCCTTTACTTTTTATGTCGTAAAAATCTAATCTTATTTTTATAAATGATATAATTATAGTGTAATTTAAAGAGGTTTCAAAAAAAATTGCGGATCCGAATCTTTTTTGAGATTTACAACCGCTCCAGTGCCTCATTTTATTTTCCAATCACATAAGTGCATTTTTATTATTTTCTTCCAAAATTGCCCTATAACAGTTACATGCTTCCCTCCTTTGCGCTTCCGAAATAGAATCCTCACATACCTTCCCGACTGTAGATCTAAGAATTTCTGAGAATCTTACATATCTCTTTGATTTTGATAAGATTTGATCCTTGATTGTCTATTATTTTTCTCCAGCATCCATGGACCGAAAAGGGAATCTTACTTCTCTTTTGTGTAAGATATTATCTTACAATAGATCACAAAGTCAATCTCTTTGCTAGGGGCTACAAGAAAGGAGGTTTTCCTAATCCTGCCATGGCTCTCCACCGACGCTGGGTGCAAAAAGGAAAAAGCTGTATGTTTGTGCTCGTGCCGGGGAGTATTGATGAATTGATGATAGCAAAAGAGTTGATTCGACATTGATTGGGAACTAGAGGGGTTTACATCAAGGTTCTAAAAATCGTTAGGCGGTCGCTAAGCGGCACACTAGCGCCTAGCGCCTAGGGGACTAATCGGGGCCTAGGCGGAACCTAGAATTAAGACATAATTACAATTTTTTGATAATTTACATCAAAGATCAAATACATTGAATACAATTTTTTTTTATGTTTGTCATTTTATCAAACATTTGTCTATATTTGTAAAATGAACAAAAATATACAAATCTACCATTAATCTCAATTCTTAACAACCCCAAAGTAATAAACCAATCAAGTTTTGAACTAAAAACAAAAAAAAGATATTACTACAGTTCGCCCCCCATTACCTCCCTCTTTGCCTCACCAATACCACTCCCTCTTCCTTCTCCAGTTTGCCCCTTTTTCTTTCTCGGCTCACCGCATGCCATAAAATCAAAGCTACAATAATAAATTAAGGTCGGCGAGATTTGGCGTAGACGCCGACTTGGTCGATTAGGCGGCGACTAAGAAAGTCGTGGCGGTAGAAAGGGGCCTAGCGCCTAAGCGGGGCCTAGGTGGAGCTAAGCGGGGCGTTTTAGAACGCTGGTTTACATATCAGAGGATTTCATTCGATCTTAATGGGCATCATAGGTTTCGATGCGACATCATTGGTTTCGATTCGGCATCGTTGGTTTCAATTTGACATCGTTGGTTTCAATTCAGACATCGATGGTTTCGATTCAGGCATCGTTGGTTTCGACACGGAATCATAGGTTTCGGTTCAAGTCTCCTTATCTGTCTTGCTTATGAAATTCATCATATTTTGTAATTTCTTAGGAACTTAAGTTGTAGTTGGTTTTGGTTATGATGGTTGCCTCTCTCTTTGTTCTTTCGAATTCTGCATCACGAATGTTCGAGTGTTGTGCATATTTCTGGAGTTTTTTATGGACTTAATGCACATGGATCCTTGAGGCCTATATCTGGCTTTGTTGATGCATTGCTTTTGTTGTTATAGAATTCTTTCTCCACTTTCATAATGGTTGGATTAAAAATGAATTACTGATGCGGGTGAAGTTTACCAATTTAAAAATGTTTGCGAGGGAGAAAGAAAGTGGGTGGATTTGATTTCGTAAACATCGATGCACAATTAATTATCGATTTCGAAGTTTTGTATTGCACTGCCCAATGTTTTTTAGCGATGTCCAAAATTTTGAGCAACGCCAAAAAAAATTGCAACACCCAAATTTTGTGTCGTGACTTTTGCACAGCGACATCCAAAAATTTGAGCGATACCCAAAATTTTGAGCGCTGCCTAATTTTTTTCTTGCGACACCTAAAATTTTAAGCGACGCGAATTTTTTTCTTTGAAATGCCCAAAATTATGAGTGACAGACAAATTTGGACTGTAGCTTTTTCCGCGCGCTTTTCGTTCACCAAGGGTATCTTCATTATTTTTCTTTAAAAAGTGCACTTTAGCGATTTAAAACAAATATAAGGAACTTTTTAAGTTATAATAAAATCACATGAGACCGGCCCGATTATCACGCCAAAAAAAAAAAAAAAAAAAAAACTAACTCTTATGTTACCGAGTGTGTAATAAGTTAACATTTCGTCTTTGAAATTTCATTGGTCAGTCCCAAAGTTCGCAAGTAGAAATGTGGCTGATGAAAGTTTGGAATTCAATACTTGCAAACAAAGCCTAATAGGGTGATAATAGGGGCGGTGCCTTTTGGAAAAAATCAGAGAAATTGTGGGTCGGTTCACTTTCGAAAGTATTTAATTGCTAAAGTACACATTTTTTTTATTTTCGACAAGAAAATGATACTTTTGGTGGTGAAAAGATTGTGATACCCTTAATGAGAATGAGGCGCGATACAAAAATGCACCGCGATTCAAAAATATGTGCATCGCCGTTCAAATAATTTATGAATCACGATTCAAAAAAATTGAAAATCCACCGTGGTTCAAAAAAAATTGAACAGCAATTCAAAACTACATGCACTCCGATTCAAAGACGTCTGTAGTTGAAGGACCTCTGGCGCACATCCCAAATTCATGAAAAAAATGGGTAGACTTGCATTTTTCGTGTGAAGTCTGAAAGGTAACAAAAAGATAAAGTTTGTTTTGGATATTTGTGTTAATGTGACCCAATTACAAAGATACTAGAAAATCCTAGATAGTTTGATGAGTTAGCAGAAGGAATGGGAGATAAATGCACCGCAATTCAAAATATTTGAAAATGCACTGCGATTCAAAAATTTATAAATCGCAATTCAAAAATAAAAAATTTATAAACCGAGATTCAAAAATCAAAAAATTTATAAACCGTGATTCAAAAATTATGAACCGCGATTTCTACCTATTTTGTTTTCTGTCGTTGCTCTTCCCTTCTCTCTGCATATTCCAGCCCAAAGCAATAGACTCCGATGATTCAGATATTTGTAGGAGTAATTGGTGTAGGAAAATATGTGTAAAGGAGAATGACACATTCTAGGAATCTGTGTAATAGAGAATAACTCACACTAGCTACAAAGACCAATATAATAAACTCATACTACGGACTCATACTTTTCCTATGCACGTTCTTTCTTGCACTATGTATGCACTATGTATTATATATTCTTCATCTTACATGAATAGATGGCAACCCCGGTTGTTTATGAAACAGAGTAGGAAGAACACGTTGCATTTTTCGAATCGGGATACATAAATTTTTGCTTTCATTTGATTGTATAACCATAGATCTATGGAAATGAAGAAAAAGAGAGAAGTAGAAATGAGAATTTTTGCCCGTAAAGAGGTTGATCCCCATTTTGTTGCGCAACAATAATGATTGTCGAATCCAAAGTGTGTTGTCAAAGCTGTTGAAAGAGACGATGCCATTTTCGAAACAATATTTCGAAAAGTGATCTTTTGCGATTGAAAAAAAGAACGGTGGTCTTTTGATGTTAAAAAAGAACAGTGAACGAAAATACCCTTAATGAAGAAAAGACACGTGGACAAAGCTCCTACGCCAATTTGGGCATCGTAATGCTAATATTGGGCATCACAATGAATTTGGGGATCGCAATACAAATATTAGGCATCGCAGCGCAAAAATCATCGCCCAAATTTAGGTATTGCAATGAATTTGGGCACCGCAATGCACAAATTGAGCATCACAATGCACAAATTGGGCATCGCAATGCATAATTGGGCATCGAAGAAGGAGAAGGAAGATTGAGGCTTGAGGCTTACTTTGTTGAAAAGACTTTCTTGCTTTGTTGGTTACCAATTTACCCGGTTCACGAGCCAACACCAAGTTGAAGAAGGATTCAATAAAAAAGAGTCAACACCAAGTTGCAAATGATTGGGTTGAAATCACGGTTCCCCAAAAAGCACTAAAGACTGGGGAGGGTTGATGATCAGACCTCCACCATCTAATTAGAAGAGAAATCACACCCAAGGTTCGTACTGCCCACTTTTGATCAACATTAGACTTTCCAACACGAGGTCGCTTCCGACGCCTTAGACTTCCAAGGTACTCTGATCCATACCGACAGTTACAAAAAAAAAAACAATAGGCGAGACATTCTTCATTTTCGTCTTTCTCAAACAGAGCTTTCGATGCCTGCGTTGTAAGCTCCGATTCTTGCATCGTTGGATTGTTGCGTCGTCATCTCTGATGCTTGCGTCATTCGATTTGGGCGGAAAACCCAAAGGAAAAGAGAAGAAAAGATTAATTGTTCATATATATCAGATGCCTTCGTCACTTCGTGTGGGTGCTTTGTGATGATAAAAAATGCAATGTTTATCTTTTCATACATGTCAATACTCCATACCATCCAATCAAACTATATCCCTGTACTTTTGGCCATTTCGTGGATTAGTCTAGCGATTCAAAGACTTCTAGCAATTCGTAGCAATTCATAGACTTCTAGCAATTCGAAGCAATTCGAAGACTTCTAGCAATTCGAAGCACACGGCGAGGTAGGTGATGGGTATTTTAAGAAGAAATAAGTAAAAGTAGACTTCTGCGGTTTTTAAAAAAATAGTACTTTAGCTGTTACAATTTCAGGAAAGAGCTACGATATTACGAGCTAGAGCTTGTGATATTATTACAAGCATGAGTGTTAGTGCTGTTAGATCAAATCTACTAAAAATTTTACACCATTAGATCAAATATGGTATTTTCTAAATAGTGATGTAGACATTCCAAATCACTACCAACTTAATCATCCAACAACTCTAACACTAAAGCTCGTATTAATATCACAAGCTCTAGCTCGTAATATCATTTGTCTTCAGGAAAAGGGACTGGTTCGCAATTAATCCAATATAATATTACTCACTACTCGGAGGTTCACAATATCAATCTGAATATTGCCAGAAAAAGAACGATATGGCTACCCAGATTATCAGGTCAGCTCTAAATTCAATGAAGAAATAAGTCAACATCCGGGTAGTCCAGTCAACTAGTAGTAAGCAACAAGAAGGAAACATATGGGGGATCTGGGCTGCCATATTAATACATCGTTTCCTAGCAAACATCAAGCCACCATCAAAGGAAGCCATCTCAGAAGCTCAAGGATAAACTTTCTACTTCAAGAACTCGTATAGGCTATAAAATAAACCATAACTTAGCACACTACTTGTGGCAACATGAAAGCACCAACTGTTCCAATGAACTCCAGAAAGTGCTAATCAAGTCTATTTTGTGGTTAACATTCTCTAGCAAATGTAAGCAGTTCATAAAAAGAAACCGTTAAATTTGAAACAAAACTCCTGCCAGCTTATTGAACCTTTCCAAAATAGAAAGATCGCCAGTAACAAATTTTTGCTCAAGCTACAAAATGATACAATTATCAGAGAGAGCAGTAACATCCATAAGCTACCAAACAAAACAATATTTACAAAACAAAACAAAAAAAAAAAAACACCAGAAAATTCCTAAAAGAGACACCTTACACTATTCCCTACCCCCAATTCTTCCCATGAACCTACTAAGCCTTTCAAACAAACACAGCATATGTCAGATAATTTGTAAGCCAAAGGCTAACCAAATCAAACAATCAAAAAATCAAGGGTGAAGGTTATTTGTGAGCATACTAGCCTTGAATCATCTTCACCATAATGAGGATACGGGAAGTTCAAGTGCCTTCACATCATTTATAGGAGCAACAAGATCAATTATCAAACACCAGTACACCATGGGACTTGGGCATTTAGACACTGCATATAATGTACAAAAATTTGGCACATGCAAACCATCAAACACGGAAATGATATGCTAAACATAAATTGTGACATACTCACATCAAGTAATTTGAAGAGTCAAGTGACTGTATGTGTTGTTTCCTTTATATAATCCACAAAGATTCACCTCATAAGGAGTCACAGACAACCAATCCACTACTGAACCACATCACATAAGAAACTCTTCTACAAAAGAATAGAAGTGACCAAATAGAACCCAAGTAGTTGCATCTTAGAATATAAAAGTTCAAGTCAAGAAACTCTGTTACACTACAGAAGCCATTTTCCCTGCACATCAGAGCAGTGAAGAAGCCACAGCTTCTCCCTTTAATTTTAAAATAATGACATATTAGTACCTTGAAATTTCGAATCGATGACTTTTTTTCTACAAAAATATCAGAATTATCAATTTCGACCCCCCTTGTTGTAGGGAAAAAATGCACCAAACTATAACCTTGTCCCCTATTTGAACCAAATTTAGATACTACCATATAATTTTGGAATGGCTCCCAATGGTCACTAAATTTTTCCCTAAATTGCAACTGGGTCACTAAACAAATTTTTTTTGTAATCGGGTAATTGTCAAATATAAATAACAAAATACGACGGGACACAACTTCCGTGACTGAGCTGTCGATATGAACAATGACTTGGAAAATGAAGGTCAACGAGCGGGAAAATACTCACTAAAGACCCTTCATGGCTTCACCCTCGTACCTTCCACGTGACCTCGGGATGAGGATCTTAGGCGGGCATTTATCTGTTTGTTGACCTTCATTTTTCAAGTCATTGTCCAAATGGGCAGCAGAGTCACTAAAGTTGTGTCACGTGACCCTTGTCCTTTATCTATTTTGAACGGCATTAATGGCATGAATCAATTGCAAGCAATTATGAGTACAATAACCTGGGGAAAAAAATTGTTTAGTGACCCAATTGCATATAAAGGGCAAGTTTAATGACCATCCGAGTTTTTCACCCTATAATTTTCTACCTTTGAAATAAACTTGATCTACTTTTAGTAAACTCCTGGCTTTGCCACTACATCAGAGAATTCAGGATTCCTTACTAGAGCTCATATCCTTTAGTCTTTTTTTTAAATGTTGTTCCGCTTAACTTAATTTTATTTTTCTGTTCTTTTTTCGTAGTCTTTTTAGTCAGTGATTCAATCTATCAAGGGACAGTAATTTCAATGCTGCACTCACATGAAGGGCTACAAATAAATTCAGATATCCTATATTAAATTACATAATCTGAAATATGTTTTTGTTTTTAAAGAGTGAGCATGTGACAGGTTTCACTCAAACATTATGATTACCACTTCAGGGGTCTATATCCACACGCACACACACACAGACAAAGAACCCTCAGGCCTTCACTTAAAGTTCAGTTATATAAACATGTGTATCATACTGCAGGTATAACTAGACAGAATCTAAACTGTATGCAGAGGGAAACATAAGACAAGTCGGAACAAGGAGGAACGAGGGCTATGAAGACACTTAACCCCTATCTAAATTCTGAACTGGCACACTGACGGATTCTTATAAATAGAACAGGAAAAATTAAGCCAGAGAAAGAGAGCAGCAAGTTCAAGCCACAGATATAAGCTTTTTATATCATGCATTCATGCCTGGTTTTCCAAAAACCTCTTTAGATTCCACCTTACACAAGGATTATCACAAGTCATATATACCTATGATTCAGACAAAACAATATATTGATTTCCTTTATCACAGTATACAATTCAACTCAGTTTTTAGTTGGTCACATGTTCACAGCCACCAAGACATGTAAATTCAACATGGATCTTTTTTTCGAAATTCCATTCGGTTCATTGCAAGGCAATCTGTGAGAACCCGTTCTGACAAGTCACACTCATGCAAATCCTTCTTTAGTACTGATGTCAATTTAGTTTAGGTCTTCCCCTACCTCTAGTCTATTTATTGATATCCATACTTGATACTACTTAACTTCCTAACAGATGTGCTCAAACTATCTCAAGTTATTCTCTCAGTTTATCTTCAATGCGTGCGACTATCCCAGAGTACACCCGAATAAAAGTAAAAATAAACAATACTCCCTCCATTCTGCTACAAGAGTCCTACTTATATTTTCAACGTTCCACTTATAAAGTACAGTCTGAAACTTAAGATTCTTTACTTTTTGAGTTTGCAAATTTATCTTTTTACATTTCTGTTTAAATTATTAGAATCTATACTTTCAGTTCCTAAAACTAATGGCATTATTTGTGACGAATCAATTTTATCTTTAAAATTTATCCTTTTTCAACACCTGATGTTTTAGAGTCAGTTGGCTAAACATCTTCACTCCAATGTTCCGACATCAAAGTATAATTATCTCTTACTATATAATAAAACGTGGGGTGTTTTTGAAGCCCCAACGGACCTCATAAATTTCCGAAATTGTCCACAGATCTAATGTGTAATACCTGATATTGATTACATCATTACAGCATCTTCAAAGTACCTACCCATTACTCAAAACATTAACTACCCAAAACAACCAAATTAAACAATATAAAATAAATACTATGTTTGAACATACGTAAAAATGTGATGTCCAAGTGTTACCGTGCACATATGTAAGTGTGTGTGTATGTTAGTGGGCGTATGGTTGCATGCATGTGCCAGGGGCTTTTACCATTACAAAAGAAAAGGACACGTTCACACATTTTCATTCACAAACTGCTTATATGGCAATTTGAAGAGAAGTAGAGAGTTAGACTGAAAGTTGAAACACACAGACTAGAGGTGGCAAACGGACGGGTATGGGGGACACTCATGTGGACGGCGGGCTTAAATGGGCGTAAATGCACATGGGCGTCCATTTTCTTATTAACATAAAATTATCAAATAAATACAACATTACAAAAAATATACATATATATATATATATATATATATATATATATATATATATATAGAAAATAATTTTTCTATTGTGCCGCCCAAATTGGGTGACATTTTAGGTGACACTAACTCAAAAAATTGTAAATTTTAAAAAATCTTTTTAAGCAGCTTTCAAAAAAATGCACTTTATTTTATGTTATGTTCAACTCATTTTTTGTGGAAAAAAATAACTTTTAAAGCCAGGGGCATTTTGGGGCGGTGGCTACATTGAACAGGTGGGTGGGTTTTGGGTGTTTTTTTTTTGGGGGGGGGGGGTCTGTATTAACATTGCAATTCAGAGTGCCTCGTACCTAACAACTTATTCAGACCTCTTTCATGTGAGCTCCTTTCGATCGATGCCTTAGAATCTTTTAAAAAGGGCAATAAAGAGTTGAATGTTCAGTAATCCAATAGCGAGTGGGAGGGCGGGAAAGCAGTGAGCTAATCCTAAAGTGAGTCCATTCTATGATCAAGTGAGCGCCTATTTAAACCCATATATGTGCATCAAAATTAATAGTCTCAAATGGACATGACATTTGTGCCCACTTAAAAAATTTAGTGTGCCTATGCCCATCATTTTGCGGGCGGTCAAGCCGGGCATATGGGTATGGGCAGAAATTGCCACCTCTAACGCAGACACACTTGAAGCATATAAGCAACAATAGTCATCTATACTATGCACATTAAAAAATATAGATAAAATCAACAATCATCTTTCATTTGTAAATGTATATTTTCTATTGACGGTTGATAAAATTGATGATCACTCTCAAATCCAACTTCTAAATCACTGCAGCTCCTTTATGAAGGAGAAAACAATGAAAACAAACCAAAAAATGGGGCCTAAAAGATTATAAAGAAACAATTTTGTAAACAGATGAACCAAGAGAGAAAGCATCAAGGATCGAAACATAACAACTGAAATTAAGACAACGGAAAATAAAACAAGGGCAAAAGAATTTTATCATTAAAAGGACATAGAGAAGAAGGCTCTATAAGGAGCCCATAAATTTCAGCAAAAAAATGTCATTAGTACAAAGGAAATGTTCCATAAGATCAACCTTGCAGCTTATTTTCTCTCCCTTCAAGACGACGCCAAGAAACTAAGGATCACAGAAACTGTATAATCAACTTTATCATTCTTGAGAAAAGCTTCAACAAAAAACTAACAACCTACTCAATGTATTACTTCAAGTTATTAACCTTCTAGCCCTGTGATTTGTGACAACCATCTTTGAAAATTATCATGTCACTCAAAGTGTGGGACGGAAGACACAAATTCAACAGAAGAAAATGTAAATTTGAAGCTCTAAAAAAATATTCTTGAGACCTTCAAAGAAAACATCTCTCATCAGTCTCGAGTAAAATCAGACCTTTTTTCTCCTTTCCTCCCCACTCAAATCAAAGAAAAGAAAGAGAAAGGAAAAATGTCGGGATAACTAATTCACCCATTAGCAAGAATCTTATGGAAAAACCAACCTCGTAGATCCCACAATCAGAGAGCTTTAGCAACCCATCACAGCACAATTGTAAACGAAGTTATGTGATTGCTTCCGGCCAAGTAAACTCCAATGCGGGGTCCTTCTCGTGGGACCCAAGAATTGACTTCTATAAACCCTCCGCCATTAGCCCTGGGCCCCCCAATAACAATTACACGATCTCCACATCCCCTGAATGCAATTCCCCATCCATTCATTGAATCCGCCCTTTCAGGTAATCTTCCCACAGTCTCCCAAACCTTCCTTTCCTTGTCATACTTCCGCACTTCCATTTCTGCACAATCAGCAGCATACAACTCATTATCTACAACTGCGACTAGAGGGGGTGCTTCAGTAGTAGGAGCCACCCCGTTCTCCCTAGCCCCACCATTTCTTACAGGTGACAAATTAGGGATTTCAGTCCAAACTCTAGTAGCCAAATTGTATTCTTCCCCACAGGAAAGCGGCCTCAGATCAGTTCCTCCAACCCCTCCAATTACGTAGAATTTATTATCCATAAATACACCTGAGCACATTTTTCTCGGTTTGTGCATACTGGGCAGTGTCACCCATTTTCCAGACTCCGTACTATAAAGCTCTGCTGAATTCAAAATATTGCCATGTGGATCACAACCACCAGCAACAATTGCAACCTCCCCAAGGCTGGCAGACCCAAACAAATATCTAGGAACATTCATCTTAATTCCAGACGACCATGTATTAGTCAATAAACTGTATCTGTAAATTACATGAGAGAGAAGCTCTCTACCAATAACAAGAAGCTCGGTGCCAACTGCTAAAGACTCCTTATCTGAACACGGGAAGAATTCATTGGAAGTCATTGTGGGTAACCGCATCCACCTGCGACGGGTCGGGTCAAAAGCTTCCCAATCAACAAGGTGGCAAGAAAAATAAACCCAGTGTTCAATTACACCATTCAGCCGCCTCAGTCTATAAAGCTCCCCGCTTCGAATCAGCTCACGAAAGCTCCGATTCAAAGAAGCAATAGAGCCATAATCAGATCTTGAACATCGAATGAGACAGCTAATTGCGTTGTCTCGGCCAATGGTAGGGATAAGGGAACTCGAATCTGAGTTATCGCTGCGCTGGTTACTGGATTGGTCTTTAGGGGACATGGAATAATCATGTAATACAAGACCAGGATCAACTCTTTCATGAGCAACTAATTGCTTAGAGAGCTTCCTAGCATGAACAATTTCATCATCCCCTTCTTGGTCTAACGGACGTTTGCCTTGATGAGCTTCTAATTTCTGGATCCTGTAATTGCTCATGCAGCCCCAGTTGTTTTCCGAGTCACAGGTTCTTGGATAGCCCCTTGAAACCAAACAAGGCCTATCCTCCAACATGTCTTCCTGATTCAAATCCAAACCACTTTTCGGAACCCAAAACCTCTCCAGATTCTTGTTATTGCTCACAAAGAACAAATTCAACTGAAATCCAAAAAATATAAATAATCATAATAATGAATGACCAATTCATCAGATACAGAAAGAAAAAAAAAAGTATATATACATTTGTTAGAAAACACAATAAAGGAAATGAGGAACTCTACAATATTTGTCATTAAATTTAGTAACTTTTATTATGATAGAAGGAAACGGGGTAACGCCAGTGCACAGGGTGGCTAAAACAGCCCTAGTATACCAAGTTGGAAATGCAACACTCATCAACCAACCCGAATTCGAACGATCCAGATCAAATTAGTATTTATTTCAAGTGAAAACGAAAAAGAAAATCTTTCTAAATATTTCACAGTTAAACAAGTCAAAACCCATCTCAGCTAATCATGTTTGTATCAAATGGCAGCAACCGAGAAAGTAAAATACCTTAAAAGCTGAATCTTTATTGATAGAAATGAGATTTAAGATAATTGACAAACACAGATTTCCAAACTCGGATCAGATAGAAAGAGCTCAATCAAGCTTTGAAACATACGCACCACACACAAAACAATCAAAAAAATTAATCTATGAAAATTAAACTTAACAGTAATCAGATTAGATCCATTGTCATGAAGATTTACAAGGAATTTTGTATACTAAATTTCTCTTTAAACAGAAAAATTGAAAAGAGAGAGAAAAAAGCAAAAGCAATGATAAACAGGCAACTTACCGATTGGATAAGAAGAAAGAGAATAGACTTTGAGGAGTTGATTGGAATTAACCCAATATAAACAATCTCTCCCTAATCTCTATTCCTCTCTCTCTCTCTCTAACTTTCTCTCTCTACATGTATGTAAATGTTTGTGTGAGAAAATGTTTCTCTCTCTCTCTCTCTTTCTCTCTCTACATATATAAATATATATATATATATGTGTGTGTATATATATATATATGTGTGTGTGTATATATATATATATATATATGGGGGTATGGGGCAGTTTCAGTTCTTGGCGTTCTCAATCTAACAAAGACTAAATCCCCTTTCGGATTCTTTCTGCGAATCAAAAATTAGGTCTTTAGAAGGAGAGAGAGAGAGAGAGAGAGGGAGGGGGGGTCTGCTTTATTTCTCTATAAAAAAAAGTATTTATAATTAACTTGGTGAAAATATTGCTATAAACTTATAAGTATGCACAGCTGAGTTGTATTAAAATTTGCCATATATATGATATTAGGGGTGTTTTTATTTTCAGTTATGCAGAGAGAGAGAGAGAGAGAGAGAGAGCGAAGGAATGAAGGGAGAGGAGGGGGTGAGGGGGAGGATGGTGGTGGAGGTGGGAAGAGGGTGGTTGTGGGTCCCACACCAGGTTTATGTGTGTGCGTGTTTCTGTTTTCTCTTTTAATGGTAAATTTTGGAGTTATGGAAAGGGAATGGTTTTCCGCGGCGGTTCAAAGGGGGTGGTGACTGGTGACCGTAGGTAGCCGGTGTGGACACGTGTTTCCGCGTGTTTTATAGGTGTAATTTGGAAAGAGAATAATAAATTTTTTTTTTGACTAACTCTACCGTTTCCGTTACGACAATCTTATCTCCTCTCTCTCTCTCTCCCTCTCTTTTACGGCTTTGATTGGATTGAATTTCTCGTTTGGTAACAGTCAGTCAACGAGATTTACTACTCCTCGGCCCTCGCCGGTCTTTCTAGTCAACGAAATATTTTCTTTAAGAACGGAGGGCATTGATTTGTACGGTGGTAAAATGGTTGTTATGAATAACCTATTATCAATTTATCAATAACATTTATTTTATCATTCTTAATACATCAGTAGTGGAACCGATTATGTAAAATTAATTCAATAATATTTATTAATATCATTTCCTTAGCCAAAAATAATTTGGGAATAAAAATCAAATTTTAAAATTTTAAAATTGATTACTAAAATTAAAAGACCCCTAATCTTGATGGAAGATATAGCATTGACTTTTCAATGTTTGAAATTCTTGTAGAAGGCAATTGTATCATTCTTCAATGTCATATAGTTTCATTTGATCTCAAATCATTTCCTTCCGCTGCTTTTTTTCATTTTTTTCCAGAAATAACTGTTTCCTTCTAATTAAGATATTTTCATTTGAGTATTTTCTTTATAATATTTAGTTTTAAAAAAATTATACATTTTTTACTTTATTGATGTTAGATAACTCATTTCACCAAAATTTTAAAGAACGAAAAATGTTATTTTTTAAAATTTGTAATGTTGTTAATGCTCAACTCTTTAACACGTGTTTTTTACATTAAATAAATAAATTTCTTTATTATGGAAAATTATAAAAAAAAAATACTCGATACATGTACTCAGAATCATTTCAAAATATTTTATTTGAGTAGATCTTCCCTTAGACCGTCTTATGAAAAAAAAAATCAATCTTACAGATCTTAATTCGTAAGACAGAGCATCACTCTCTCACAACTTAACCCACCAACATACGATAAGTCATGTCAAAAGGATCTGTCTTACATAAAATAATTGTAACACTGTTTTTCCTAAGTTTTTATCATTTTAATTTTACCAAACAATATATTAGGAATCTATATTATAAAACAACTATATAATTGACTAGGGCTATTCAAATGTTAAGATTAAATTATCTTTAAAAATTTAATGGTTGTGATTCACCCTCACATTCACATGTGTGAGTAGTTATCCACTTTTAACTCCCTATTTCTTCTTTCCCTATTACAAATCACCCCCTACAATTAATATATTGAGCAGTTACTCATTTTTCTTCTCTTTATGTTTTATCTTCATATTATAAAATCACACTTTGCGATTAATCTTCTGAACAGTCGCCCCTTATAAAACATCGCTCCTTCAACTATCACTTTAAGCAATGTACCCTTCAACTGTAACATTTTTTTAAATCGCACCTTTTATTTAGGCACTATCATTTCAATTGACGAAATCAGATATACTGGCACCGTGCCTATGACCAAGGTTCTAAAAATCGTTAGGCGGCCGCTAGGCGGCACACTAGTGCCTAACGCCTAGTGGACTAGTCAGGGAGTAATCGGGGCCTAGGCGGGGCCTAGAATTAAGGCATAATTACCATTTTTTGATAATTTACATCAAATATCAAACACAATGAATACAATTTTTTTTTATATTTGTCATTTTATCAAACACTTATTTATATTTGTAAAATGAACAAAAATATACAAACCTATCATTAATCTCAATTCTCAACAACCCCAAAACAATAAACAAGTCAAGTTTATAACTAAAAACAAAAAAGATATTACTCTAGTTCGCCCCACATTACCTCCCTCTCTGCCTCACCATTACCACTCCATTTTCCTTCTCCAGTTCGCCCCCTCTTCCTTCTCCAGTCACCGCATACCACAAAATCAAAACTACAAAAATAAATTAAGGTCGGCGAGTGGTCGATTAGGCAGCGACTAAGAAAGTCGCGGCGGTAGATAGAGGCCTAGCGCCTAGGCGGGGTCTAGGCGGAGCTAGGCGGGAAGTTTTAGAACACTGCCTATGGCACGGGCATGAAGATCTAGTCTATATTACATTAGAGCTCATTATCACATATGTGCAATTGACTAAAGCTATTTAGAGGTTGAGATTAAATTATCTTTAAAAATTTAATAGTTGGGATTCACTCTCACATTCACATGTGTGAGAGTAGTTATCCACTTTTAACTCTCTATTTTCTCTCACAATTAATACTATAAGCAGTCATACCCAAAAAATAATCTTCTAAATCATTACCCCTTACAAAACATCAATCTTACATTAATATAATCTCACAATAGAGCTCAATTGATTGACTGAGGCTATCTGGTCATGGGGGTTGATTCTGCCGCAAAATCAAACGTTCATAGGTCAGTTACATATAACTCCTTACAAATAACCCTCATCAACTATGTGTAGAGTTCGAATAACGTCCCTCAATTACCACTTGATGTAATGTACCCCTCAACTGTAATATTTTTTAAAATCACACATTCTATTTAGACGTTGACGTTTCAATTGACGAAATCAGATATACTGGTACCGTGCCATAGGCACGAACACGAAGATCTAGTTTAATTACAATACATAAGTAAGCATGTTTCTAATGTCACAAAACACTATCAAACTACTTTCTTATACCTACCGAGGTCATATTTTTTTGAAAATCCTATCCCTAACTTTATTTTGAGTAATATTTACTCCTTCAGTTCTGGACAAAGAGTTCTTGTTTGAAAGAATTTTTTTAAGAAAATGACACTTTTAGTAGTTCATTGGTAATAACATAACATTTTATGCCTTAATTTTTTAAAGACAACTCTTTAAGCCAAACATCTCAATATAGAATAGTGGACTCTCTGTCTAAAATGAAGGGAGTATTAAAACTCAGCAATGTTTCTATCCAACGGAGTTTGATTACTTTGCATATATAAGGCCCCCAAATACAATTGATAAGGACTCACTTTCATGATCGAAAAAAAAAAACAAAAAACCATGTTTCATCTCTTCTCATTGCTAAAAATTGTGATGATTAACCCTAGTGTTTTGATAAAATTTCAATTGAATTAACATAAATACTTTATCAAATGGCTACATTCTTCCAAAATGCAAATGACGTGGGCACTGGATAGGAGTATTAACACTCTGAAATGAGCATATAAACTTTTAAGTTAGATTAGATCAATGCCAAAGGATATGACTCCCACTATTGTTGGGATAAAGATTAACGAGAATGTTACATCTCAAGATGAGCCACTAAAGTTCTGTAGGAGCAAAAGGGTTAGCAAACCTATTTGGTGGAAGGGACAAAAGATGAGGTAGGATTCCAATACTTATATTGTTATAATGTTGATGAGAATCCAAAGACTTACAAGGAGGCTATGAAGTTTCAAGATGTTTCATTTTGGAAAGAAACCATCAATGATGAGATGGATTCCATTATTGGTAATGCTACGTCGATCTTTATGGATCTTCCACGTGGTTGTAAACCTTTGGGTTGCAAGTGAATCTTCAAAAGGAAGATGAAATTCGATGGTACAATCGACAAGTATAAAGCCCGATTGGTCATCCAAGGCTTTAGACAAATCGATGGCATTGACTACTTCGATACTTATGCGCCGGTTGTTTGAATCTCCACTATTAGGTTATTGATTATCTTAGCTGCAATTAACAATCTTGTGATCCATCAGATGGATGTTAAGACTGCGTTCATGAATGGAGATTTGGAAGATGAAATATATATTAAACAACCGGAAGGTTTCATTATGACGGGAAATAAGCATAAGGTGTGTAAACTTGTTAAATCATTATATGGGCTCAAGCAAGCTCCTAAACAGTGGCATCATAAGTTTGGTGAGGTTGTCCTGTCTTGTAGTTTTAAGCTTAACCAATCTGACAAATGTGTATATAACAAGTTTGATAATACCGGTAATGGTGTTATGATTTGCTTGTACATTGATGATGTGTTGATTTTCGGTACTAACCAAAATCAGGTTGATATTTGTAAGACATTTTTATTATCAAATTTCATCATGAAAGACATGAGGGGGGGGGGCGGATGTGATTCTTGGAATCAAAATCAAGTAGAGTGACAATGAAATTTCTTTGACACAATCTCATTACATTGAGAAAGTGTTAAAGAAATTCAATTGTGAGAATTCTACTCCAGCGAATTCTCCCATGGATCCTAATGAGAAGTTTATGCCTAATATGGATAATCCGTATTACAGCTTGAGCATTCTCGGGTGATAAAACGCTAATGAAATTTTCATCTCATTCTCTTGCAAAAACAAAGTTTCTTATTTACACCCGCAAGTCCTTAAATACTTATGTGAATGTGCACTCAGTACCCTTAGATCCACAATATAGTATTCCCGAGCTCTCCCACCTTTGAAACAAAACTCGATTACACCAAATGGTCAATGATTCCACTTAAATAATCAATATTTTGTTCCGAATAAAGAGTCTACTATTTCATTTTGGAATGTTTCACTTAAAGAGTCTATTTTTAAAAATTAAGAAATAAAAATGTCATTTTATTACTAATAAACTACTAAAATTGTTATTTTTTTAAAGAAGTTTTGACTTTCAAACGGGGGTTGTTTGCTCGAAACAGAGGGAGTAAAATATAGAAGGATTGGGAGAAAATAAACATGAGGTCAATGTTAACGATTGTTAGCATATATATAATTCATTAAATACTCAAGAATATTATTTTGAAGAATGTTTCTAAAAGAAAATGCTAAAAAAAAAATAAGAAGAAGAAGAAGAAGAAAAAGATGAAACATAGACGTAAATTCTATGACATTCAAAATATTCACAAGGGCATAATACTCGATTGATTAAAAATTTGGTCATATCGCAATGGTACACTTGATGTTTGAATTAATTAATCCATTGCACGCCCTTTTGTAGCGATAATTAAAGGCAGGGTGGGGAAGTAGACGGATCCAAACCTCATAGGTGGCACTGAAATTTGGCAAAATCTCAGGGGTGGCCCAAATATATGTAACACTAACACATGAAGACACGTAATGGGGAAGAAAAAAATACATTTGCTTTATAGATTCTCATTCATTTCTACTTTTAATTGGATATAAATATAAATATAAATATAAAATATGTTTATCAAATAAGTTGGAGATAGGGTCGGCTTCAAACTTTGTTGCCTATTCACCGTGAAATTAATGATAACATCCGCCTACCCTTGTCTATCCAAATTGCTAGTTTGGTCATGAACCTCTCCTTTTCCATTTTTTTAATTTTTAATTATTAATTACTCAAAGTTGATTAGGTTTAGTTAAGTAATCCCAAACATGGGTCAATCACCAAAAGTTAATTACAACCAAAATGCGTTTTGGTCGCTATTGATAATTATAGTTATTGACCAATTGATCGTGATCATGCTCTTTTGTTGTATTAGGCTCCCTTGATTCCCTTTTCCTAAATTACAACACTACCCTTTCCAACCTCCTCCTTAAGGATGATGAAACTTTTGACTTGGTATATGGCAAATTAAACTTAAGTCTTTAATTGCAGGCTCACATCAATTCCTATCTTGCGAAGCTAATGAGCCAAACTAAACGCTACAATATATTTGATGGAACAATTATTATTTTTAAAGGGTCTGGGTAAGAATCAAACTTAAGATCTCATATATTATGAAGTCTCATCTTTATCACGAATCACTTCCTTAATGGCTTGATCGAACAATTAGTCATTCATTTGGACTTATAAATTTGATAGGTCATAAATATAATGATGTAATTTATATAAACATACATACTATCTTTAATTACTTCGTACATAACGTACATTATGGCATATATTGTTCACCTCAAATCAAGCATGAACTTTGTTTTAACATGATTAGAACTTTAATGAATTGAGCTTTACATGTAACCTTACAGAATTCAATTATCATCATGACATTAAGCCAACTAGATTTTGAGTTGACTTTGAGGCATCTTAAATATGACACATATTGTTAGTTTGTGACAATGTTAGACCATATAACATCGTATATAGTTTTTTCACATTATTTACATCAAGATGTGTGGAGATTAACTTTTTTATATGCTTTAACAAGTTTCATTTACGGCCTAATTTAAAAAAAAAAAACAAAAAAAAAACACCATTCCATTATCTTTTTGCGTCACATCAAAATTTTGGAAAGGTTGGACCGACTAAATCGTCATGATAATACTCCCCATTAAAGTACTATATCTTTTCTAAGCTTTTAGATAGCCTGTAAATTAGTTGGAAATGTAGTGAATGTCACAATCTAGGTTATGAAAATGACTATTATCCAACTTAAGTCTAATCTTATACCAATTACCAAACAACTAACAAAGATAAGAAAGATTCAAGTATAGTGATTGGTGGTTGACGTGGTTCTAAACCGTCTTCTCTATAATAAGTGGATCCCACCTGCTGACTCATCCGCGTGTCTCTATGCAAATTCGACGGCTTCTCGCCTTTTTTTTATATCTTTGACGACATTTTGACCGTCTCCAAGGACGAGATTTTGGTACTAAGTACTCTCTCGTTGATTATATATATATATAGGCACGGTATCGGTATTTGATCAACTCAATAAATGGTCGGGATAAACAAAATTCTGACGGGTAATTCAAACAAAACCCACAACTGGAGATTTTATATGTAATTGTAGATGGGTAATTCAAACATAACTCACATACTTACAAATGAATCTGATCAGTCAGTTATGTTTAGCACAATTCGATCCGGACCACCAGTTAAACCATGATCTGTTTTATAATATATATATATATATATATACCCGGCCTAGACCCGGTCACGAGCAGAGCACGAGCTATCCGCACGGGCCGGACATGAGCTCGAATCTTATGAAGCCCAAGGGCTCAGCGAGCATGAGTAGAGCAGCATCTAGCAGCAAGCATGATATTCCCGATCCAATCTGGTTGGGCACAGGCCCAGCCTGTCCGACCAGGGGCCTTGCCCGGGTAATATAACCAGTTCAATACATCAGCTATCATACAGGCGAGCAGGGTCATGCCCACCCAGTCCTATACCGAGCAGAAGATATCAGTAGCTTGCCCGCCAAGATACTGCCAAAAATTACCATATGTAGGCAGGACACTTGCCTTATCTGTTCCTGATATCTCGCGGCCAGTCGCGTATCATGCCTAAAATCCAGGGTTCCAATCCTTGTTGAACAAGATAACTAAAGAAACCGAATCCTACCCGGATTCAACCACAAAAGGGTCAATAAATAATCCTCCACCAGCCATAACAAGGTACATGCACACATTCACTCTGCCTCTTTCTTGAGTTCTGGTATTCTGTCTCACACACGATACTTACTCTCACGCCGGAGGGGTTTCGCGAGGCCCTGCCTTGCACTTCCACTCAGGTTTTCTTTGCTCTCAACCAGGTTCAAGGAAGTAGATTCAAGCCCAGATATCCTACCCAAAGTGCAGACGGCCCAAGCTGAGGATTTTGCCACAATATATATATATATATATATAAAGTTAGTGAGGAGCATTATAGTTATGTCATCTCACCCTTTTTTATTAAATATCAATTGTGAGGGTATGACCATTGATTTCATAAAAACTTTTTGCATTCTAACCATTAACTAATAATAATACTTAGTAATAATTAATATAATAAAGGGTATTATGATATATATATATATATATATATATATATATATAGCATAAGTTTTTAACCAAAGATTTCTTCACAATAACATTTACTAAAAACTCTAGTTAATTGGATCAAGAATTTGAAGAATTTGATATTGTGTATTTAAGTTGACAAAAACAAATGTCTATAGGGGGAAGAACCTTTTGCTAATATAGATCTCTAATTTGAGCACTTTATTGATACATGTATGAGCTCATGAGTGTTTGAACATATCTTCTTTTGACGATTTCTTTTCCACCCTTCGTTCTTACGTTTTGTCGGCTAGCATGGTGGTCGTGATGGAGGAGTTTTGTGTACTTCACTTTAATTTTCCTTTTAATTTGCTAATCTCAATTCTCTTAATCGGGGAGTCCCTATTCCAAGAGACAATTGTCTTCTTCACGCGGCTTTTGATGAGGTAGAGACATCACTAGAGAATTTTTTTTTCTTACCTTGCTCCTCATATCATAGTTAGATTTTTCAGTTTTCTTGACCATATTGATTAAAGATTATTCTTTTAAACTTTCTTCGTGAGATTATAATCTTCTAGATTTGTTTTAAGTTTCTATTATATATATGGTCTATGGTTCTTGATTAATTTTTTTGTTATAATACTATTTTTTATTTTGGCTTTAATTTTTGATTTTTGATACTTGTTTTTTGCTTTTTGATTTTGGTTTTGGCTTTGATTTTTGTATTTTCCATCTACGTGGGTGATAATATATTGTTTTTAATTGATTGTGATCTTTTAGTTTTCGCATTGATTTTAGTTTCTGTCTTTACTTTAATGTAAATTAGTCCTAATATTTTGCAGTTTAATTAGTTTTTTTTTTCTGAATATACTTTAAATATATAAATAGTTATATTTCTTATTATTTAATAAGTTTCTTTCATGCTTATACATGCAATATAAATAAAGTTTGTTGTTAGTATAAATATTTTATTCTTAAAATTGCTTATAAAAATGTTGTAATTATTCTCTAGTTGTATTATTTCAGTTGTAATTTTTCTTCCTTTTCTTTAGTAAATGTAATGTAATTTTTCTTTATTTCCTTTTTGTTATATATAAATGTATTTTTCTCAACCAAAGTGTATAAAATAAAACAAACATATTGATAAACTCATTGTGAGACCGAAAGAGCGAGTTGGGTGCTTAACCCCTTCCTAGTAACTTAGCCCCTGAACCCAAATATTTTGGTATTTTTGGTTTTTCTCTGTTTAACCCTAAAATAGAAGTGGCGACTCTGTAACACATTTTTGAGTCCACAATGAGGCCGTGTGTATTCCACACGCTTAAGTTTTGAAACCACCCGCTTTTCAACAACGGGGAAGGTGCGAAACAGGATTCTCACAGTGAGACTCATAGAAAACAACATATCTACTGTAGAATACATGCATAGACCGAAGTTCATAGAGCTTGTATGCTTTTTTGCCAAAGGGATACCCAAGAAAGATACATTTCCTAGCTCTAGGTCCAAACTTATCCCTATTTTGACTCAGTGTGGATGCAAAACATAGACAGCCAAAAACCCTAAGATAAGAATAAGTTGGTTTGTGACCAAAAAATATTTTATAGGGTGTTTTGAACTGAAGGATTGAGCTGGGAAATCTATTGATAAGATAGGTAGCAGTCAACAAGCAATCCCCCCAAAAAGATATTGGAAGTTTTGACTGAAACCTAATGGCTCTAGCTAATTCAAGTAGGTGTCTGTGTTTTCTCTCCACTCTACCATTCTACTGGGGTGTAGCTACACAAGAACTCTAATGAGCAATCCTTAGAGAGTCCAGAAGAGGAGTGACAAAGTCATTAAAGAACTTAGTGCCAATATCTAACCTAATTTATTTAATGTCTACATTGTAATGGGTTTTAACAAAGGTGAAGAAGTTACTCAGGATAGAACATACTTGAGACTTGGATTTCAGTAGGAAAACTCATGTTGTTCTGGATTTATCCTCTACAATTGGTAAGAAATAGTTATAATTATTGTAGGTGGTGTGTCTATAAAGACCCCATAGGTCACAGTGAAGCAAAGCAAATAAAGAGTATGAATGAGAGGTACTTATAGGAAAGGGTTGCTTTGTTTGCCTAGCAAAATGACAAACATCATGGGGAGAAATAGTAGATGTATTGTCAATTTTACATACATCAAGATATTTCAAAGAATTGAGAGGGACATGTCTCGATCTTAAATGGCACAGTTCAGTATCAGAATTTACACAAAACAAGGTATTACAAATTGAAGGAAAAATAGGCATGGTACAATCTGAATTTGTAGTACACAGTTTATACAGCCCATCCACCACTCTACCAGTCCCCTTGATCTGCCTATGAACATGATCTTGTAGAACACACATGTTGGAAGAAAACACAAGGGTGATCTTGTTATCAAGTGTAATTTTACTAGCTGACAACAAATTGTACTTGAAGGTTGGGACATGCAAGACATCATTAAGGACAATATCTTGTGTAAGATAGCTAGTAACTTTGTATGTTATCCTAGAAGTATGACCATTAGGAAGATAAACTAGTAAATCAACAGAAATATGATTGACCAGAATATCAAAGAATGTTGTAATATGGTCGGTGGCTCCTGTATCCACAATCAATTCACTAGTTTTTTTTGTCCATGATTAAGAAAACACTTAGGATTAACAAAGTTGGAATTACTTGCAACCTTACCTGCCATATAAGCTTCTGGACTGTCCCTTTATGCTCAGAAGGTGAGATTAATGATAGAAGTTGGTGACATTGAGCAAGAGTGAAACCAGCAAAAGAGTCATGACTTGTAGTAACATTAGCAACCACACTCTTTCGTTTGTTCTTTGTCATCATGGACACATCATGTTTAGTCCCAAACAAGGCATGCCACTCTGAATATACACGTAAGAAGAAACACTTGTCTTTAATGTGGGTGTCCCCATGACAATGATCACACCATAGTTTCCTTTTTTGTGAGTTTGCCCATGTAGTGACCCCTTTCTGTGAGTTAGCTGTGTTTTAATTGTAGTTAGTCTTACTCAGCAAGGCTGCTGTAATCTTATCCATGTTAATTCCCCCTGAACAATGCTTTCTTTGACTCTTTTCTTGAGCCAGAAGGTTTGCAGCCTTACTTAGACTACGTAAGAGATTCATTAACATCAATTGACCTCTAGTAGATGTGAAAGTGTCATTTGGTCCCATCAAGAATTGAATTAACATATGTTCATGTTCATATTCATCTTGCTTTTGAGAAGCACCACAAGTGCAATGACAACTACATTTTGGAATAGTGCTGTGGCTAATAAGCTCATCCCATAAAGCCTTAAACTTAGTAAAATAGGCTGAAACAGTTAGGGCTTCTTGATGGCAATCAATCAGCTTTTTCCTAATCTGAAAAATCTTAGGCAGATTGAGGTGAGAAAACCTAGTGTTCAAGTCCTCTCAAATGGCCTTTGCAGTATCCAAATAAACTACACTAGATTTAATCTCAGGTGATACAACATTTAGTAACCACGAAATTACCTTGTGATTATATTGTTCCCATTGTCCTAAGTATTTTGACCTAGGCATAGGTTTCTTGTTGACTCTATTAACCAATCCGAGTTTATTTTTAGCAGATAAAGCAATTACTACCGATCATTTCCATTGCCCAAAATTTACATTATCGGGCATAATTTGTGAGATTAGGGCCATATCGGGACGGTCGTTTGGATGAAGAAACATGGGATGTAGAGGATATGTAATTAAATAGAAGATATGCTAATGTCATATTCATCAGCAACATCATCTTCTTCATCTGGTTGTTCTTCACGAGGATCACGTTCTTCATTGTTCACCTCCATTGAAATCCAGCCAAATTCAGATCGATCGATAGCCGAAATTCTTCAATGTAGCAAAGAAAAACATTGAATTTTCTCTGATACTATGTTGAATTTACAAACAAGAATCTAACAAACTTCCGTGATTGAGAGATAAGGAGATTAACGTGTTCTCATTCTCTATTGTATTTCATCAAAAAAAGGTTAACTCTCTTAATCTGAAAAAATAGAGAGAGAGACTAGTAATATCCCCAAATCTAACTACCACATTACAATAGAGCATACAGACCACTCATCTCTTAAACATGCACACTCGACGCCTTTATTCTGTTTAAAAAAGTGAATTTGAGACTTATACACCAAGTACCCCTGTATTCTTTAACAAAAATATATGTTCACCTCACAATTTTGGAGCATCATATGAATCGATGATATCACTAAACACATAGTATTTTCTTGGTACTGTAGACACCCCAATTTCGTACCCCTGGTATGTGACATGACATAAAATATCAAGACCTGTTAAAACATTAACAAATGTCAAGTTACAGGGTCAAAAGTGCAAAAGGACAAAGCAGGATGCACAAAAGGATGAACTGCAGGGACCAAAGTGCACAAAAAGCAAGAAGTTTGAAATTGGGCATGGCCACCATTGAAATTGGGTGTGGCGCCCAATTTGGGTTGTTGCGCCCAATTTTCTATTACACTGCGCCCAATTTTCTGATTCATTTGCCGCAAAATGTAATTCCTCCTGCGTAATGTACAATCCGGCTGATGCGCAAGGAAGGAATTTTAATTCCATCGATGTCCTCAGTTCAGCCTATAAATACAGGCTCTCAGCTCTTCAGTCGACATACCTTTTCTTCGATAAAAATTCTCCGCGTCCTCGTTACGCTGGAGAAATAGAGAGCGAAGTGAGATAGTGAGCAATCACCTCAAAAAGCCTCGAAACCCTGCCAAACCTCTTCCAAACACAAAACCAACCGGTAGGAGTGAGCCTTAGCCCCTCAGCTAGGTATCCACCCTTTTTCCCCGGTCCAAAAATGGTGGAAAGAGCAGTTGCTCTGCCCGATTTAAAAGGCCAAATCAGCCAGAAATAAGCCGTTATTCTGCCCGATTTCAGCCTACCTCAAGTCAACAAATAACCAAACACAAACAGTTACTCTGCCCAAATCCCAAGGCCAAAAGTAACTTTCGGAAGCAGTCACTCTGCCCGAATCTTCACAACACTTCACAACACACAACAACAAAAAAGACTCCCTCTCCCTGAAGGACAGAGCGAGCACACCCTAGGCTGTCAGTAAGTTTTATTTTAAAGCTTTCATTTTGTAAAAGTATTATTTCGAATCCAGCCCAATGTAGATTTATAAGCAGTTGTGCTGCCCGGATTTAGTTAGGAAATAGTACTAAATGTAGCCGTTATTATGGCCAAATATTTTCAAGTATATTTGTAATTATTTGTAAAAGAGACAGTTGCAAGTCTGTAAATAATGTAGACACAATGGATGTATTTATAAGCAGTTAATGCTTTATTTATCTGTTAAATAAATATAACAAAAAGCATACTTTAGCCAAAAACTGTTTTGAGACCGAAAGGGCAAGTTGGGTGCCTAACACCTTCCCAACTCGTAATTTAGCCTCCGAACCCGTTTTCATTATCTCTGGTTTTCTTTTTTTGGTTTTGCTTTATTTATTCCTTAAAATAAAGATGGCGACTCTAAAACATTTTGGATCCAGTGGGGCCTCGCAACATCGTTCCTTGCACTTTTCCGTCTTCCCCTAAAAAAGGGAAGATGAGAATGGAGAGGTGATGTATTCCTATGTCCTGGTATCCCCTAAACAAGGGATAACTTGACGTAGAAAACCCAAAGCACCCATAGTGATCCGAGATAGACCATAAGACTATTTTCATAAAATCCATAGTGGGGGCGCTGCAACATTTCTTCCTTGCACTTTCACGTTTTCCCCTAAAAAAGGGAGAATGGGAATAGAAGGGTGAACCATTCCTATATCCTGGTATCCCCTAAAAAAGGGATAACTTGACATAGAAAACTCAAAGATCCCATATGTGATCAAAATCCACTAAAGGCAACCGAGGCGCATTCCAACGCGCTATTCCGACAGCACTCCTCTCGCACTTTTGATTTCGTCTTCCCCTAGAAAAGGGAGGGTGGAACGAGAGCAGTGGATGTCACCGCATCCGCACGTACGCGCACCCCTATCCAAGGGCGCACGGGGCGCGGGAGCACCCATTCCCGGGAACCCACAGGTACAAACATATTTTGTCGACTTGCACTTGAAGACTTCAAATGAGCACCCCGTTTAGATTGCAAGAACGAACGAGAATTAAAATGTTAAGTATTTATTAGTTCTTTTTTTATCTGAATGTTCTCATAAAATTGCCAAAAATATATTCAAAATTATTACTAGGAAAATAGAAAAAAATAATTGATTTTTTGTAGGGACAAAGATACAAGAGCAATAGAGCTAGAGCAGTCAAAACGGGCAAACGGGTGGGTTTGCCCGCGGGCCTGGAAAGCTTGCAAACTTCACGGTCCTTGAATACCTTGGCCCAAACCACCCCGCGTAGGGTTGCAGGCAAAACGGGCAAGCCCACAAAAAACATTTATTTAATAGTTTTTTTTTATTTACTATCACAAAATATCACAAGATGCACATGAAACAAGCATTGCCATTTGCCACTGTCAGATCTTAGATGGGATGCAAGATTATTACGACTAGAAAGTTAATGACTAGCCTTGGAAGGCCTTTTGAATTTGCTAGAAAATCATTGATCGAATAAAGATCTACCACCCATTCGAGAGTCAACCCCATCGTAATTACACCTTCACCATTATTGAGACCTTCCAATCTTCCACCCACCTTCGATCATTGGTGACATTAACCCAAAAACAAGCAGAGAGATTATTCGAGGAGGAAGCATATTAGCGAAGTGGAAGCACCGAAGCAGAGAGAGAGAACGTAAGATGAGAGAAAGCCGCTGTTTGAGACGAACTGTGAGCCAGAGACTAGGGGGTAGTGCCAATTCCGGTGTCTCTTAAACCCCAACCCTTCCTAGTCGAAGTCGCTGAGAGAGAGACAGAGAGAGCGTGAGATGAGAGAGAGAGTTGAGAGCCGGAGGCGGTGCAATCGTCGTGCGTACTACGTGAGCGAGAGAGGGAGTGTGTGTGTGAGAAAGTTTTTTTTTTTTTGAGTGAGATACTAACCCTAACTCTAATTAGATGGAAATGGAATTATGGAATGGGCTTGGCCGTTTGGGTTAGGCTGTATGTGGGAAGTTTGGGCTGTGCTGTTACTAACGTAAATGTTTTTAAAACTAAGAAAGTGTGGGCTGCCTACCCCTTCCCCGCCCCAACCAGCAAAGCCTGCAGTCCGCACGGGCAAAGCCCAAAAAAACCCGTTTTCCTAACAGGTATCTAATACATTAACCTAACTCGGTCCTAATGGGTGGCGAGACGGGCATTTCCGCGGACTTTTGCCATATTTGACAGCTCTAAATAGATAATTCGTAATCTCATCGCTCACGATGAGATTCATACGGCTGCAATTTTTTACATTATTTTCTTTCATCAATTGGAGATAGGCATGAATATTAATTGTCGAGAAAATTATGAGAGGTCATTAATTAAGGAACGAAAATGAAAAATACCATGCTTTGTAAAAAGTACTATCAACAAAGATGTTCAAGAATGGAGCATCTTTATTCCATGAAAGATGAATCTTATATATTGGTGATTGCCCCTAAGGGGGTGACTCAGTGGTAGAGACGAGATTTCACAATGTGTGAGGCCTCAAGTTCGATCCCTTCCCATACCCCTTAGGAGGAAAATATATATATATATTGGTGATTTAGTAGGAACACTAGCCTGAGAATGCGTTCTAAAAATCGCTAAAGAGTGCTTAGGTGAGTCCTAAAATTAAGATATAACTTGAATTTTATTTTTTTCTTAATGTAACCTAATTAATAAGCTTAAGCCTTCAAATATACTAATTTAAAATATTTAAAATAACAAAACATGTAATACTACTTGATTAAAATTTAAAAGTATAATCAGCTATCAACTTTTATTCTAAAATTCAAAACAACACAACAATAGTCACTAGCTCAATATATGATAAGTCAATTAACAAAATACAAATTTATGATATATAATTCAATAATTCTAAATTTATTTTTATTTTTATTTTTAAATGTATATAACGGTCGTTTAGGACTAGAACTTTTTAAAAAAAAAAAAAAATCAGCGATCGAACGCCTAAGTCACCAATTTCCCACCTACGGCGCGTAAAGTGGTGCCTAAACCAATATTTAGAACACTGAGTTTGATCGTGGAATGAGCGATTATGAAGAGAAATTCAAACTCATCTTTTTGTTAATAAGCATCGATCCTAATACAGATAACCGAATTAAGTCGGTTGAGTATGTACAACAAATAAGCCTAAGTTGGGTGGATTAACATTTTTTTTGTTTATTTTATTACAAAAATGTCATTAAGTTTCCCACTTAAGGCTACTCAACAAAAATATTTTTTCAATAATGTACAAACTCCAATACTTTTATATAGTTCACCATCTTTATCTCAAAAAAAAATGATATCCAAATTAAACAAACTAAATCTCTATTAATAGATAAATATGTGTACTTTAATTCAAAAATTAAACAAAAATAATTTTTATGGGTGAGAATTTGCCAAATACATAAAAGGGGATTTTTTTTTTTTTTTTTGGAGTTGTTTGGTTGTTTAGTTGGGGACCTTATTTAGCTCCCCAATCACCTTTATGCTTATTAGGCATTAAGTAAGCTCCTTATCCAATTGGCATTAGCTCCTAAGCACATTTGTTGTTTGTGGTCTAACAATCCACAACATGTTATTACATCAAGCCCCCTGTACTATTTCATGAGTACACTCAGTAAGTTGTTTCCCTCGAACTTCACAATACTGAACACTATTTTGAGCTTCATCAACATTATTAGATTCAAAACTAGTCGGGGATAATAATCGTCTTATAAATAATGTTAGGACCGTAAAATAATAAATTTTGGGCATAAAATTAATTAATACGTCGTAATTGTGAGTTGAGTAGAAAATGAAGGCTATATTATTTAGTGACTAGATTTCGTGCTCGTGTCTATGACATGATATTAATATGGACGTGATCAGTGTATGAAGCGAGCATGATGCGAATAAATTAATATATACTTGAGATTTTGTAAGAGTCGGATCAATATATACTACAAAAAGAAAAGAAGACATCCCAAAAACTAAAGAAATATCATATTTGATTGGCTGTAAAATTTTGAAACTCATCCAAAAAAAATATAATTAAACATCCAAAAACATTCTCTCTCATACACAGAAACCAACCCAACACTTGTTAATTGAAATAAACTTAAAAATAAAAATATCAGCAAACAAAAACCATAAAATAAATTAAATAAGACAGAGTGAACAAAGAAAAGTCTATTTGAAATTGAAATTACATAGATTTTAGACCAATAAGGAAAACTTAGCACAAATTAAAAAAAAATTAAAATACAAATATTTAAAATTACAAAACTTACGAACATTTTTTTATAATAAACAAATCTAGGCCGGACAAAACTTAAATTGAGATTTAGTTGATTATGATAACAATTAATTAAGAAAATTACAGACTAAATATTTGTAAAACATTAAATTTAGGCCAGAAAAAATAAATACAAATCAGACAAATATTCAAACAATAACCGTCACACATGCAACCGTCTGGTTGCACATACCTTCGCATGAAGAAAAAACTGGCGTAAGATCTCAGTAAAATAATAAATGTCATTCACATCCTTGGATAAGTTGCAAGATCTCAGCAAAACAATAACCGCCATTTACATGCTTGGATAATTACGACCGTAAGATCTCAGTAAAATAATAAATCTCAACTAATAATTAGCCTAAGCCAATTGTAATCATGTAAACCAGTTAGACCTCCAAACTTTAACAATAGTCAACCTTATTTGTGAGTGTTAGCTCGAATTATGTGTTCATCTTTTGTGACTCGAATTATGTGTTCATCTTTTGTGACTCGGGCATCACTCTTGGTCAATTGTAACTACTATGGTTATCTATGATATATAGACACAATAACTCAAGTATTCACAATCTCATATAATTTGAACTAAACACCAAAATAAAAGCATAAATACATGAATATATGTACAACATTGTTACTCTTATAACTAATACTACAACTTTCCTTATAACTAAACATTGAAAAATGACAAAGTTGTCTTTCTCCAAAAACAATTTTGTTCCCCTTCAAAGCTTACTTGTAAGGAAACTATGAAAGTTATAAAATTGGATGTAAGAATATCATCTTCCATATATATATATATATATATATATATATACAACATTGTTACTCTTACAACTAATGCTACAATTGTCCTTACAAATAAGCCTTGAGGAAGGGCAAAATTATCTTTCTCTATAACAATTTTGTTCCCCTTCAAGGCTCAGTTGTAGGGAAAGTTGTAAAATTGGTTGTAAGGATAATATTTTCCATACAATATTGTTACTCTTACAACTTTCCTTACAACTAATCCTTGAGGAAGGACAAAATTGTCTTTTCTCTAAAAAATGTGGATAGATGTTCCTTTGATGGATTTTATAAATAAATTATTATTGAAGCTCCTTAAAAACTAAAAGGAGACTGTTTGTGTGTGTGTGTGTGTGTGTTAGGAAGGGGAGGGGGGTTGAACTCAAAGTGTTAACTCGGCGTGGCTTCTCCATTAATTTTTACGTAAAGCGATTTATGCAGCGAGATGTATTGTGTATGGCACTTAGTATATAAAAATTCTTCGGGCCAATAGTGGGGGCGGACCCACGTGAGGATGTTTGGGTTCACGTGAACCCACTCAAAAGTTTTTTATTTCTTGCTAGTAAAACGACGTCGTTTTACTCAATTACCAACCCAAAATTTCCAAATCAGTGTTCCCGAGTCTCGTCCCGTACAGAGAGAGGATAGAAAACCAAAAATAAAAAAACAGAGAGGCCAAGAGGGAGTCAGGGAAAGAGAGAGAGGTCGGATTATCGGAGGGCAGAGGCAAGGCTTGCGAAGTTATGAGTGATGACTGAAGTGACGAGGCTTGCGAGCGCGAGTACGAGCGACGGCCGACCTTTGACGAGGGCCACGAGGTGACGACGATGAGTACTAGCAGCAGTTGTAGACTTGCAGTTGATTCAAAGATTTAGATTATCAAACATTGAGCCTTGACGCAATCAGTAAACTTGAAACTCCCTCTTTTTTTTTTTTTTTTTATCCGAATTAAGACTTTTAATTTGGGGTAAAAATAGTTGATTCAAAATATGATTTTGGGTTGGAAAACAAGTAAACAACCTTTGAAGCCGAAATTAGGGCTTTCTTATTTGGTTTGTTGGAAACTTGGAATTAATTTATGATGTGTCCGGCCCAAATCCGGTCACGAGCACGGCACGAGTGGCCATCAAGTGTCAGTCACGGGGTCAGTCGGCGTGGAACCTACCAGGCCTAGCGGGCAGAGCTAGCAAGATATCGAGCAATGAACAATACAATTCTCGTCTAAATCTGGTCGGGCACAGGTCTTGCCTGCCTGACCAGAGGCCATGCCCGGAGACTACACTTACATCATGCAAAGAATCCCGTCCAAGCCTGGCCAGGCATAGGCCTTGCCCACCCGAACAGGAGCCATGCCCGGGATCTACACTTGTCTCAACCATATTTGCATCATATGGCTGGGAAGAGCCTTGCTCGCCTAGGCAAGCATCGAGCAGGAAACCTCAGAAACTTGCTCTCCAAGACAAGTCAAAGGTTTCCTTATCCGAACATGACACTTACCATATCTGCACCTAGATTTACGCGGCTAGTCGCCTATCACACCTTTTATGGATTTCCTCCTAAAATGACTAGGTAATGATGGAAGTTGAATCCTAGATGGATTCAAAGACACTGGAGGGCCTATAAATACCCCTCCATAAACCATATTCAAGGTACATACTCTTTCTTGAGTTTCGAACCTCTGTCAAATTCTCTTTTTGACCTTCCCACATGATACTTACTCTCACGCCGGAGTAGTTTCGCAAGGCCAAGCTTTGCACTCCCACTAAGGTGTTTTTTGTAATCTTAATCAGGTTCAAGGAAGCAGATCAAGCCAGATATCTTACCCATCACACGGATGATTCAAGCTGCTTTTTTGCCACATCAATATACTTGTTGCCTTGTTGGGTACTTGGGTTCATCACTTTTTTAAATCTTGAGTTCTTGATGTTATAATTAAAATTATCGTTTTTTTAATAAATATTAATTTACATATTTACTTGAGTGCGAATTGTGAATTTGTGATGTTTGGGGATTTGTTTCGTTTAATGATTTTTGAGTTATTGTTACTTATTCAAATTGTAATACGTAGTTGTGTGTGATATTCTTAAAAACAAACTAATTTGATTATTTAGTGTTAATTTAAGACTTGTGTCACTTCAACAAGGTAAGAGGTTTTTTACTATTTAGGGAATATGAAGATATTTTGTAAACGAAAATTGACAAAAGTTGGAATGGGTGCTTTTAACGGTGCATTTTTAATTAAACGTTTTTCATAATAAGAAAACATGTAGAGAAAATTGTGATTTTTATGGTTTTTATATAATAGATATAAATGTGAAGTCACTGAAAAAATCTGGATTCACAACTGGCCAATAGCATACTTAGTGCTCCGAACGGGAATTGGTCCTATGCACCTCGCAAAACACAAAAAATAATTACATTATAATTTTTGTAAACTACACTAAAAATACTATATGCATATTTAATAATATTTTGAATTTTTGATAAACAAAGCTGACCAAAAAGGTCAAAACGTTCCTCTTCTTTGAGATGAAGAAAGTAAAAACATTTTCAAAGTACAACGCAAATATTGAGCTTCAGCGTACTCCGCTCGATTTTAAACTTTCAATTTTTTTTCCACATATCTCTTTATGTTAATCTCAAATATCCCATGACTAAAAGCGAGGAGTACTTTTATATAGATCTCATACATACTCTTTGTTTATTTTTTGAACCGTAAGCGGAATGATTTGAACTCTTGTTTTTGTCAAATTATAAACTCTAATAATTTGTTAAGTAACTAACTATGACCAACAATGTATACAATAAATCTTCACGGATCAATTTGATCTGGCACAATAGGAATAGTTTTGTAATATTCAAAATAGTAAAAAGTATTTTTTCCTAAGGATCAAAAAAATCATGTTGAAGATAGAAAATTACCAACAATTAATGAATCTCGTTTTTATTATTATTATATTTTTTATTTGCTTTGGTGAAACCAAATTTTACTTATTTCTCATCAGAACCCCTAAATGTTACACTAAAAACCCTAAATGTAACATTAATTAAGAAATTAAATTACCAAACTATCCTCCTTTGGTTTTAAAAGAAAAAGCACTTAATTTTAAAATAATTTTGTTTACCAAATTACCCTTCTTCCTTTTTTAAAAAAACTCAATTAAACTAAATTAAAAGTTAAAACACATATCAAACCCCTAAAATCAAGAACATACTTCAGGGAGGAGGAGCGGCGAGGAAAAACATTACATAGGGATGGGGTTATCGACATCGAAAGGGGTTACTAGGAAACTCAGCGACTCAACAGACTTCAACTCAGCTTGTGACTCAGTATATGAAGAGTGCCTTCAACTGAGTCAGCACGCCTTCCCAGGTGTTCGACCCTACCAACTGTCTTTCGCATCGACGCCTCCATCGCACCTCTCTCGATCATCAACCCCTCTTCCTCTCATTGAGAAGTGGGTGCGATCCCTCCTCTCGCTCCCAAGTCGACAAAGCCGTGCAAGGCGTGAAGATTCGACGCCTGGACGGGGAGATTTCGAGGCATTTGCCGTCCGACTTTATACTTGAGGCCATCGCTTTCCGCGTAAAGGCGGTTCTTCAGCGAGTGCCGATAGGTATGGCTGGGATTGCAGGGATTGGGATGGCGACTCGGACGGGGAAGGAGTTGGTTGGAACAGGAAATGTCTAAAGAATCCAAACAAAGAAAAAAATCGCCAGTTTATTTTGCAAACAAAGAAAAAAATCGCCACCTTTTTTTAAAAAAAATTCAAAAATATCGCTAGGTGTTTTTAAAAAATATAAAAAAAGTCGTCACTTTTTAAAAGAAAATTTACAAAAATCGCCGGGAGGATTAATTGAAACTCCTTTATATAAAAGGTAAATGATAAGGATTAATTAGTAATTAGAGTTTAGGATTAATAATAACTCCTTTTTATAAAAGGAGTAATTAGTAAATAAACTATTTAATGAATGTGACATTTAATGTTTTTTATGTAACATTTAGGGCCACTTTATATTTAATTCTTCTTTTAATTTGTTATCGCAAACGTTTTTTTTTTCTTTTCTAATGGTTTAAGAAATCGAAATTAATAATGAGAATTCATTTTTTAAATAGTCACTATTCAAATGTAGTGGGAAACACTATTTAAAATCACCCATTTTGAGCGTTACTTTTGAAAAAAAAATATTTTTTAAAAAATACAGATTATAAAAAATAAAATTATTTTTTTTATATTTTTCTTTCTCTTCACAAAAATGATATTTTCTTTCCAAAAAAAGGTTAAAAAATAAAGTATAAATAAGGTAGCTAATTAATTTATGGGATTGATTATAATCTATATATATAAAAGGAGAAGAGCAAGATTTGGAAGCCAAAAATGACTTTCCAAATTCAGAAACACTTTTAATTTATATATAAGCCCCTTTTTACATTGGAAATTAAAAATATAAAATGTCATTATTATGGTTGATTGGAAAATGATTCTAAAACCTCTTCATATTCTTATTTAGTATATTAAGAAAAATATGCATAGTAGAAATATGAGAGATAACAAAACAATTTTATTTTTATTTTTGTCAATTTCTTTGCATCAATATCCAGGCTAGAAAAAATAAATATGAAATAAACCAACGATTTTGAAACTAAATCATATACACACACTTTGAAGTAAAACTAATTCGCAGACAATCAATTAATAATAATACCAACATCAGACAATTTTTTCTCTATTTCATCATAACCAAAGTTATTATTGTAAAAAAAATCTATAAATCGAGATAAGACCAATTTTTTGAGACAGCTAGCTACATGTAAAAAAAATTGAAACTCGATAATTTCTAATTTTTTAGTTACTTATACATGTTTAAAAATTCAGATATAAAAAAATGCTGATTATGAAATTAATCAATATTCAGATCGAATTTGTTTGTTAGTTGAACTAAATCACAAATTAAAATTAATAAACGAGTTTTGAAGTTAAACATAGTTTTTGAAATATTTTTGGAAATATGAACATACCAAGAAGTTTTCGGTAAGTCGGTCGTCATAGCTTCTGTTATCGGACTTTCTATAGGTGTTAACCTTGAGGTTCGTCATCGCTGCAAAAAATGCGTAAACTTTTATTTTGCAATATGTGGTGAAACTAGGGTAAAAGTGTTTTCTTTTCGTTTATATACATCAACTAAAACAATGTGGTTTTATGAGTATTTACCGGGTCGCGGTCCAAAAGTTATCCATAACACGGTTTAAACCAAATTTTCTGATGTCTATCCATCGATCGTTTGAATTTTTGGTTCATTTTCCTTGACTTATCTCCTACATTTATTTTCCTTGGTTATATACTATTTTAATTATTTTTTCTTTATGTCTGATTTTTAAATTGACCATAATACTTGAATTATTTTGTAAAAATTACCATTTTTGAAAAGTGTAGTTTTTAAGGGTTTTATGACAAAACATGTTAGTATATCACAAACAATTTGCCTTTTGTCTGTTATTATATGCGTTATCAATTTTTTTAACATTAATGTAAATTTTATTTATATATATTTATTTGTATATATTTTATTATCATTTTTAATACTTTAAACACATAAGTGAATTTAAATTTTGTTGACACTCCATAGCAGATAATGAGAGAAAGTGAACCTCAATTCCATTGTTTAGAATTCAAATTGTAGGCTTCAATGTAAATTTTATTGTTTATATTCAGAAAAAATCTTATAATTTGAATTGAACTGAAATTCTTAATATTTTTATTCTATAAATTGATTTTTTTTCTCCAAAGGTAAAACATTTTTAAACCTAAAGACTATTGATTTTCATTAATTTTTTCATTTCTATTAATTTGTTTATACGTTTAGATTTTTAATTGAACTCTACATGAGAGCCAAACAAAATAATCTTAATTTTAATGTTACAAAATTATGATATTCAAAATTCTACACATCAAACTCATAATCTTTATGTTGCAATCATTTGTGTATTTTATTAGCACTAAAGTTTTAACTATTGTATTGATATGAATATAGGCTTCATGCATCGCACGAGTGCTTTGATTATAATTTTATATGATTAACTTCATTTTTTATTGTACAAAGTAAACTGCTTTGGTCAAGGACATGTTACTTCGATATCAATTTAAAGATATGTTAAAAAAGTTATTGTTTTTATTAACATAATTTTCTATAATATGTTTTATATGCATATTGAACTCGTGATTTTTCGTATAATTATTCAGTTATATGGTTATCATTAAAAATTTATATTATTTTATTTATATAAATATTGAACCGTGAATTACACGGTTGTGTCGTAGTATATGTAAAAACAAAAGTGCATAATTTTTAGAAATTTTCCGCCAAAACTCACTTTTCAAAAATGGAATTACTTAAGTTCTGTTTATGTCAATTTTTTAATTTTTTTTGAAATTGAATTTGAGAAATGTCATTTAATGATGTTGACATAAACTATTCCAATTGAGTTTACTTTTTTTTTATTTGGAGAATTACATTCGAAAATGACATATAAATGACATATAACTAATTACATACCAAAGCCATATAACTATTAAATATAACACAAAAATAAATTATAAATCAAATTTCTAGGCAAACTATTCATAAGTCAGACAGAGTCCATGTGCATATAACTAATTACAAACAAAACCAATATATAAAAATAATATGTAAAAATGGTATTTATTCAAAAATATTGAATAGCTTAGTATTATTATAAATAAAAAATTTGTAAATAAAATACTTATGATTGTTTTTAATAGATCTTGAAATACAGTTCTATAATATTAAAAAAAACAAATAAAAAATACTCATGGGCCTCACTATGTTTGATTTTTTTGTTTGAGACAGTCTTAGTTTAAATTATCACTAGATTTTGTGTTCGTGCTTATGACACAGTGTCAATATGGAACTTATTTAATGTATAAAGCGGACAGTATGTAAATGAATTGATATATGCTTGGGATTTTGTAAATATCAGATGAATGCACACTACACAACTGAAAAGAAGACAAAACTCAATAAACTAAACAAAAAAAAAAATACATTTTATGATGGTTCATTACAAATAACTAAGAAAATCGAGAACTTTATGTCATGTTCAAATTAGAGTGATATTTTCTCTTTTTTTTTGTTAATTATTCATGTAATTGAAAATTGAAATGTAATATATAAGTCATGTTGTTGAAAGAGATACATGCTTTTTTTTGTGGTTTCAATTAAATAGTCATATAAAAATTAAGATGTAATTTTTTTAATTACATCACATCAATGAACAATACATATTCTGAAATCTCAAACAATGAGTTAAATTTGAACTATACATAATCGTGAATATTTCAATTGAATTACATATTCTGAAATCTCAAACTGTGAGTTAAATTTGAAGGTTGAAAGTCAAATAATGTTGTTTCGTAACATAGTCTATTCACTTGAGTTATGCAATGATACGAGATTAATTGTTATAAGGCTGAGAAACCATGTTTTAGAAGGTTGAGTTCTTTCAAATAGCAATTCTGGTGGTACTCTTTTGATTCCAATAATGTCACTGATATTATTTGATCTGATAATTTCTTTCAAATTTCAGATAAAATATTTTTGTTGATTATGTCTTACGCAATGTCTATGAATAAAAACCATAGTAAGTCATTGTCTAATATAAGACTCAATTTGAAAACATGTTTTTGCTTATCATAAGTTGTATGTAGCTTTGTCTAAAGTTACTATGTGATATTTATAGTTGCAATAGTTGTACATGTTGAACAAAAATTATTGTATCTAAAAAGTATTCCAAAATTTATATTATTATTTTTTTCAAATTTATAGGATTTTCTATATTTAATTTTTTATGTTCATTATTTTTGTTTATTTTGCTAATATTAAAAATAATTAATTACATACTATTCAACTTTAATTTAGTATATAATTTTATACACATGTACAATCCGTACAACACACGGGTGCATCACTAGTTTACTTTATAAATAAGGTAGTTACTTAGTTTATGAGAATGATTAGAATCTCAATTTGGAGTCAAAATATATGAAGGATAAATATGTATTTTCCAAATGGTTTAGGAAGCATTCGACGCTATCGAGTCGGATCAAATTGAGTCATTTACCACTAGATCACATTTTTATTATGTTTGGATAAATTGCAAGCCAGTCCCCTTTGTTAAGTTTTTAACCTGTTAAGGACATGATATGTTTTTTAACCGATGAAGGGTACTTCACAAAAATTGTTCCTAAAATATCTGTATTTTCACCTCTCTTCTTTTGCCTTGCATCTGATTCTTTCGACGGAAATCATTCAATCGATCTTCCGCAAAGTTAAAGAGGGATCCAAGGATTGAAATTTGAATGTCATTCCCATTTTCAATACGCCAACGAAGCCCAACTATCAAAAGATCTCGGCCTAAAAGCAGTCTATGCCACAAAAATGACGGATGTGCACCAGAAACAACATAAAGGATAGAAGCATTGTTGAAATCAAGGATAAACCACACGCTCATGGCAAGGAGATCCCTGTTAAAACACTTCAAATCTCTGAAACCGGGAGACCACAAAAAGCCTCGCTTGGGGAGAGAGCATGGGCTCCATTTTTTTTTCAATGAGTTTTTCGGCTACTGTCGGACATAAGCAACCACTCCACAAATTAAAAAAATTATGTGAATCATGTTTCTAATGGACTTAGGTCTTGGGTAATAGAAAGCTATGTTGCACAGACACGTCACCCATGAGCCGTTTTCCGTATCCGACACGTCTCGAATACAGATACAGGTTGGATACACGAGTGTTGGTCCTATGGATGTACTCAAATAGACTAGAAGGGGGTGAATAGCCTATGTTATCATTTTAAAATTATCTCACCATTTGTTTCAAATATGGGTGAAACGTTTCTAAGTGATAAGACAATTATGAGATAAGACATGTGTAAGTGTTGAATCTTGCCTTGTTTTAATTTGTTTAAAATCATTCTACTTGTTGTCAGCCAAGAATTTATAAGTTATTATGTATTTTGGTCAGCTTGTAACTTAATTCTTTGCCAGTTACTTTGATCAGCTGACCTTAGTTTTAAAAAGTGTCAGCTTCTTTACCTCTTTTACTTGAACATTCCCTAGTACTGACACTTTCTTATTTTGTGTATTAGTAGATATTTTGTACGTTATCTTTCTAATAGGATCCCTGTGATCTTGTGAAAAGATACGTATGTATTGCTTAATACACTTCAAATTCAAACGTGTTTCTAACGGGCTGCTCTTCAAGATCATCTATAAATACTCTCAGGAATCACTTGAAGAACCACACATAGACCTGAAGCATTTATATTCTCAAAGAAATTCTCTCTGTGCCTCACCTCTCATAACTTTAGCAAGATATTCTTCACCGATATTTTTATTTCTAGTTATTGTCTAAACAAACACTTAGTGACTTACTTCATATTCTTTAGAAATCAATTAGTTTGTCTCATGATAGACGTATTTTATACGTCTTTATCAGGTACTTTTATGACTTAGAAATAGCAATTCCACGAGACTTTTGGCTACTAATATGTGTTTTTGAGCTATATTGTGAGTTTCAGGTCTTTAGTTGAACTTATGGGATTTATTGAGCTTTTATTGAAGATTTCGAGGAAGGGTGCAAAGTGTAACTCTTGAAAAGATGCAAAAGGAACAATCTGGTCACCTTGCGGCCGTAAGCCTCCAAGGCCTTGCCCTCGCAAGGTAGACAGTATGAAGCATAGCCCGTTCAAGATCCTTACGGACGCAAGGTGTAAACACAATGCGGCCGCAAGGTTCCCAGAAACCGACTTACGGGTCTTTCACCTGGATTGAACCTCCTATTCCCCTACAACACCTTGGATATATAAAAAAGATGATAGCCAAAGCCAAAGAACGTCTAAAATTTCATAGGAAACGGTTCTAATACCGATTTTAGTTTGTAATACATAATTTAGTAGTTGTAATTATAGTTTTGAAGATCGATTCATGTATTCCTTCATCTCGCTGTGTGGTTCATCTTCAAGGATGAACTAACCGTCCATTAATCTAGGAATTGGGAGGTAACTTGTATCGAATCTATTGCTTAATATATTTTTATTCATTCAATTCTTGTTGATCATGATGTTTATCAACCCCTTTATTGTCTAACTTTGACCAAATGAATGGAATCGCAAGTAATAAAGGCCTAGAGGTGTGGATAGCTGCACGACCAAATGCATATGTCGTACACTGGCTCATCATCGTGATAAATTGACCTTATCGATGCACGAGAGTGATAAGTTAGGGTTAGGTTCATATATATGACCTAAGTGACATACATGATCCATATGTTATTGTTCTGAGGATATAGAGTGGATGAATTATTTGGGATGAAGACTGACTATAATTTGACAGTTTATATCTATCTTTCGTGAACGAACCCAAGTTATTGAATGATACTTTATTTAAATAAGCAATAGAGTAGATCAAGTGAACCTCAATCCTAGATTTCCCTCCTCCATAAGATTTTATAACTGTGATTGATGCTTAGTTAAATAAATTTCTTGTTTTAGTATAATAAATTAGTTTAAATAAATCAAATAAAAACCCCCTTAGTTTAAATTGCTACCGATACATCTGCCATTAGTATTATTCTTATCTCTGTGGTTTGACCCTTGCTTCCCAAGCTATTCTACAATAGTCTTGTGCACTTGCAAGGAATTTATTAAAATAAGACACGATCAAGTTTTTGGCGTCGTTGCCGGGGACAAGCTAGTTTACTTAGTTAGTTTGTTGGTAGCGTTGTTTTTAAATTCGGTTTTTATTAAAAGAAAAATACAAAAAAAAGATTTTTATTTCTAGTTTTTAGTTTTATTTGTTTTTATTTGCTTTTGTTAATTTATGCACGGTCGTAGATCTCTAAATCCCAAGTTGACAGAATTAAACCAAAATATAAATAATCTTGGAAAGAATCAGGAATACCCTGATAATTTGGAAAACCAGCCTGTTAATCAAGAACAGTTGAATCGAGAGGATCCTCTGGTTGATCCTCCAATGGATAACAACAATAATCAAAATCCTAAAAATCCGATTCCTCCAGTACGTTTAAATCAAAGAAGATAAGAACCTGCTGATAGAAATATGGAAGTAGTAATCAATAAAAGAACTATAAATGATTATGGTCGTCCCATGTTGAATACAACACCATCATGTTTAGTTTTACCAGAAGCGGTAAGAAATTTTGAACTTAAAGGTCACTTTTATAACATGTTGCCTTCATTCCATGGATTGCCATATGAAGATCCAATAACTTTTGTTAAGGAATATGGTTTTATGATTGATAATTTTCCGTTAGGAGGTTTGACAGAAGATCATATAAAAATGAGATATTTTCAATGTGCATTAAAAGATGCGGCGAGAAGATGGTTTATGAATCTAGCACCAAGAAGTGTTTATACATGAGCTCAACTATATGATTTGTTTATGGGTAAATTTTATCAACATGCATCTCTTTCAGAATATAGAAAGCAAATTATGTCTTTTCAAACTGAACCAGGAGAGACATTCCATGAAGCATGAGATAGATTTAAAAATTTACTTATTTTATGTCCCCATCATAATTTATCTCAAGACGTGTTAGTAACTCAGTTTTATCATGCTCTTTCGCCTGCCTTGCAAACTATGGTTGATAGTGCAGCCGGTGGTTATATTAATAGAATGACACCAGCTGAATTAGAAAACTTGCTTGAGATGTTAAGTGCAAATTCCCAACAGAAAAGTACAAGGAGAAAAAATAGAAGTTTGTTTCAAGTCCAAGAAGATTCAGATACTCAAGCTCAAATAGCTCAAATTGAACTTTTGCAAAACAGAACACAAATTCAAGAAGCATGTACTATCTGTGGATTAAATTCTCATGCTACTAACTTGTGTCCATCTAGTGATGTGTATCCTGAATAGGTTAATGCGATGAACATGTACCCTCAAAGGCAAATGAATGATCCCTTCTCCAACACATATAATCCAGGTTGGAGGAATCATCCTAACTTTTCATGGGGAGGAAATAAGCTGTTACAACCTCAACAATTCCTTAAGCAAGGACAGTTGTAGATTGAAGAAGCTTCGAAATCGAAAGGATTAAATAGTGGACAATTTGCTCTTAATAAATATTTACTGGAAACTGTGGAAATATTGCAGAAAGATCTTGCAAAATATCAAGAAAGAGAAGAAGGGAAGTTCCCTAGTCAGACAGAACAAGCAAAATCTATCATTACTCTATGAAGTGGTAGAATCATTGGAGAAGAGGTAAGTAACCCTACTCAATCTTCTGATGTGCCTGATAAAATAGATAACTCTGGTAAAGAAGTTGAAAAAGATAAAAGTGAAAATATTCAAGCAAAAGATAAAGAGGTAGAAAAAGAAATTTCAAATAAAGAAAGTCAAGATAAAGAAAAAGTCACTAAAGAAAAAGAGCAAGAGGCAGAACCTCTTGAGGAACCATATGTTGCTCCTCCACCATATGTTCCTCCAATACCATTCCCTGGTAGATTAATAAAAAACAAGATGGATATGCAATTTACGGAAATTTATAATATGTTGTCTAAAGTGAACATTAATCTCCCTTTGCTTAATGTCATTAAAAATATTTCGTCCTATGCTAAGTTTTTCAAAGATCTACACTCTAGGAAACACAAATTTGAAAAGAATGAAAAAAATAATTGTTTCTGAAACATTAGTGCAGTATTACAACCTGAACTTCCTCCTAAATTAAAAGATCCATGTAGTTTTAATATCCAAGTCTCCTTGGGTAGTTCTAAAAAGATGAAAGCTATGCTAGATCTAGGAGCGAGTATCAATTTAATGACTTTCGCTGTTTATAAATAATTAGGATTAGGTGAATTAAAACTCACTACTATGTCCTTACAGTTAGCCGACTGTTCGATCAAACATCCTTTAGGAATAGTAGATGACATTCTAGTGCATGTAGATAGACTGATCATCCCAGTTGATTTTTTGGTTCTAGAGATGGAAAGGAAGATATGCACTAGTAATGAAGTTCCTATTCCGTTAGGAAGACCTTTCATGGCTACAGCTAATACCATGATTAATGTGAAGAATGGTAAACTTTCAATGTCAGTTATGGGAGAAACTGTAGAAATTTCAGTTTTTGATGCGTTAGATAGACTGAGTGACATGAATGCATGTTTCTCAATTGATGAAATTGAAAATCTTATAGCCTAAAGCTTTGAAGCAAATTTAAATGATGATGAGTTAGGGAAAGATATGTTTGGAGTAGATGAACATGATAGAATTTTCCCCAAGGTAAGAACCGACATAGAAGAATTAGAAAGAGAACTCCAAGAGACCGATTCTAGGAAAGAAAATGAGAGATTAGAAGCTCTCAAGAGTGATAGTGAAAATAAAGGAGTAGAAAGTCCCAAATCAGAAATTAGTTCTGATAAAATTGGTGAAGACAAAGATGAAATTCGTAAGGAGGATGATAAAGAAGAAAAAGTGAAACCGGAAATTCCTAAATTTATTCCATTTATTAAATCTCCTCCTGGAGTAGAATTAAAGCCATTACCTCCCCATTTAAAATATGCATTTTTAGGGAAGGTAAAACTTTACCTGTTATAATTGTTGCGGATTTAACAGAAGAACAAGAATCAAGCCTGTTAAAAGTCTTATGGACTCATAGAGAAGCGATGGGTTGGTCCTTAGCAGACTTGAAAGGTATCAGTCCATCTATGTGTATGCATAGAATTCATTTAGAAGAAAGTAGCAAACCTTCTCGAGAACGACAAAGAAGACTTTACCCTCATATGGAAGAAGCAGTTAGAAAAGAAGTGCTTAAACTTCTTGATGCGAGTATAATTTACCCGATATCTGATAGTAAATGGGTTAGTCCAGTCCAAGTAGTTCCAAAGAAATCAGGAATTACTGTTGTTAAGAATGAGAATGATGAGTTAGTGCCCACACGAACTATTACTGGCTATAGGATATGCATTGATTTGAGAAAACTAAATGCGACAACAAGGAAAGATCACTTTCCCTTGCCTTTTATTGACCACAAATCCTTGAAAGACTAGTTGGCCATGAGTTTTATTATTTTTTTGATGGTTTCTCCGGTTATAATCATATCCCATTTGTACCGGAAGATCAAGAGACAACCACATTTACATGTCCTTTTGGTACCTTTGCGTTTAGAAGAATGCCCTTTGGACTATGAAAGAATGCCCCAACTACTTTTCAAAGATGCATGATTTCTATATTTTCTGATCTAATTGAAAGATGTGTGGAAGTGTTTATGGATGACTTCTCAGTATTCGGAAATTCTTTTGATCATTGCCTAGAAAATCTAACGTCAGTTCTGAAAAGATGTTGCGAAACTAATTTGACCCTAAGTTGGGAGAAAAGCATTTCATGGTTAAATATGGGATAGTTTTAGGTCATGTTGGGTCTAACTAAGGAATTGAAGTTGATAAAGCTAAAATTGAAGTTAAATCACAATTACCTCCCCCAACTTCAGTTTAGGGTGTTAGAAGTTTTCTAGGACATGCATGATTTTACAGAAGATTTATAAAAGATTTTTCCAAAATCTGTAAACCTTTATGTAATGTTTTGGCAAAAGATACCGAATTTATTTTTGACCAAGAATGCTTAAACGCATTTAATTTGTTAAAAGAACAATTAACATCAGCTCATATTTTAACCATCCCTGAGTGGTCTCTCCCTTTCAAAATCATGTGCGATGCTTCGAATTTCGAAATCATCAGCTCATATTTTAACCATCACTGATTCATTATGCGAGTAGGACATTAAATGATGCACAACTCAATTATACAACCACTGAAAAAGAATTTTTAGCAGTTGTATTTGCACTAGAAAAATTTAGGTCCTATTTGTTAGGTTCAAAAGTTATAATATTGTATGATCATGCAGCCCTAAAATATCTTTTGAGTAAGAAGGAGGCAAAACCTAGACTCATTAGATGGATGTAATTATTGCAAGAATTTGACATTACGATAAAAGATAAAAAAAGGGAATAGAAAATGTTGTAGCCGACCACTTGTCTAGGTTGGAATTTTTACCTTTGCTTGAACGTCAATTTCTTAATAATAAAATTCCTATGAATGAAGATTTCCCTGATGAACAATTGTTAGCAGTTAAAAATTTTGAACCTTGGTATGTTGATTTTGTTAACTACCATGTGGTAGACATTACAAATCCTGATTTTGATTTCTATCAAAGAAAGAAATTTTTAACTGATGCAAAAAAATATTTTTGGGAAGAACCATATTTATTCAAAATATGTTCAGACTCCATAATTAGAAGATGTATTCCAGAACAAGAACAACAAAGTATTTTGACATTATGTCATGAATACTCTTGTGGTGGTCATTTTAGTGGTAGCAAAACTGCTAGGAAAATCATGCAATCTGGTTTATATTGGCCTACTGTTTTTAGAGATTCTGAAATATTTTGTAAAACATGTGATAAATGCTAAAGAACTGGCGGAATTAGTAAAAAGAATGAGATGTCTTTGCATAATAATAGAGTTGTTGAAATTTTTGATGTTTGGGGTGTTGATTTTATGGGTCCTTTTCCAGTCTCTAATGGGTGTGAGTATATTTTAGTCGCTGTTGATCATGTGTCCAAATGGATAGAAGCCATAACTACTCGAAATAATGATGGCCAAACTGTTGTCAAGTTTTTGGATGATATATTCTCTAGGTATGGAGTATCGAAGGCAGTAATTAGTGATCAAGGAACACATTTCACCAATCGGGTGTTGAATGCGAGCCTTAGAAAACATCGTGTAACTCCCAAGTTAGCTACACCATATCATCCTCAGACTTCTGGCCAAGTAGAAGTTACCAACAGACAGATAAAAGCAGTCCTTGAAAAGACTGTTAGACCAAATCACAAGGATTGTGAATCAAAGCTTAAAGATGCTCTTTGGGCATATCGCATTGCGTATAAAACCCCAATTGGTATGAGTCCATATCGGATGGTATACGGCAAAGCATGTTATTTGCCAGTAGAAATTGAACACAAGGCTTATTGGGCCATTAAAACTCTTAATTTTGATCTAGCTTTAGCCGGTGAAGAAAGACTTTTTCAGTTAAACGAGTTAGAAGAGCATATGCTAAATTCGTATGAAAATGCAAAAATCTATAAAGAAAAGACCAAAAGATACCATGATATGGGAATTTCTAAATAGATGTTACGTCCAGGATTGAAAGTGCTTCTTTTTAATTCTAGACTCAAATTATTTCCAGGTAAATTATAATTAAAATCATCTGATCCTTTCATTATAGTACGAATTTACCCACATGGAGCTGTCAATATTAAGAATCCAAAGACTGATGAAGTATTTAAGGTTAATGGGACTCAAACCATATTTCGAACCCATGTCAGTAGAGAGAACAATTGAACTCATTCGTCTCTCTGACACGGAACCCCCAAAAGAATAGGTGACAGTTAGGTCGAGCCAAAGACGTTAAACAAGTGTGTTAGGTGGGAGGCAACCCACTATGATGAAATTTTATTTGCTTTTGTAGTGTAATTTAAGTATGCTGTTCTCCGTCTTATTTAATTATGGACATTTAATTTAAATGTTTTCCAGTATTAGTATAATTTAAGTTTGGGGGAGAAAAGAATCTTAGTGTTGTATTTATATGTTTTTAATATTTTAGTGTAGAAATTTTGTAGAATTTTTAGAGTGCAGGAAAGAAACGGACTTAACGAACGTAACGGAAGGACTAAAACGAAAACTGCCTAAAATCTGTGAAACAGCTTCCAAGGGTGAACAATCTGTGAACCTTGCGGACGCAAGGCCTTATTAATGGCAATTAACGCGTGAAGCATGCGACGGCAAGCCCAAAGACCCTTGCCCCCGCAATCCTGCATCAGCATCCGTGCCCCTTTGACTGGGTACCTTGCGAACGCAAGGTATAAGCACCTTGCGGCCACAAGGCCCTCTTTATAAGCCGAAGCAGAGCAGCCACAGCAGTTCACGTAATTTTAGCTTTCTCCTCTCAAAACAATCCAGCGATCTCTTTCTCTCCCTCAAGAATTCCGGCAAGGCTCCCTAATTCCGGACAAGTCCCAAGACTAAAGTGCCTCTCTCCTTCAAGCTCCATCATCTCCACCCTATATCTCTCTCCATTCAAGACTTGAAGAAGTGAAGCCACCATTTTTGCCGACGTCAAGCTTTAGAATTCCAGCCAACCCATCATCTCAGTTAAAGCATTGCGCAATCCACGTATCTTCTATTCCCTCTCCATTAAATTTTTGATTCGTCAAATTTTTGCATGGTAGGGTGTTATAATTATTATTTTTGTCTACGTGCATGCTTTATTTGTTTTAGTTAGGTTGGTTAATTTTAATTTTTAAAGAGTAGATTTTATATTTTTGTGCCCATATAATGGCCCCTCGCCAGCCATGTGAGGAGCCTCAAGAGCAGGAGGATCCGTTGGAAGCTATCTCCAATAGGCAGGAGGAGATCCTACTACAGCAAGAGATGATTAGTCAGCAGTTGGCGCAAATGCGCGCCGACCAGACTAATCTCTTTGGCTGGGTTAACCAGGTGGGACACAATGTCTCCACATATTATGGGATGCCACATGGCACGATCCCCGAGTTTCGTCCTCCTTCGTTATTTCCTCACGACTCACCATGAGTCGAAGCCCAAGTTTCTTTCCCTTCCGTGAGGCGGGCAACCTATTTCCTTTTTATATTTCTCCTCCATCAACCTTCTCATAGGATATTCCTCAATTTTGAGGATAAATAAAATTTAAGTTTGGGGGGGGGGATTCTAAGCCTAAGGTCTTTGCAAGTCCCAGCCTAAGGAAGAGTGGAGTTGGGCTACGTTTTGTAGGGTGAGGGAAAATTTTTGTCCCTCTATCGTGTCTCCTCCTCACTCTATTTTCTTGCTTTTTATATTTTCTTATTTTCGGAGATGTTGCCTTGACTAGAATACACTAATATTTGGTTCTTTCGGGGACCCATCAAAAGAGTCATCGTCATCGCCCATCTCCAATTTCTTTTTATAAAAATTTTAAAAAATGAAAAAATAAAAAAATGTTTTAATTCAAAATTTACAATTCTCGAGTTCTGGTGTGGTCATTTCGGTCGATGAGGAGTTAATGCAATGAACCACATAACTTTTCCATAGATCATTCTGGAATTTACTTGATTCTGCAAAATTCTTGATTTTCTCCAATTCTCTGTGCACTCACACCAGATATAATTATGGATTAATTTGAATATTTTTACTAAGATTATAGTACACATTTTATTTTAGCAACAAGATATGCACAAGATATGATGAATAGCCATCCTAACATGATTGTTGCATTAAATTGTAACTTAGGGTCAATTGTATGGTAGTTAGATCCCTTGGATTTTTCTTACTAATATATCTCAAGCACACTTTTGAACCGTGTTTACATATTAGTCTTGATTGCCCCTACCATCTGTTCTAGCGAATGCTTATGTGAAATCCAGTGATGCTAAATCTTCAATTCCACAACTTCCATGATATGATATTTATGTGTTTTACTTTCTTAAAAATTGCATGAGTATTTTGGCATTAAGATATGATATAGGCAATCTTTGGATCGTTTGAGCCTAAAAATTTCCCGACCTTACTAAAAATATCCCTAGTGTCCCCTTTGAGCTTTATTAAAACGAATTGAGTGAGCTAAGCACACATTGAACCCCCATTCGACTTCGTTTCTTTAACCCACATTAACTTAACCCTAAAGCCTATACACTTTAGCCTACCCTTTGAAAGAGTAGGATGTGGGTGAGGAATTAATTTTATGGGACCAATTTTCAGTTAGAAAAATTCTCCGAAGACTTCTTCTTCCCCGTCGAAATTCAAAAAAAAAAAGAAAAAAAATAAGTCGACGAAAAATGAAACGGAAGAAGAAGAGTGCAAGAAGATTCAAATGAAAGCATAGCTTTCATCAGAAAAATATGATAGAAAATTTCTTGTGAAAATAACACTAGATATTTTTAGCTTGATATATTGTACAAAACAAGTTTGGGGGAAAAGTCCCCACTTGTGGTCTTTGCAGGTCCTAGCCTAATTGGGAAAAACTTCCTTTTGCTTGGAAGTATTTGGGATAAAGGGTAGTCTTGCTCTCTCACTTTGTATTCTATTCTCTTTCCATCATATCCCCCCAACACATTGGCCTTACATTACAAGATTATTAAAGACCTATTGATCTTCTTGCCAATGCTTGTGTTTGTTGATTTGATGGTAATGCATGTAAATTGATCCCCACTTCATATACTCATATTATTCGCAAGCTCACCGTGTTAGCATAATCTTAGCTATTGCAAGTAATTGAGATATGAAAGCATTGTAGGTCATACATAGGAAGTGCATGGGATGGATGTATAAGTATTTGAAATTCTTGGTGTTCTCTCTTTCTGTAATAGACCGGGTTTGTATGGTAAATCTCATACTTTATGTTGCATTGGTTTTATTAAAAATCCTGATTTTTAGGATGAATGTTGTGCTTAGCTTAATAAAATTGTTTAAGTTAAGATATTCTCTATGACTGGTTATCACACACACTCACGGAGAAATTAAGACTGGTAGTAGTTTGAGTATAAGATGGTTTGTTTTGTAAATTAGTCTGCACAAATGTGGTGAGCATCTTACCGAGACAACTATGATATGACATGCTTCGGTGACTTGAGATTGGAACCAAAAAGATTTTTTTATTTTTTTTATTTTTGTATTTATTGTTTTTAGTATAATTTTTACTCACTTTTGTATTTATTACTTTTTGTATTTATCTGCATAGTCGAGTCGCTCGTTAGAGTCTCCTTGAGTTTGTGGGTTTCTAGAGGAGTGTAAATAGTGTCACCCTCCAAAAAGATTTCCTTAATTTTTGTATTTATTTAATTATTTTTGTATTTATAAGTATTGTTTACTCGTGGACGAGCAAAGTCTAAGTTTGGGGGTATTTGATAGACGTATTTTATACGTCTTTATCGGGTACTTTTATGACTTAGAAATAGCAATTCCATGAGGCTTTTGGCTACTAATATGTGTTTTTGAGCTATATTGTGAGTTTCAGGGTTTTAGGTGAACTTATGAGATTTATTGAGCTTTTATTAAAGATTTCGAGGAAGGGTGCAAAGTGTAACTCTTGAAAAGATGCAAAATGAACAATCTGGTCACCTTGCGATCGTAAGCCTCCAAGGCCTTGCCCTCGTAATGTAGACAGTATGAAGCATAGCCTGCTCAAGACCCTTGCGGACGCAAGGTGTAAACACAATGTGGCCGCAAAGTCCCCAGAAACCGACTTACGGGTCTTTCTCCTGGATTAAACCTCATATTCCCCTACAACACCTTGGATATATAAAGAAGACGGTAGCCAAAGCCAAAGGACATCTAAAAATTCGTAGGAAACGGTTCTAACACCGATTTTAGTTTGTAATACATAATTTAGTAGTTGTAATTATAGTTTTGAAGATCGATTCATGTATTCCTTCATCTTGCTGTGTGGTTCATCTACAAGGATGAACTAACCGTCCATTAATCTAGGAATTGGGAGGTAACTTGTATCGAATCTATTGCTTAATATATTTTTATTCATTCAATTCTTGTTGATCATGATGTTTATCAACCCCTTTATTGTCTAGCTTTGACCAAATAAATGGAATCGCGAGTAATAAAGGCCTATAGGTGTGGATAGCTGCACGGCCAAATGCATATATCGTACACTGGCTCATCATCGTGATAAATTGACCTTATCGATGCACGAGAGTGATACGTTAGGGTTAGGTTCATATATATGACCTAAGTGACATATATGATCCATATGTTATTGTTCTTAGGATATAGAGTGGATGAATTATTTGGGATGAAGACTGAGCTATAATTTGATAGTCTATATCTATCTTTCGTGAACGAACACAAGTTATTGAATGATACTTTATTTAAATAAGCAATAGAGTAGATCAAGTGAACCTCAATCCTAGATTTCCCTCCTCCATAAGATCTTTATAACTGTGATTGCTACTTAGATAAATAAATTTCTTATTTTAGTAGAATAACTTAGTTTAAATAAATCAAATAAAAACCTCCCTTAGTTTAAATTGCTACCGATACATCTGCCATTAGTATTCTTCTTGTCTCTGTGGTTCGACCCTTGTTTCCCAAGCTATTCTACAATAGTCTTGTGCACTTGCAAGGAATTAATTAAAATAAAACACGATCATCTCACGAGTTTGATTGTTATTCAATCATACTCCATAAACACTGGTTTTGTTGTACACTGATCCATTAGAGATCACCTAGATTTTTAATAAAATTAGTGCACTTCAAAAATCTAAGTTTGACCAACTTGGTAGTGGACGTAGCAGTTTTACTGTGAATCACTTCAATTTTTCTGTCAGTTATTTCTTCGACTCTTACAAACTGTTCTATCACTTAAGAAGTCTTGATCTACTTAAGTGTCAGCCAGTTACTTACATAAATTGTTTACTTATTTGTTTTGATAAAATTATTCTTCAATTGTTCTTTATATTTAGTGATCTATTTTCAAAAAGGAAATTAAGTGTGTCAGCTAGCTAACCAATTTTCCATCCGTGTCAGCTCCTTTGACACTTCAGCTAGATGACCATATCAGCTGACTGACAAAGTTACATTTTCCGCTGCAAACTTTTAAAATTTTTCAAGTCCACCCTCAATTTTTTTAAAAGGCTATTCACCCCCCCTCTAGCCTTGTCAGTTACCAACTGGACTTACAATTGGTATCAGAGCGCAACTTTTTGAAAAATTATTGTTTTCCAAGTTTAACAATTTGAAAGCTCGATCATGGCAACTATAAAAGCCTTTTCAATCAAACAATGTTACTCAAGTACTCATTTTTTATGAAGATCACTTTGATATTTGGAAAGAAAGAATTACAAGATATATGAACAATATTGATAAACAATTGATGGAATGTGTAAGAGGTGACCCTATGCAACCCATGAAAATCAATACTAAAGTTGGTAAATCTTCTACTGCAGATGATGATACCATAAATCCTCTTGCTCCTGCTATTGAAGAGTATGTTCTCAAACCTCAATCTGAATGGATTGAGGAAGATAAAATTACAGATGAACTGGATGCCAGAGCTGTACACATTCTGTCAAGTGCTGTTCCAGATGAAAACTATAAGCAAATATATGACAATGTCACTGCTAAAGAAATATGGGATGCTCTTGTTGAATACGTTGAAGGAGACCAAAACACTAAGGACAACAAACTCTATGACTGCATACAAGAGTTTGATGCCTTCAAAAAGGATCCAAAAGAATCATTAAAGAACACTTACGATAGATTTCTCGAGGTAAGTAATAGATACTCTTCTCTTGGTAAAGTTTATAGCATGAAAGATTTGAATATGCGTTTTCTTAGTAGCTTGGGAAGTAGATGGCATGTTAAGGTCACTTCCATAAAGGAAGCAAGAGATTTGAACAAAACTCATATACGTGGTCTTGTTGTAAGTCTAAAAATTTATGAAAAGGAAGTTCTCAAAACTCAAGAAATTGAGAAAAAATAAAGGTATCTCTATACAAGTTGAAGAAGAGACACCCTAAAACTTCTACATCTCTGTCAGACGATGACTTTGAAGAAGATGAATTTGCTGCCTTTGCTAGACAATTTAGAAAGTTTTAATCTTTTAAAAAGAACTTCCAAAAACCTTCTTTAAGTTTTCAAAGATCTTCCTCTAATACTCAAAAACCTTCCTCAAGCTTTCAAAGGCCTTCTTCTTCAAACTTTCAAAAGCCTTACTTCAAAACAAATGAAGACAAGGATGAGAAAGAAAAATTGTTGTGCTTCAATTGTAGAAAACCTGGTCACTTTGCTTCAAATTGTCCTTCTACCAAAAATGAATACTACAAAAAGGCTCCTAGAAATTTTGAAAAACAAGAAGGTTTAGTTGCTAAAGATCAAAATCTTGCAACATAGATTGAGACAGATTCTGAAGATGAATCTGCTGATTTTGTGCAAGAAGCAAACATGTGTCTTGTTGCAGAATCAGCCATGTATGATTCAGAAAATGAGCTCCCAAGCTCACCTATTAAAAATCCCAAGCTGACAAAGGTCATCAAACCTGATCAGTTTGTGGTTAAGAAGATAGGAAATGGTTTTTATGGACAAGGGGTCATAAGTCAGCCAGAAAAGAAAAGGTCAACCTCTCCAAGGACTGCTGACAGTAAAACAAGCAATAAGTCAAAAAGGCAGGAGAAGAAGGCTACTAACATAAATGTTGATGATCTACTGGAACAAATGCAAGAAATGTATTCCAAGTTTGAAACACTCAAAAGAATTCATGTTTCTTTATCTGGTGACTTCAAAAGAATCTCTGATGAAAACTGTGAGCTTCAAAAGATCAATGAGCTTTATAAAGTACAACAAAATGAAATGCTGCAACTCAAAAGCATCAATGAAAAACATGAGATTCAAGCGAAAAACTCAGATGCTCAGATTGCTGACCTTGTAGAAAGAAATCTTCGACTGACCAATGTTGTTGATACTTACTCAAAGTCAAAAGCTGTTGTTGAAACCATCATTAGTCAACAAAAAAATCATGAAGACCAACATGGTCTTGGATATTCAAAAGATGATAGAAACGGTGAAATCAGACAGTTAAATGGTGAACCTAAGATTCTGCTTAAAAAGAATAAGGGATTAGTTTATAATGTTGTACCTTACAAATATCCCAAAAATGTGAATTAACTTAAGAAGTCCATTAACAAAAAGGATAAGCTAAACAATGAGCCTAAAAAATTGTCAGCTGCTGCAACAGCTGATAAGCGTCAACCAACTGATAAGTGTCAGCCAGCTGACAAAAGAGAAGGAATCAGAAGAAAGACAACTGGCAAGTTTAAGCCAATCGCTATTTTATCAAAGGTATGAGCTGCACCTTCTCTACTACTCACTGTCTTATCAAAAACAACATCACAAATGAAGTTTTACTTACAGGTTCTACAAAAAGAAATGTTTTTGCTATTGATTTACTTGCCTTAAATCACAATACTCAAATATGTTTAGTAGTAAATAATACTTCAAAAACTTCATGGCTTTGGCACAAAAGACTTTCACATTTAAATTTTAAATATCTTTCCAAACTTTCAAAAGGAGACTTAGTGAAAGGTCTGCCATCTATAAACTTTCCTTCTGACAAAAAATGTGATGCATGCATTTTAGGAAAAATAACAAAAGCTTCTTTCAAACCCAAACCATGTCTTTCAACCAAAAGAATTCTTGAACTCCTTCATATGGATTTATTTGGTCCTATTACAACTGCAAGTTTGGGAGGAAACAGATATACTCTAGTGGTTGTAGATGATTACTCTAGGTACACATGGGTTGAAATGATGCAATCCAAGGATGAAACTTATGGCATTCTCACTACCCTGTTCAGAAATCTTCAAACTCAAAAAGAGTGTGACATCATAAGTGTAAGATCAGACAATGGTACAAAATTCAAGAACCTTGGCATGGATGCATACTGTGATGATCATGGTATTGACCATAATTTTTCAGCAGTTAGAACACCTCAGCAAAATAGTATAGCTGAGAGGAAGAACAAGACATTGATTGAAGCAGGTAAAACCATGCTAGCTGAAGCAAAACTGCCAAAGTATTTTTGGGCAGAAGCTGTCAATACATCCTGTTTCACTCAAAACAGATCTCTCAGAAACAAGTTTCATGGAAAGACCCCATACGAATTATGGAGAGGAAGAACACCCAACATTGCTTATATTGGTCCACAATAATGCTCAAATAGGCTAAGGGGGGGGGGTGAATAGCCTATAATGCCAATTTAAAAACTTTTCTTTTGGATATTCATAAAGCATAGTTTTGTTGGCAAATACAGATTATCAAGTTGGGTATGTCTGCCGATAGAGACTATCGGTAGACTTTCCCAAGGCAGAAGTAACAACTCTGCCGATAATCAGTTTATTCAAATCAAAAGCCTTGTAAAAGATTTGTGCAGCGGAAAGTAAAGAGGCTATGATTTGGAGAAGTCATAAGTGGTTGTACACGACTATATGTTCAGAACAACAACACACTTATTTCTTCTTTCAAATCCAGATTTAGGAGATCAAGTAGAGAGTGGTTTTTCTAAAGATAAATCATTTATAAAAACCTCATAGATATTTAAAGACTGGAAGATAAATCATTAGTAAGAACATATAATTTATTCAAAGATAAATTACATATTACATCAGTCTAAATAATCTATGTACAATTTTTGGTTTTCTCTTCCTATGTCTCAGTCCTTACTTAATTATCCTTTCAATGATTCATTTAAGTTTGCAAATGACAATAGGAGACGAGAACGAGAAACTATTATAAGAAGATGATTCTTAAGGTCATTCAGATATAAAAATATATCTGAACGATTGAGTGCAAAACACTCATCCTCCCAAGATGATTGATAATTGCACAATCAACAGCATTTGTATAGGAATACAAATCTGAAGATATGAATGCAATATCTATAGACAACTCTTCATTTTCTTCAGACATTGTCCAACATCAATCTTCAGATCTTGATCTCTGCCTATTGAAGTTTCTGATCACTCTTCTCTCTTTTCCAAGCTTTTCTTCCTAGCAATCCACTGAAAGTGTTTTGCTAAGAGCTGGATGAGTTCACTGCAATCTGTCGTAGAAATAAGAGATGCGTTGGTGAAGACGATCTCTTTGGTGATTTCCTTCCTATGAAGTTCTTGAGTAGATTGAGTTACTCGTTGCTCACTGTGTTGCACTATATCACCGTATCACATACACATATATATCTCTATCTTTTTCTGAGCACGAGAGCTGGTCTATATATATAGGCGAGAATCAATATGATCGTTGAGAGATGAGAACTCGAAGATTTCTATCCGTTGGAGATATAGTGGTTGAAGACTATCGAATATAGATCTTTGTCCATAAGATCTCTGACTTGTTTGGGGCGGCGATTTCGTCCTGTAGATCTTGGAACTCGTTGTCTGTCAGACTAGGTTGATAGGTCTCTAAAGAGTAGGTCTGACGTCTGTTGCACTGTCAGGTGGTCTGTCCAATAAAGTAATTGCTTTTTGACTTTAACAGACTACTTGAGTGAGAGAAAGTCTCATAGCTTTAAGTATGTCAGGCTTTATGAGGCACGGACATAATTATCTGAATTGAGCGGCTAGTTGACTTTTCCCTGTAGCACGTGCAGATTTTAAGTCTGCCGTTGGAGAGCTTTGAACCAGTGGTAGCAGGTCTACCGATGTAGAGGAGTTGATGTCTGCCGGTACGAGCTTTTTAACTTGTGGCATGTCTGCCGCTGAAGGCTTTTGACATTGCTACAAGTCTTCCGGTGCTACGTGCAATCTAAAGTGATGTCTGCTTTTGATCATCTTATGGGAGGTAGAACTTGATCAGGTTACACCTAATCTAAGATCCTATGTGAAATCACACAAATTGCCACACTAACCGGTACGCAGACCTTTTAGCCACTTGTAATGGGGGCAAGCAAATCAAATATATATGGAATATGCAAGGTGATAATTAAATTATCAAGAAGCGTATTCCAATAATCAACAGCTTACTTTAAAAATTTTGGGTGCAAATGATGCATTCACTACAATGGTAGTGGCCACAGAGGTAAATTTGATGAAAAAGCTAATGAAGGTATTTTTGTTGGTTATGCTAAACACAGTAGAGCATATAAAGTTTATAATAGAAAAACTCAAATAATTGTTGAATCTATGCATATTATATTTGATGAATTCAATTTACTTGAGTCTGCTAATACTCATGATGTTACTGACAATTTTGAGATTTTTGAGACAGGAAACAATGGTAGCTCAACCCAAAATAACCCTTCATCTTCCATTCCTCCAGTTGTTACCTTAGATATTCAGAATGAACATCAGCGGGCTGACAACTTCCAGCCATCTGACAATTCAAATCATATATCAGATCCTGTCACAGCTGACCAGTCAGCTGACACATTTCCTTTTGAAACTCTTCAGTCAGCTGACACCCTCTATTCTTCAGTTTTGCCAACTGAACCTCTTCCGAACCTTCCTCGAGAAATCAGAGAAGCTAAACATCATCCAGTTTCAAACATCATTAGTGATCCCTTTGCTGGTCTAAGAACAAGAAGCAGTTCCAGAAATGAAACTCTTTACTCACATGCTTTTGTCTCCTCTATTGAACCCAAAATGATTGATGAAGCTATGGATGATCCTCAACGGATTGAGGCCATACAAGAAGAATTAAATCAGTTTGAAAGATGTCAAGTTTGGGAACTAGTTCCAAGACCTTCAGATTAATAAGTTATTGGAACAAAATGGGTGTTTAGGAACAAGTTGGATGAAGATGGAAATGTCACTAGGAACAAAGCAAGATTGGTAACCCAAGGCTATAGACAGGAGGAAGGCATTGACTATGATCAAACATTTGATCATGTTGCCTGGTTGGAAGCTATCAGATTATTTCTTGCCTATGCAACTTTCAAAGATTTCAAGGTCTATCAAATGGATGTAAAAAGTACATTTCTAAATGGTGATCTACAAGAAAAAGTTTTTGTTGAACAACCTCCTAGATTTCTTGATATAAAAAAGAAGGACCATGTGTACAAGCTAAGAAAAGCTCTTTATGGTCCCAAACAAGCTCTAAGAGCATGGTATGAAACTCTATCAAAATTCCTCATGGAAAAAGGGTTTCAAATAGGTAAAATTGATACTACTCTTTTCTCCTTAAAGCACAAAAGTAATATCTTACTAGTTCAAATTTATGTTGATGATATTATTTTTGGTTCTACTAATGATGTTTTGTGTAAAAGATTTGAGAATCTTATGAAAGGAAATTTTGAAATGAGCATGATGGGAGAAGGAACTTTTATCCATCAATCAAAATACACAAGAGAGCTGATCAAGAAATATAACCTACAAGAAGCAAATTCAGCAAGCACTCCAATAGGAGTTGAATGTCATTTGTTCACTGATGAAAAAGGTAAACCAGTTAATACAACTGAGTACAGAGGTATAGTTGGATCTCTCCTATATTTAAATGCTAATAGACCAGACATTATGTTTGCTGTGTGTATATATGCTCGGTTTCAAGCTAATCCAAAAGAATCTCATATGACTGCTGCAAAAAGAATTATCAGATACTTGATTGATATCGAGAAATTTGGTATTTGGTATCCTCAAGATTCTTCTTTTAACTTAATTGGATATTCAAATGCTGGCCTTGTAGCTTGTAGAGTTAACAGAAAAAGCACCAGTGGAACATGTCAGTTTCTTGGTAACAAACTGATATCTTGGGCATGCAAAAAGCAGGCATCAGTCTCCACCTCAACCACAGAAGCTGAATACATTGCTGCTGGTAGTTGTTGTTCACAAATTCTTTGGATGAAACAACAGCTATTGGACTATGAGATGCTAATGGGAACTTGTCCAATTTATTGTGATAATACTTCTGCTATTTCCATTTCTAAAAATCCTGTTATGCATTCTAAAACCAAGCATATAGACATAAGATATCACTTCTTAAAAGATCATGTTGAAAAAGGTAATGTTCAGCTAGAATATGTTTCTACAGAATTTTAATTAGCTGACATATTTACAAAAGCTCTAAAATATGATAGATTTGAATTTCTAAGAGGTGAATTAGGAATGCTTATAATGTCATAGAAAGATATTTTGTATTTCTAAACCTTTTCAGGATATCTAAAACAATTGACAAAGAAGATCAGCTTTGACCTTATCAGCCAGGTCTCATCTAGCTGACAAATGTTATCAGTCATTAGCTGACAACTATTGACTCATATATCTATTTAAGAACTAAGCTACTAAATAAATCCTCAAGTCATCAGCTGACATTCTTTAGCTGACACTCTTCAGCCAACAGCTGATATCTCTCAACTGACGAATGTCAAAAAGCTGACTTTTTTTTCATCTCCTAGCCGACAACTCAGTGACTGACCCTATAGTCACTGTTTAGGTAGCTTCTAATCCCTAATCTAAGCTGATCGTATCTCAGCTAAGATTTATATTAAATCCAGATATTCATAAAATTCCATCATTTATTTCCCACCTTTTTATTCCTCCTTGAAACTCGCGAAGCTTCCTTGAGAAGCTAAAACGACTTCCCACTATCCCGCTAACACTGGCAGTTGAAGTGACGTGGTTACACAAAAACGACTCTTAATAATGATGATTGTCACCTGTCATAAATCACATTTTTATCTCAAAAACAAAAATTATGTGTACTTTTTTACTACACACCATATCTTCACTTTTAAAACCCACTCACTCAATTTTTATAAGCATCCGTACTTATAAAACCCCTCATATATACTCACTCTTTGTAACCTACTCCTACAATTCACTCTTTTCTTCCAAAACTTTCTCTTTCTTCCTCAAACTTTCTCTCTTCCTCAAACCCTAACTCTCAATATTCTTGTTAATGGTTGAAGCAGATCTTCTTGTTGTTGTTGAGGACTCCGATGATCAGTTAATGATCTCTTGAATGCACTGAATGTAAACCTTGATGTTGTTGGATAATTTCAGAGCATTGTTTTCTTCAGCTTTTAATGGCAGTATTTATAGCTAAAGCATTCTTGAGATCGTTGGAGAAGATGAAGTGAGCAACAACTCTATTAGGTTGAATGCATTAAATGCCTGGAGCTGTTTGTTGACTTCTTCTTCAACTGATAATGAGCAGGGAATGGCAAAGAGTTGTTGCAGCAACTAGCAGGTGAGCGACAGTCATAGTTGCAGACCTGCAGTAGTTGGTACAGTCTGTATGTGTTAGTTTTTGCACCTGCTCTATCATTTTTCAGGAGACGAACGTCTTCATGCTTTTTCGGAAAAGCTGGAGGGACGTGTCTGAGAAGTCAGCGCTGATCTGGAGATGATTTAATTCAAATTCAAACTGATTTAGGCTTGAATTAAATAATCCACTTAAGCTTTGAAGTCTGGAAGTCTTGGACACGTCATGCTGTCCGAGTGCAGACAGGGTCTGCCGCTGGTGGCTACTTGAAGTCTGCTGGTGAAGCCTTCAGTCGAAGTCTTCCGCTGAACCTGTGAAGTCTATAAAACTATTCTAAGGCAAAGTTATATACACAGTTGCCACGCTAACTAGTACGGAGCCCATTTAGCCACTAAGTATAGAACCTAATGTAATGAATGAACAAATGTAAATCAAGATACAAATGAGAAACAACAATCTCCTCCTATCTGTATCTGGTCATCATTACTTACAAGTGAGGACTATGAAAACTTTAAGATAGATAATAGTATGTCAGGAAAATACTTTTAAGTCTTATAACAGCAAAAAGAAAGCGCCTCAAGTGTACAACTAATCTAAGTGCTTACAAACAGAAGAGATGAAGGAACATCACAAGGATTAGAAATAAACAGTTCAAATAAATTTAAACTGGATGTTTAAATTCTAAGCAGATATATGAATTTAAATAACAAGAATTTAAACAGTAGACAATTTTTGAAAAGAAAGAACTTCTGTATTTCAAACAAGAAGTTTAATGTGTAGAGAGTTTTCAAAAACAAGATAGGTACAAAGGATTAGGGATAGAAAAAATATGAGCTACCTCGGACTTTTTCCTTTTCCTTTGTCTGCTCAATCAGCTGCTTCTTTTTCGCGGCGCTGACGCTCGTGTTCTTCAACTCTTCTGGTATATTCATCATCAGCAGAAGTTGATTATCTGGTGGAGCGAGAACGGTAGTCGAGTTCTTCACGAAGTATGTTGTTCTCCTCCATCAAAGTTCGGTTCATTGACCTTAATTGTGTCTCCTCCGTGATGGCCAGATCACGTTCACGCTCAACATTGATATGATCATGCGATGAATTGAGAGTGAGATCGTTGAGTTGTAAAACATGAGGGCGTCTGTAGACACCCCAATTTCGTACCCATGGTATGTAACTCTGGCATGTGATATCAAGAACTATTTAAACTTAACAAATGTCAAGTTACATGGTTGAAAATACAAAAGGAAAAGTAGGATGCATGAATAGTGAACTACAGGGGGGGTGAAATGTCAAAAATGGGAAGAAAATGGACAGCTGGCGCCGCGCCCACCATACCTGGCGTCGCGCCCAAAATATCTGCCTCCGCGTTTAAAGTGCCTGTTGCCCACGCCAAGGTCCCAAATAGTACATTCCGTTTAATGCATTGCACAAATTCTCAAACACGCGGTACAAGCTAATGAAGCACACTTTCAACTATAAATAGCAGTGCTCGGCTATGCTTTTGGGACACAATTCGAAAAGGCTTGAAGCCCGAAGAAACTTTGTGCGTTATTTTTACGCATCGAGCGATCAGTGAGCGAGAGTGAATTCCCCCTCCTATAAAGCCTCGAAACTCTGCCAAACCTCCTCCAAACACAAAACCAACCGGTCAAAGTGATCCTTAGCCCCCCAGCTAGGTATCCACCCTATTTTCCCGGTCCAAAAACCTCGGAAAGAGCAGTTGCTCTGCCCGAGTAAAAATGCCAAATCCCTCATAAATAAGCCCTTGTTCTGCCCGATTTTCGCCGGCAGCAAGCAAACAAGCAGCAAAAAGCAAGCAGTTGCTCCGCCCATTTTACGGTATCCAGAAGCAACCTTTGGAAGCAGTCACCCTGCCCGAACCGCAGCAGCAGCAAAAAGACTCCCTCTCCCTGAAGGACAAACGAGCACACCAACGCTCTTAAAGGTGAGCCTTTAAGAGTTTATTTATAAAAAAGCTATTTTCCATCCGGTCCAATGTAAAAATGTAAGCCATTGTGCTGCCCGGATTATTTTAGAAAATATCATTTAAAAGAGCCATTATTATGGTCAATTTTTTTTAAATGTATTTGTAATTATTGGAAGGGGACAGCTGCAAGTCCGTAAATAATGTAAATATGTATGTATTTGTAGGTAGTTAATGCTTTATTTATTTGCTAGATAAATATAACGAAAAGCATACTTTAGCCAAAAACTGCTTTTGAAACCGAAAGAGCGAGTTGGGTGCCTAGCACCTTCCCAACTCGTAACTTAGCCTCCGAACCCGTTTTTGCATTCTCTGGTTTTATTTTTTGGTTTTTCTTTATTTCTTCCTTAAAATAAAGATGGCGACTCTAGCAAAACATTTTGGATCGCAATAGGGCATCGCAACACTCATTTCTTGCACTTTTCTGTTTTTCCTTAAAAAAGGGAGAATGAGAATGAAAGGGTGATGTATTCCTATATCCTAGTATCCCCTAAAAAAGGGATAGCTTGATATAGAAAACCCAAAGCACTCATAGTGATCCGAAATAGGCTATAAGGAAATTTTCATAAAGTATGTAGTGGGGCCCGCAACATCTTTTCTTCCACATTCCATTTTCCCCTACACAAGGGACGATGAAAATAAAAGGGTGATGCTTTCCTGCATACTGTTATCCCCTAAACAAGGGATAACCTGATACAGAAAACTCATAGCTCCCATAACGGATCAAAAATTCACTAAAGTGATCGAGGCGTATTCAACGCGCTTTTGACAACACTCCTCTCGCACTTTTAATTTCGTCTTCCCCTAGGCAAGGAGGATGGAATGAGAGCAGCGATCTCCGTTCTGCATGCCGCATTCCCCTAAACAAGGGAGCGCGGAGCGCGGGGCGCGGGATATTCTGGGGCACCCACAGCGTCCGTGACCCAGGTGAAAGGTTATGTTGTGGAAGAGCTAGTAGAAGATAGTTGAGTAGAGTCTGACGCACTCGTTGCGTTGAGCTTCCATGTTGATTTTGAGGTCTGTAGATTTGGGCCGCATTTTTCCAAATTTGGTCCACACATCCTCTTGAAATTTGGTGAAGGATGACGGCATTCCTGTCGGCAGCCTTGGACGTTGCCATTGCAAGCTCAACAGTAGCTATGGAGATACTGGTAAGCTCTCCAAGTCTGTTGTAAATGGCGTCCGGGTGGCTAAGGATTTCTAAGTTGGCCGATTGGGATGGAAAAGGGTCAAGACATACGTGAATGTGCTCAATATCGGCAGACGAGGTGGCGTCGGCAGAGGTGACAGACCGGAAGGGCTGCTAGAGAGGTGGAGTTTTGGAGGTTGAAATTGAGGTGGAGTCGGGTGTAGGAAAGGTATGAGTAGAAGATGAGTTAGATGAAGGTGGGGAAGGGGGAGGGTCAAGTTCAATATCAGTGTCGGAGTTATCACTGATAATTGAAGGTGTTGGGAGTGGGTCGGTTTCGTTCGGATGGTGTAGTTGGGTTGGTTGGATTTCGCGGGGGTGAAGATGGGGTAGAAGGGTTTGGAGAGCAATTGAAAGGGTGAAGGAGGGGCTGGAGAGGGTTATCTGGTAGGCTCCTCCTGAGGGATAGATTCCTCAAGAGTTATTGGCTCTTCCTGAGGGATAGACTCCTCCGGAGGGGTTGATTCCACTTGAGAAGATGACTCAGTAGGATTGGGTTGAGAGGGTGAGGATGGTTGGGTGCCAGTAGTCTTCCTTTGCTGCCTCAACGGCTGGACAAGAGATCCAGATGCTTCATCAGTAGAGTTGATAGGGTCTGCTGGTGGCTTGGTCGGCAGACCTTTGCGTAGTCACCTGCGTTTAGGCTTGGGTGAAGGAAAGGGTTGGTCAGATGATGGTTTGCGTTTGGGGGTTTGGGATGGCTGGGGAGTGGAGGTTGTTGGTTCAAGGTTGGATGGCTGGGGAGAAGATGGTTGTCCAGCAGTTCCCTGAGAATCCATTCGGCCTGAAGCTCGTCTACTTCCACCTCCTGCCTAGCCTTGTTGGCAGTATTAACCTTAGTCTTGGCAAAGATGTCAGCCAGGACTTCAGCTTCATCTGGCGAGAAACCAGTCGCCTTCCTTTCTTGAGCAACCTTTCTTCGCTTCAACATAAGCTCTGACTCATCTGCTAGCTTTTTGGCAGCTTGCAGGATGTCTTTGGCAACGACAGAGGTTGGCTCATTGGAGGTTCCCTTTCCTGTACGAGCAGCTTTCCTGAGTACATCATACGTGTCCATATCAAATCGCATAACCATCATAGGAGTGGACTTGGCTACTTTTTCAGCAGCTATATTTGGTAGCCCTCTTTCTTGCCTCCTCTTGTTCTCGTACTCAATGTACTTATTGAAGAAGGTAGCCGTCATCTGCTTGTCCTTGGCCACTTTTGTGAGTTCATCTTTGGTAACGGTAGAGTTGATTTCTGGTGTATCCCTTAGCAGGGAGTTGATGAGTCTGACAAACGACCTCTTGCAGTTTGGATTGTTCTTCACTTTGGCAATGTGGTTGCTTAGCTCGTTGAAGATGATGACGCCGTAGTTGAGGTGAGTCCTCTGGTAGATGGCCCTTGTTAGGTTGAGCTGTTGAGCTGTGAAGTTGTCATGAGCTCCATTCTTGAACAGAAGAGACTTGTCCAACAGATGACTGGAACAGTAGACATCTAAGGGAAACATATTCCTCAGCATTTTGCCTTGAGGTTCCCTTGGAGTGTTGGTTCCCCTCATTGCTTCCCAGGCTTTATCATCCTCAGCAATGGATATCTCCATGTCTCCGCCATAGTGAACTCTGATGACCTTTGATATAACCTTGGCAGAGAGAGAGAGAGAATGGACATCCACGAATCCATCTACGGATTACAGAAGGTGTCTGTGGATTTATCTCCATATGCTGGTAGAACTCCTTTGCGAGAAGATTGTTGTAGTCTTCGTCGTGGAGACAGAAGAGGGGTAGAATCCCAGACTTGTTCATGTCGTCACACATCTTAGCTTCGACTACGAATGTCCGAACAGTCTCCAAGTCAATGAACATCCCTGGCAGGTAGACTTTTGGGTCCAGCTCCATAATAATGTCATGAGGGGCAGGATAGAGAGGAAACCTAGGAAGGTTGACGGAACGGTCAGGGTGAATGACACTTTCCAGGTCAAACACCTTCTTCTTGCCGGTATTCGAATTTGCAGATGGTTTCACCTACAAAAATCATTTTCAGAAATTAGGGCTTTTCTTGAGACAAAAAAACAACCAAAGATTTCATTTTTAAGAAATAAAATAAATTTTCAGAACGAAAATTGAAACCCTTGAATGTTTGGAGAGTTTAAGAGCAGAGAAACAATAACATATAATCCTCGAATGAATGACTATACAAAGTACATAGAAAACTGTTGGTTTCAAGGTTTGAAATGAACAACAATGGCGGAAACCGTCAAGATACACAAAGCGTCTTTTCAGATTCCTCAACAATATGACTCAAAAAGAAGAAATTTTAAGCATAAAGAAGGAGAGTAAACTAATGAGTGTTGAAAATCTTACCATTGTTGCTGTAAGGAAGAAGAAGCAAAGAATAGTCGGAGAGAGAGGAAGCAGTTGCAGAAAAGAGAGAAAGGTTTATGTAGAGAGAGAAAATCTGAGAGAGAGAGGGTTCATAAAGGTTTGAAAAGGGCGGTTCAAAGTCTATTTAAAGGAGAAGAAAAGTCATTTTAGCGAAAAAGCCTTGGATGAGTGACGGGTGTCTTTCAGCCAGGCTGTAACTTAAGATATTTTTAAAGTAATTAACAAAAAAGTGACTTTTAACCCCTTTGCCTTTTTAGAAAATATTTTACCTTTTAATAGACTAATAGTTGAGATACTAACCTGGTCTTAGAGTGGTTGAACTATATCATGAACAAAGTTAGTAGCAACTAAGTCTACCGGTATGAAAGAAATTTTTTAAACTTAAAAATAAACTTTAAGCTGTAGGATCAATCATACCAAGATTTCTCCTTAAATAAGCAAACCTGGTAGCATCCAGAGGCTTGGTAAGAATATCAACTAATTGATGTTCAGTTGGAACATATTCCAAGCTAATGTTACCTTTTTCCACATGATCTTTAAGGAAATGATAACAGATATCAGTGTGCTTTGTCTTTGAATGCATCACTGGATTCTTTGAGATTGAAATTGCAGAAGTGTTGTCACACATAATGGGACAATTTGCAGTTACCCAGATTTGTAGTTGTTGAAACATATCTAATGATACGTTTAGTAGCAAGCAAATGTGATTCCTTTGGATCTGCCTGAAATCTAGCACAAACACAAACAACAAATATTATATCAGGTCTACAAGGTAAAAAAGTGAACCTATGATTCCTCGATACTTGGTCACGTTCTCTTGCTTTCCTTTCTCATCTTTGTCAAGATGACAGTCGGTAGACATTAGAGTCTCGAATCCTTTAGCTGAATCAAGACCAAATTTCTTGATAAGTTCCTTTGCATATTTGGTTTGGCTGATGAAGATCCCGTCTGAAGTCTGTTGAATCTGAAGTCCTAGAAATTAGGTAAGCTCTCCCATCATGCTCATCTCGAACTTGCTTTGCATCAGCTTCTCGAATCTCTTGCACATGCTTTGATTTGTTGATCCAAAGATGATTTCGTCCACATATAATTGTACTAGAAGAGAATGACCTTTGTGCTTGAGGATGAACAGAGTTGTGTCTATTCTTCCTCTCACGAATCCTTGTTCAATTAAGAACTTGGATAGAGTTTTGTACCAAGCTCTGGGAGCTTGTTTGAGGCCATAGAGTTCTTTCTTGAGTTGGTACATTTGATCCTACTTGTCTTGGATGACAAAACTTGGAAGTTGTTCAACGTATATCGTTTCTTAAAGATCACTATTGAGAAAGACACTCTTTACATCCATCTGATATACTTTGAAGTCCATGAACGAAGCATAGGCTAGAAAGAGTCTGATTGCCTCTAATCTGACAAAAGGAGCAAATGTTTCATCGAAGTCAATTCCTTTTTCCTGTCGGTAGCCCTGAGCAACCAGTCTAGTTTTGTTTTTGGTGACATTTCCATCTTCATCTCTCTTATTTCTGAATACCCACTTGGTGCTTATGAATGGATGGCCAGTAGGTCTTCGAACTAAGCTCCACACTTTGCATCTTTCAAACTGGTTCAGCTCCTCTTGCATAGCTTTAATCCACTAATGGTCTTCGATGGCTTCATCAATCTTCTTAGGCTCGATTTCAAACACGAATGCGAAGGCAAACATAGTCTTATTTCGAACATTATTTCTCGTACGAACTCCTGAGTTGAGATCACCAATGATTTGACAGATGGGGTGATCTCTTGTTTCAATAACAGCTGGAGGAAGATCACTTCTGGTGAGTTCTTCCCTTAAAGAATCTGAAGAAGGTAGAGAAGATGATTCACCAAAATCGGGTTCAGAAGAGGTAAGATCTTCGAGACCTTTATTTTCTGGTGAACAAGAAGGGTGAGGATCTGCAAAGGTGTTTAGGGTAGAACATAAGTGATGGGTTCAGGGTCAATAGAAGGGTTGGAAGAGGTACCAGCAGAGTTGAAGTCTGTCAATGTTGGGTTAGCAGAACTAGAAGAGTCTGTAATTGGAGGATTCTGAGGTGAAGAAGAAGCTTTATTTGTACCTGTCTCAACATCATCATAATCATCAACAATATTTGGAGCCTTTCGAGGCTCTAATAAATCATATTCATCAAAAGTAACATGCACAAATTCTAAGATTTTCAAAGAAGTTTTGTTAAATATGCGAAATGCTTTTGAATGATTGGAATAGCTTAGAAAAATTCCTTCGTCTGATTTTGAATCAAATTTGCCTCTATATTCTTTTCCATTGTATAGAATAAAACATTTACATCCAAAGATTTTGAAAAATCCTATGTTTGGGGCTCTTCCTCTCCATATTTCATATGGAGTTTTATTATGAAATTTGTTTACCAGGGATCGATTCTAGGTAAAACATGCAGAGTTGACAGCTTCTGCGCAGAAGTATTTCAGAAGTCTTGCTTCTGCCAGCATAGTTCTTGCTGCTTCAATAAGTGTTTTGTTCTTTCGTTCAGCTACACCATTTTGTTGAAGAGTTCCGGCAGCAGAGAAGTTGTGGCCGATCCCATGGTCATCACAATATTTTTCAACACCGTTGTTTTTGAACTCGGTGCCTTTGTCTAATCTGATGCCACTAATGTCTTCAATCTTTTGAGTTTGAAGTCTTCTGAAAAGAGCAGTGACTAGATCATATGTCTCATCTTTTGTAGTCATTGTCTCGATCCAAGTGAATTTAGAGTAGTCATCAACTACTTACAAGTGTATACTTGTTTTCGAAAATACTGACTGTAGTGATTGGTCTAAAGAGATCTATGTGCCGAAGTTGAAGAGGTCTGGAGGTTGACATAACTGACTTGCTCTTGAAGAAAGACTTGGAAAGTTTTCCTAACTGGCAAGCTTTGCAACTTATATCGTAGTCGGAAGACACTGTAGGTAGACCTTTGACAAGCCCATCTTTGGAGAGCTTGGAGAGGTACTTGAAGTTGAGGTGATTGAGACGCTTGTGCTAAAGCCAACTGTTGTCACGAATGTTGTTCGCAACTAGGCAAAGGCTAGAGGATCTCCCTAGAAGGTTTAAGTCCACGACATAAATGTTTCCTTGTCTATTGCCAGTCAGTAATGTTGACCAGGATTCACGATCTTTGATGAGACATTGGTTTGAGGAGAATTGACAGATAAGGCCTTTGTCGCAGAATTTGGATATGCTAAGAAGATTATGCTTTAAGCCATTCACTAGAGAAACTTTGTTGATAGAGAGATTTCCTCTAGTGATTGAGCCATACCCAATCGTTTTCCCTCTTGTGTTGTCGCCAAAAATCACCATGAGACCTTTAGCTTCAACTATATCTGAGAGTAGACTTATATTTCCTATCATGTGCCTTGAATAGCCACTATCGAGGTACCAGATGTCCTTATCATTTGAATCTATAGCCATGAAGCAGACCTGAAAAAGTCCCCTTTATTTTCTTTTGGGTCTTGAGGATTAGCAACCTTTTGGGACCCATACTTGCCTAACCTTGAGAGAACTAGGTCTCTCATATTTTGGTGTGAACCTTAGTAGGCATTTTGGAGTCAGATGGCCTAAAGAGTTGCAAGAATGACATAGATGAAAGTTCCATGGAGGGCATTGATTAGCTTTAGCTGTAGAGTGCTTGTGACTTTCTTTCTTCCCAACAACAGTCTTGGGTTCAGCTAGCTTGTTGACAGTAGGCTTAATTGGTTTCTGTTGAATCTTTCTTAATTTGTTACCAGCAGACTTAGCCTTGGCTGGTCTGTTGTTAACTGTTTTAGGAGGATTCGGCAGAATTCCTTTAAGTTTATTGTCAATTAACTTGGGTGCCTTAGCCATTTCATAGACAAACTTGACAGGTACCAGCAGAGATTACGTAGGTCTACCGCCAGCAGACTTTGCTTTAGCAGAGCTGTTGTCGGTAGACTTTGATTTCTCTACCGTTCTTTTCTCAAGCTTCTCATTAGAGATAGTCTCTTTGGCTTTCCCTTTGTGAGCCTTGGGGTAAACATATGGTACACTTGTATAGCCAAGTCCATGTTTACCCTTGTTCCCGAAGATCTATTTGGAGAAGGAAGTATCATCAGCAGTCTTGGAGGATTCACCTTTCTCTGTGACAGAAGAGCATGCAATGTTGGGCTCATCATTGTAGCCTAAGCCTGATTTATCTCCACTTGGCTTTTGACTAGAGAAGATTCCTTCAAAGGTTTCCTTAGAGCTGTTCCAGGAGTTAATTGTCTTTTGCAAAGCAATTTTCTCCAGGTCTAGCCCTTTGATGTGCTCAGTTAGGCAATCAAATTTGTTACAAAGAAATTTGTTTTCTCTTTTTAGCTCGATACTCTCTTGTTGACAGCTATTGAGAGTTTGAATCTCAGCTGCCAGCACAGATTTCTCAGCAGCAAGCTTTTCAAAGTTCTTTGCAAGTTTTACATAGGCTACTCTGAAATAGTTGAACTCCTCAAGCATTTCTTGATTATCCTTGAGCAGTTCTTCTTTACTGAAGTTTTCACAGTTGATCTCACCTTTTACGAAGGGACTAGGTGAGATTTCGACTTCATGTTCAGAGTCATAGGTGGGACAAGTTCATGAGCTATTAAGCATATATTGGCTTGCTCACAATCGTTCTCATCCTCTTCTGAATTTGTCTCAAACCATGTAGCAACATCTCTTCAAAGTCTTCAGCCAGCATACCTTTTTATTTTTGAAATTTCTAATAAGGAGACTTTCGGTATGCTTTGAATTTTAGCTTTGGACATTTAGATACAAAATGACCAGGTTTTCTACAATTATAACACACTAGCTCATTGTTAGATGGCTTTCAGCAGATTTTCTAAAACGCTGTTGGTGTACGTCATTCCTTCTATATTTTGCAAATTTTTTAAAACGTTTTACGAATATAGCGAATTGTTCATCAAAAAGAAAATCGTTTTTGCTGGAAGAAGTAGAATGTTTGTTTTCAACTGGGGTTTCTTCTTGTACCATGGCTGGCAAGGACAGAGTTCTGAACTGATTGTCCTGCTCTAGAGCTTGATTAACTTCGAGCTCGTAAACCTTTAAACTTGCATAAAGACTACGAAGAGTCATTTCATTCAAGTTCTTATATTACTTCATGGCGGTAGTCTTAACATGCCATAGACTACCTAAAGAACCTAGAAATCTCATGTTCATTTATTTCTTGTCATAAGTTTTACCAAGAGAAAAAAAACTATTTATTACCTCGCTGAAGCGATCATATGTTTGTCTCAAGGTTTCCTTGGGATCCTTTTTGAATGAATCAAATTGTTGGATGAATATGTACTTCCTATTGTCTCTTGTATCTTGGTCTCCTTCCAAGTATTCAACAAGAGCTTCCCATATCTCTTTGGCAGTGGTACACCGGATCACTTGTTGGTAAGTACTTGTGTCTAATGAGCTTGTTATGATGTTGATGGCTTTACTATCTAGCTCCACTAGCTTTCTTTCATCCTCAGTCCATTCTAATTCTTCTTTTGGTACTTCAGCAAGATTTTCAGCAATGCTTGCCAGAAGATTTGCCTTCATTGGTACATGACGTCCTGCTAGTACGCACTTCTATAACATGTTGTCATTAGAATTCATAAAACGCATTATCTTATCCTTCCATACATCGAAATGGCCTTCGTCCAATATTGAGGACGTGGTTTGCATTTGACGTAGGTAGCATGTAGTGTGTTTGTGCCATTGGATCGTGTCTCTTAAGAGTTTAATCTTGGAAAAACTAATTTTCGAAGAGTTGAGCTCTGATACCAATTGTTAGTCTCAATGGGCACAATAATAAGCTAAAAGGGGGGGGGTTGAATAACTTATTAAACACTTAAAAATTTTTCGTAAAAGTTCCTAAATCAAGCACTTGCAATCTATTAAAAAGATTGAAGTAGCGGAAGTCTTGAAAGGAAGACAGGTCAAGTCTGCCGGTGAAGTACTACCAGTAGACTTAACTGTTTACTAAAGAGTGTTACTAAAGGAATAAGTTAAGGGAATGGAAGATAGTATAAAATAGTAATCAACAGAAGAAGATTAACACGAGTGTTTTGAGATGGTTCGCACTATAATGAGTGCTACGTCCACCACCAAGGCAGTCAACCTTGGATTTAAATGTGCACTATATTTTCCACTAGTTCTATTACAGAAATATCCAATGGATCGTGTACAAAATATTTGACTTGAGTTTGGGGAGGGGGTATTGAATATCTGGACAAAACAGAATATTCAATGTGCAGATGATAATAGAAAGAACAACAATAAGAAGCGAAAGATTAATGGTTGAATCAGATCTTCTTGTTGTTGTTGAGGATTTCGATGATCAGTTAATGATCTCTTGAATGCACTGAATGTAAACCTTGATGTTGTTGGATAGTTTCAAAGAATTGTTTTATTCAGCCTTTAATGGCAGTATTTATTGTTAGGGCATTCTTAAGATCGTTGGAGATGACAAAGTGAGTAACAACTTTATTATGTTGAATGCATTAAATGTCTGGAGCTGTTTATTGACTTCTTCTTCAACTGATACTGAGCAGGGAATGGCAAAGAGTTGTTGCAGCAACTAGCAGGTGAGCGACAGTCAGAGTTGCAGATCTGCAGTAGTTGGTATAGTTTGTATATGTCAGTCTGTGCACCTGCTTTGTCATTTTTCATGAGACGCACGTCTTCATGCTTTTTCGGAAAAGCTGGAGGGACGTGTCTAAAAAGTCAGTACTGATCTGGAGATGATTTAATTCAAATTCAAACTAATTTAGGCTTGAATTAAATAATCTACTTAAGCTTTGAAGTCTGAAAGTCTTGGACACGTCATGCTGTCCGAGTGCAGACAGGGTCTGTCGCTGGAGGTTGCGTGAAGTCTGCTGGTGAAGCCTTCAACCGAAGTCTTCTGCTGAACCTGTGAAGTCTATAAAACTATTCTAAGGCAAAGTTCTATACACAGTTGCCACGCTAACTGGCACGCAACCCATTTAGCCACTAAGTATAGAACCTAATGTAATGAATGAACAAATGCAAATCAAGATACAAATGAGAAACAACAATTCCTTCTTCTCTCCTTCAACATCAGAACGTATAGTTGCCAGTTGACTAAAGAATTCTTCATGTCCATGGAAGAAAATCTCGCTGACCCCTTCGCTTACTGGAACAATAAGAGGAGTCCCTATTGTCTTCGACTCAGAAACCATTACAGCTTCTTTTCTTGGCTTGTCAGATGATGGTTCAACCATCTACACCATCCCAGAAGAGACTCAACGGGCTGGGTGGATCTCCATGCGAGAAGTCCCCATAGAGCTTGCCTTTGATAGGCACAAGAACAAATTTTCTCCACTCCACTACGCCCTAGCTATTTTACTGGACAAATACATCATTATCAAATCTGGAGGGCACGACAAGATCATTGAATCCCATCTGTTTCTCATGGAGGCTATTGTTGAAAATTTTGAAATGAACTGGGGTACTGTCCTAGTGGAGTGTGTGAAGACCAACATAGCCAAATACAAGGAGAATATGGCTGCTGGCAATCCCAGGCTTACCCATCATCTCATCATCAACCAGTTCCTTCGATCCCTTTGCGCTCTTCAATATCGTCTTCTGACCATTGGAGACTTAGAGCAAGTAAGAATCAAGAAATATATGGGTGTAGACATCAAGCGAGCTAATGTATCCAGCCGCTTTGGTTAGGAAATCTCCACAGCTCAAACAGGTCGTAGACCTCGAAGGACCAGGACCAAGGCTCTTACTGCAATGTCTACCAGTCAGCCAGTTATTGGGCAACAAGATGATATTGGTCAGCTAGCTGGAGTTGGTCAGCCAGTTGGAGTTGGTCAGCAAGCTGAAGGTGGTCAGCCAGCTAACATTGGCCAGTTAGTTGAAGTACAACCAACTAACATCTTTCTTATTCCTATGCCTCAAAGATCCAGAATAAGGAGACTGATAATAGTTGAAGAAAATAAGCCTACTCACCATGCACCCTCTCCCTCAGTGCCTCATCTTTCCAAAAGACAAAGAAAAATCTTTATCTGAATCCAGGTAATTTTGTTCCATTCTCTCATACTCCAGATATTCCTGCCACTAATCCTGAACCAAACTTTCCTCCTTCCAATCCTTTGTCACCAAACACTGCCCCTATCAAATTCTTTCCAACCATAAGAAATCCTACATTTCATCCTCGACATTCCTATTATCAAGCTAATCCAGTCCCCATTCCTCCAAACTGGGTATTTCCAATAGATCACTTACCATACTTTGTGCAATTTCTTCTTTTTTATGAAGAAAAGAAAAATGAAAAGCCCACAGTCAATCCCATAAAATACATTGATCACAATCTGAAAACAAGACCTTATGTCGTGTATCCTACAACTCCCAACCTAACCTAAGAAGATCTGGTGGCCAATTATGGCAAATACTTTGACCCTCTCCCTCTGCTCTAGAATAGATTCTACTTGTCCAACGATCGTTTCGTTCAAGATGAGCTTATCTTTTTGGCTTGGACCATAAACAATAAGGTGCAACAACTTCCTGCCCTACCTCATGATGACCCATATCTAGTTGGAAGGGTTGCAGTGCTAGAAGATGATCAGCTACATCAAGACTGGGAACAACCTTCAGTTGACCCAGCAAACCTGGCAAGAATTCAAAGAACTACAAATAAGTATGTACAAGATGCTGTTAATACAGCCAACCAGGCCTACATTGACCTCCATAGATAGATGGCCTCCATTCAAGGAGGAGCTTCTATGACCACAACTTTTCCTGATGCTTTTACCAGTGAACATGCTCATCTCATATCTGAACCTATTCCCTCTGCTCCTATCTTAGTATCCCCTCCTACTATTCCTTATGTTGTTTCTTCAACCTTTTTACCTTCTTCTATCCCAGTTGAACCTCTACCCACTTTCATTTCTACCCTGCAATCCATTCATGTACCCACTTTTGTATCAATAGTTGTAGCCTCATCTTTAGTCCTTCCAATCTTTGCTCCCATTCCTGCACCAACTCCTGTGTCAGCCACTGAAGTGTCAACCATTCCTTTGTCAGTCACTCCCCTTCTACCAGCTGAACCCCTAGGTGATGTTATTCCTTCCTCAGCTCCAGCTGACACTGTGATTCCTTCCCCTAAACCTTGTACTTTTATGGATACTAATCTACCTGCTCATCTCAACCAAGCCTCTCCTCTGCTAATCTTACCTGACTTATCTCTTCACTCTACTGTTCCTCTATCAGCCAAACCAACTCATACACTTCAGGAAACTCTGACTGATCATTCAGCTGATGATTCTGATCATCAGTCAGCTGAAGAAACTTCCATGGCCTCCTCATCTGACTCCTCAAAATCTACATCTGTGGATGAGTCTCTCTTCACCCCTTCTCAGTTGGCCTCCAAAAAGGCAAAGAGACAATAGGCCATCATTTCTCAAGCTCTCCAGCAGCCTACTGGGAAAAAAATTGTTTTCCCTGATGTCTTTCCTGAGTCAGACCCAGAGCCTACTTCTCTATTTCCTGCATATCCCATGTCTATATTATTCCCACCTGACCCTGAAGATGAAGGCATTCATAACTTTCAGCTCTTCATGAATGCCCCAGGCTTTACTCAAACACCAGCCCCTGAGCCTGCTGATCCTTCTCCACCTGGCACACTTTCTGTTTCAGCTAAGTTGGATCTGCTCTATGTATATCATCTCCAAATGAAAGCATCTTTCACACATCATACCAATCATCTTGCCACCCTTCAACAACAGGTTACATCTCTGCTTCCTAATCTTTTGTAGATAATCACAACTGAGGTACAAGCTACCATTGCTACTGGTGCACCTAGGGAAGCTCATATGGATGATTGGAGATCCATTCTGCTTTATCAACAGGAGTGGGCAAATAGAACCTTTAATGCTGAAGCTGTTATGCTTCAAACCATTCAGGGGGAGAAGAAACAGAAAGCAAGAGTTGATGCATTCCTGGATGAGAACAAGATTCTCAGACAAAGACTTGGTCTTAAGCCATCTCAGTCAGTAACTGAAAAGGAAGCTGATGCTGAAAAGGAACCAGAAACTGATGTTGGTCCATCAGCTGCTGCTTAAGTTGATAAACTGAAGGATCCACATCAGCAACTGAATGAACTAAACTAATCTCCCTCTTAAACTCTTAAACTTTTTAGAACATCAGTTTTACTTGTAGTGGACAAATTAAATTCTTCCTGGTTTTTACTTCCTGCAGCTCTAATTCATATTATATATTATCTTCTTGGCTTACTAACATCTATTTTGCAGGAATATAAGTTCTATAATTGCTCTCTGTTTTAAGTGAATGGTTTTAAGCAAATAGGAGGAGATTGTTGAATCTTGCCTTGTTTTAGTTTGCTTAAAATCATTCTAATTGTTGTCAGCCAAGAATTTATAAGTTATTATGTATTTTGGTCAGCTTGTAACTTAATTCTTTGTCAGTTACTTTGATCAGCTGACCTTAGTTTTAAAAAGTGTCAGCTTCTTTACCTCTTTTACTTGAATATTCTCTAGTACTGACACTTTCTTATTTTGTGTTTTGGTGGATATTTTGTATGTTATCTTTCTAACAGGATCCATGTGATCTTGTGAGAAGATACATCTGTATTGCTTAACACATTTCAAATTCAAACGTGTTCCTAATGGGCTGTTCTTCAAGATCATCTATAAATACCCTTAGGAATCACTTGAAGAAACACACATAGACCTGAAGCATTCATACTCTCAAAGAAATTCTCTCTGTGCCTCAGCTCTCATAACTTTAGCTAGATATTCTTCACCGATATTTTTCTTTCTAGTTATTGTTTAGACAAACACTTAGTGACTTACTTCATATTCTTTCGAAATCAGTTAGTTTGTCTCACGAGTTTGATTGTTATTCAATCATACTCCATAAACACTGGTCTTTTATTATACACTGATCCATTAGAGATCACCTAGATTTTTAATAAAATTAGTGCACTTCAAAAATCCAAGTTGACCAACTTGGTAGTGGATATAGCAGTTTTACTGTGAACCACTTCAATTTCTCTGTCAGTTATTTCTTTAGCTCTTACAAACTGTTCTAACACCTAAAAAGTCTTGATCTACTTAAGTGTCATCCAGTTACTTACATAAATTGTTTAATTATTTGGTTTGATAAAACTGTTCTTCAAAAAGGAAATTAAATGTGTCAGCCAGCTGACCAATTTTCCATCCATGTCAGCTCCTTTGACACTTCAGCCAGCTGACCATATCAGCTAAATGACAAAGTTACATTTTCCGCTGCAAACTTTTAAAGCTTTTCAAGTCCACCCTCAAAGTTTTTTAAAAGGCTATTCACTCCCCCTCTAGCCTTGTCAGTTGCCAACTTGACTTACTGTAAGTCCAGTTGGCAACTGACAAGGCTAAAGGGGGGTGAATAGCCTTTGTAAAACTTTTAAGAGTAGTTTTGAAAAACTTCAAAAATTACAGTAGAATAATGTAATTTTGTCAGTCAGCTGATATGCTGTTAGCTGGCTGAAGTTTCAAAAAGTTGACGCTAATAAGAAATTGGTCAGCTGGCGGTAGCAGTGAATTCCTTTTGAAAATGGATCACTGAATGTAAAGTAAAAGCTGAAGAACAATTTATCAAAATAGATAAGTAAACGATTTATGTAAGTAACCGACTGACACTTAAGTAGATCAAGACTTCTTAAGTGTTAGATCAGTTTGTAAGAGCTGATGAAATAACAGACAAAGGAATTGAAGTGGTTCGCAGTAAAAACTGCTACGTCCACTACCAAGTTGGTCAAACTTGAATTTTGAAGTGCACTAATTTTATTAAAAGTCTAAATGATCTCTAATGGATCCGTGTATAACAAAGACCAGTGTTTATGGAGTATGATTGAAGTACAATCACATTCGTGAGACAATCCAACTGATTTCTTTAAGAATATGAAAGAAGTAACTCAGTGATTGTCTAAACAATAACTAAAAAGAAAATATCAGTGAAGGATATCTAGCTAAAGTTATAAAAGCTGATGCACTTTAAGTGAGTGATTTGCTTTGAGAGTATGAATGTTTTAGATTGTTTCTTCAATTGATTCCTGTGGGTATTCATAGATAAACTTGAAGTGTAGCCCGTTAGGAACACATTTGAATTTGAAATGTGTTTTACAATACAGACGTATCTTCTTACAAGAACATGGGGATCTTGTTATATAGATAACGAATATAAGATCTATCAAAACACAAAATAGAAAGTGTCACTACCAGAAATGTTCAAGCAAACAAGGTAAAGAAGTCGACACTTTAAAACTAGGTCAATCGCTTCTAAGTGACTAACAAGAGTATATCTCAAGCTGACCATAATAATTCATAACTTATAAGATCTTGACTGCCAAAAAGTAGAATGATTTTAAGTAAATTTAATTAAGGCAAGATTCAACAACAGGTCTGCTGATGTATTGAGCAGCAGACTTGTTCATAATCGAGTAATGAACTCTACTAACATGTTGTAGATAAATTGTTAGCTTATAAGATAGTTTGACAACGGAAATGTTCTGGCTAAAAAAGTTTATCTTAAAAGGTTTAAGCAGTTGTACACGAATATATGTTCAAAACAACAACATACTTAACTTTTCTTCAGATGCAAGAAATATGAGTTACATAATAGATAGCTTTAGTTAATTAAAATCTTTTAAGAACTGGAAAGAGAGATCAGGGGTGAGTTTGATGAATGTATAATATATTGCAAATTCAGCAGAAGTTTACTCAAAGACAAATGTGTTTAATACATCAACCTAGACTCTCTAACCTAGTCATCTACTTTCTTCCCCTGCATTCCATCCCCACTCAAGAACTCATTTCTTAGAGTTTCATGAACAAGTCCGGAACATGTAGAAACAAGGAGATGCGATATGAGATGACAATTTTATGGGTTGCCCAGATAAAGAATATTTGAGCAACTTAGTGCAAATCACTCGACTCCCTATGATGACCTATTGTTGCACAACCAATAGCCCTTGCAATGGAATACAAGTCTACTGGTATGAATGCAATGTAGACAGTCAACTCTTCATCTTCCCTGGACATCTTTGGAGATCTGTTTTCAACGGAATCTAGAGTGCTTGGTCTCTACCAAAGGATTAGATTTCTGATGGGCTGTAGAGGCTGAGTTCTTTGAAGGGGGTCAAAGAGCTCAAATCAAGAAAGGTGTTTCTTGATCAAGACAATGTTCTCTGTCATTGTACCTTTTCAGATCACTCTTCCTTTTTTCCAACTTTTCTTCTTTGCAATACACATAATATGTTTTGCGTGAGGTCCGTGCTTTCCACGGTGATCTTTGAGATCCTTCTCTTGTTTGATCTATATCTCTCTATATGTAAGAAAGGATAAGAAGTTTCTTTTATAGACAGAAAACTATAGATTCGTTGAGATTATATTCGAATGATCTTTAGCCGTTGTAGTGATCGTTGGATAAGAGTAAATCTTATGAACTGTTGGATAAAGATATTCTTGCAGATCTCTCTTTGAAAAAGTTATCCATAAGTCAGATCGAGCTGATGTGTCACTGTTGCATAGGTTTGACGGAATAGTACACTGACATTTGGTGTTCTAATAAAGTAGATACATTTGAACTTGGATACCAAATATAGAAGGAAATTTCTGTTGAATAAAATCCAACTAGATATTGCAGGTTTGAGAGCTGTCAAGACTTTTCCGCAAGTTGACTTTTGTAGAAGCTTGAGTCTTTTGTCGTTTCTGGTCATCTGCAATGATTCCACTTTAGTTCGCACATGCAACCTAAGAAGCTTTAAAGGTCTGCTGGTTTGATATTCTTTTAATGATATTACCTTCCAGTAGAAAGGTCTACTAGTTGATATACTTGAGGAATGAACTATCAATCCGTAGCATGTTTGCTGGTTTGATATCTTGAAGAAGCTATCATCCTATAGCATGCTTGCTGGTGCTAGTGTACAGGAATAACTGGTCTGTTCGGGTCATAACATAAGAGTAGGACTGAGACACGAACTCTCCTAGTCTAAGACCTATGCAATGTTCAACAAGTTGCCACACTAACCAGTACACAGTGCTTTTAGTCACTTGTTAGAACATGCAGTAATGGGAACAAGCAATTCATGGTATTTGGAATATGCAAATGAATAAGTCATGTTTCAGCAGGTATATTCCAATAATCTCCTACTATTTGGTTAGAACAATTACTAAACTAACATATACATAAAGCACTTAAGCAATATTTCAGCTCATAGTAATAACATGCCTACAATGAATGATCATTTTATCTCAAGGCATGTCATATGCTGAATTTACAAGCGATGGCTTATTTATAGTCGCATATTGCTATTTACAGACTCGATAAATCAAAATATAAAGCAATAGTAAGAAAACATTTTTAGATTATTTATGAGATATAAATGATCTGTTTGCTCAAAATCTAAAAAGTTTTTGGTTCCTTTCTTGCATAAAATATTTATATATTTGAAAGCATATTTTGGCAAAAAAGAGTTGTAAATCCTTAAAGTAAAGAATAAAGTTTAAAATTTTCATTTTAAGGATTGCTTGTGTGATGCCATTTGTTGAAATTCATTTCTAAGGACTTTTAGAAAGGTAGAAGATTTTTAATATGAAATTCTTAGTATCACATATTTTCGAAGATGTTTGAACAGCTTGTTTTTAAAGAATATGCTTTGAAAGATCATTTCAAGTGTGTTATATGTAAGTATAAATATAACTTCATGCTTTAAAACTACCCCTTCTAGAATTAAAAGTAATAATCGTACGTTTTCAATGATAAAATTGGTGAACCAAATGATAATTATGTTTATGTTGATATTCTCAATCAATTACTGCTTAAGGAATTCAACGATCCAATCGCTCCAATTGTACAAAGCACATATCCTTCATTTGGAAGCAGTCCCGATGATTCATAGTTTTTGGAAAAGAGAGTTATTCTAGATCCAACTCTTGATGTGGTTAACTCAATAAATGATTACATGGTATTGAAGAACGGTTCAAAAGGAAAATTATTTTTTACCTCAGATTTTCGTGTCATTTTAATAGAAACGTTGATATTTTGAACGATATAGATATTTCTAAAGTTTTAAATATAATTTCATGTTTTGGAATCCTAAAACATGAGTTGAATTTGAAGGTTGGAACTTCATTAATGTTGCTTCGTAACATTGACTATTTCCTTGGTTTATGTATTAGCACGCGATTAATTATTACAAGACTAACAAACCATGTTTTACAATTTTAGAATGTCGAGTTCTTTCAAATGGTCATTCTGGTTATTTCAAAAATATCACTGACACCATCTGATCATTAAATTTCATCCAAATTTCAAAAAAAAAAAAAAAGTTTACGCTGATGATGTCTTACGAAATATTTATAAATAAAAGTGTCTATCGTCAGAACTTCTTTTGAAAAACTTTATTTTTAGTCATGATCAGTATGTCTCTTTGTCTAGATTTATTAATCTTAAGGGTTTTTGAATTTTTTATGTGATAGTAATAGTTGTAATAATCATACATTTTCAACGAAAAATTCTGTATATAAAGAAGTATTTTAAAATTTAAAATAACTTTTAAATTTTTTATGTGATTTTCTTTGATTTTACTGTTTATCAATTTTTATTTATTTTGTTCATATTAAACTTTTTAATTGTATATTATTCAACTTTAATTGAGTATCTGATTTTACATCCAAATACAAATCGTACAACACGCGGGTGCATTGCTAGTTTTATTTCATATAATCAAGTTGTGCGGGCGCTTGTAACTAATATACAACTCTTTTTTATGTATTCTAGGGCAAACATGGAGGCATGTTCATAGTTATGTTAGTGAAGATTAATCATTTCTTCACGTAGTTCGTAGGCCCGTCAATTTTGAATATTGACTTTGATTTAGATACATTGATTTAGGTACATGTACATGGATTTATGTTAGCTTATGTATATTTGAATATAGGAAAAAAATATGTATATTTAATGTTATGGACGTATGTAAGATGATTATGATAAAAATATTTTTGATCATAATATGGATGCAATTTGTTTTCTCTTGATTTCTTGTATGGTAATATTCATATTGATTTATTATGTGTATATGATTCAGTCAGGAAATATTGTTATTTCATTATACATTAGAGTAAAAATAAATAGTGAGTATAATGTGGTAGCGGGTACGAAATACATTTGGGAAGCTAGGAAAACAATGTCAAATACTTTTTGGGAAGGTAAATAAAGTGTGTCAAATGTATTTAGGGGGCGAAAACAAACTGTCACAAATAGTTTTTGAGAGGGTAGAACCAATCGTGTCAAATACTATTTGGGAGAACATAACCAACCGTGTCAATTGTATTTGGGAGGGCAACACAACCGTCCCAAATACCTATTTGGGTCGGGTCATTACAAACTGTCCCAAGTACATGTCAAATAGCACACACATGCGCAACCGTCGTTTTTTTAGTGTCAAATACTGTTTGGGACGGTTTCGGATCGAGACAAATGTATTTGACACCCTCGGATTTGGGAGGGAGCCAAAATTGTGCCAAATACCTTTTGAGACGGTTTTTGGCCTTCCCAAATATACATTTTTCTTGTAGTGACCCCTATACATGTATCCTGTATTTTTCAAAAATTGTGAATCCATGTATCCCGAGTCCACGTATATGTGTCTGTATATCCGTATCCATGCAACATAGATAGAAAGCATTCCTTAACATACTTAGATATGACCTGAATCACTGATTTGATTAGAATCAGTGCTCTATGACGATAGAGATCGTGGTATAAGTAGCAGTTAGGATTGAGTTGTGGCAAAAATATAACTCGTGGTCCAGATCGACGTATAAGTATGTAAATTACATATAATTCTCTCAGTTATGAGCTTTGTTTGAATTACCACATCCACAATCAGTTACAACAATGTTTTTCCCTACCATATTTTTTAATCATATAATTAATGGGGTGGTTATCTATAATTTATCCCAAATATTTATTGAGCTAATTTTATACCGCTACTATACCTACGACACATATACCGGAAATGTATAAATCTACATGTGTGTTTAACTTTATGATCATTAAAGCAAGGTTGATTTTGATAGCGATATAACAGATATAGATATGAAAGACAATATGCGATGAAAGTAAAAAGAGTTATCTTATTATGAGTTTGAGCTTGTGGTATAATTACAAATTTAAGTATAAGTATCGTTAGATTAAATGTAATTATATCTCTACGCTAAATCAAATATGCTTTTTTTTTTTTTGTATGATATGGATATTGCAAATCACCATCAACTTAATTATCCAATACCTCTAATACTAAAATTCATAATAATACCACAAGCTCTAAATCTTAATATCATTTCCCAATTAAGAATATCGGGATATGACATTGCTTTTGATTCTTCAAAAGTTATTCTCGTTTGTTGATTCTAGTAAACATGATTATTTTAAAATTAGTTTTGTAATTTTGGATATGTTAGCTACCTCCGGCTTAATTTTGTTTATGATGAAAAAAATATCCAAAATACCTTGTATGAATCTCAAATAAGAAAATGCATATTAAAGTGTATTGATTTATACTATCTAAAAATGTATTACTCCATCCGTTTTCAAAATATTATCCTCTTTGACCCGGTATACCGTTTAAGAAAAAGTAATTGACTGTATTATAAATATTGGTGAAATGTGTGATTTTCTTTAATGCCCTTGAACATTTGGCCATAATTAAAGTACGTAAAAAAGTAAGGATAAAGTGGTAAAAGTGTTTTCCTAAAAAATAAGTTATCAAAGAGAACAATCATTTTAGAACAGACGACAAAGAAAAAAAAACGATAATTTGAAAACGGATGAAATATAATATTTTAATAATTTTAGTTTCACTTTAAAATAGATAAATAAACAAAGCCAATAAGCCATCAACATATAAAGGAAGAGAGATTTTTAAAAAAGAACTATTAAGTATCAATAATTATGAAGATTTGTATTCACTTCGTTTCACTTAAATATTTCACATTTAAACAGTTTAATAATAGAAGGAGGTAGAAGTATCAATAGAGTTGATTATATTTACAAAAGAATAATGATATCTTTACAATTATGTCTTTGTTAAATGATGATTCACCTAAGTTTGCTTGTGGCAAAAATATAATTATAACTTGTAAAGGTAATGGTAAAAATAATTCGAATAAACTTAAAGATTTTGATGATTGCAAACTTAAAATTATTTATTTTTAAAGACAATTAGTGAAATTTAAATTTGAAATGTTGGGTGTTTACAGCCGCAGAAGGAGTCATGCGGCGAATGTGATCAGAAGACTGCGATGGGATATATCATCCATCAGACGAACGCACACGTGGCATCCGCCAATGTTGATTGTTGAGCAACGAATGGGCAAAAGACAACCGTATAGAAATACGAGCCACGTGTCTGCGCACGTGAGGTGCCCTCTCCCTTACTAAAAGCTTTATAAAAGCAACTAATTTGTTTTCTAGCACTAGGAATATTAATTTACGCTTAGTGATAATCCAGCATATTAGTTTAGTATTAGCATTAGCACCAACCCAAATGTTAAACATTCATTTCATTAATGAATTTCTTTTTTGTCATTAAACAATTTTTGAGAAAAAAAAAAAAAGAATTATGTTAAAACTCAAAACCAAGTGCGGAAAATCTAGACATTTACACGTGCCCACATCATTTTTGAGGTAGTATTAAAAACAACCAATTGACCTAAAACAAAATACCAAAAAGGTTAAATTCATAAAAAAAAAAAACAATCTTCAAAATCAAGCAACTCCACTATCCAACCCAAAAAAAGATTCTGGCGTGCACTAACCAATTATACTAATCCTTCCCATAGATCGAGACCCTATTCATCCAATGTCATTACTCCACGTGGCAGCCACTTGTGTAAAGACGTGTGGCCATGTGAAGCATTATTGGATGGTGAGAAAGGTGTTAATGGACTAATTGCAATTGGCAATGCATCCCAAGAGGATACTAAAAAGTAAATTAATAATAAATAAATAAATAAATATAAATGGTACTCTACTAAATAAAAATAATAAGACGAGCACACTTTGCATAGAATAGAATTGTAACGGTAAACACCCTCGAAAAAAGCTCGTCCTTCCCCTTCATTGACTTGCATTGCATATGGTATATTAATATCCATCTTCATAAAAATATACTACTAATATTTACATTTATATATTTGTGTGAATATTGAAGTACAAACCGGACATTATTTGTTTCTTCATACATTTATGTTACCATGAGTCAATTTAATTTGACTTATTTATATGTGTTGACGATTTATTATTTATAATTAATGACTTATTATTTATTATTTTTGTCTCAAAATATATGATGTTTTGAAATAGTTTTTTTGTTCCAAAATAGATGACACTTTGCAATTTTTAAGGAACTATTTTCCATTTTTTTTCTAATTTTACTCATATTTATTGACTATGTAACTCGTGTTTGACTCTTTTGACAAGAATATCAAGACACTTCATTAATGTTTAGATAGATGCAGTTTAGTCTTTACAATTTGTTTCCTTGGTCTGTGTGAAAAGCCCCAAAACGTCATATATTTTGGGATAGAGGGAGTATTACTTAAGACTTATGATTGATGATCTGGTTTATGTGTCCGGCCCAAATCTAGTTACAAGGAAAGCACATATGAGCATCACGTGTGAGTCATGAGCTCGACAGCAAGGGTCTCACAAGAGCAATAAGCATAGCAGACAGACTAACCGAGCAGGAACCCCATCTATCTCTGCCAAAGCCAGGCCGGACTTAGGACATGCCTCTCCGACTAGGGGATCATGCTCGCCCAGGCAAGTTGCCAACCAGCGACTATCAAAATCGTGCACTCTAAAACAAGTCAAAGGTTTCCTAAAATGAAAGGAGTTTTTTCCTTGTCTATTACAGTAATTACATGGCCAGCCGCCTATCACACCTACAATTTAGGGTATATCTCATAACCTTAATAGGCAACTATAGATCTCAATCCTAGAAGGATTCTATGAATTTAGGGGCATATATATACCCCTCCATAAACCCTAAACAGGTACACACTTTCTACAACCTATAAACTATGTCAAATTGTTTTGAATATACACAAATCTTTTTCTCACACTAAAGTGGTTTCGCGAGGTCGTGCTTTGTAGTTCCTCTAAGGTGTTGTTTTCGTGTTCTTAATAGGTTCTTAGCAAAGATCCAATCCATACACTAAGCTCAAATATCCTCACAAATATTCGACAAACGAATTCCTGTTGGGATTTAGCGAACTTTTCTATTTAGCTTTTAAAAAATGCTAATTAGTTGTCATAAGTTTGTGTGTGTGTGTGTGTGTGTGTGTGTGTGTTTGATTAGTAGGTTGAACAAGTCCTAAATTTAAATATAAATACTAAATATCATCATCGCAAAATGTAATTTACATTATTACTATTACCAGTATTATTATTATCATTATTATTGCTTTTATTATTTTTATTATTATTATATTAATATTACATATATTATTACTTATTATTATTATTAATGTTCCATATTATTATTAATATTACTTTTATTATCAACATTACTTTTATAATAATTATTATTATTATTTCCATTACTTTTATTATTTATTATTATTACTATTTTTATTATTCTTCTAATGTTTATTACTATTACTATATTCATTATTCATATTATCATTCCTTTATTATTATTATTATTTTATTATAAGTATTAGTATTTTTTCTATATTATTAATTAATATTACCTTTTATTATTATTATTATTATTATTATTATTATTATTATTATTACTATCACTATTATTTTAATTAATATCATTATTAATTATTATATTTTATTATAATTATTATTTTATTATTCTTATTATTATTACTATTACTATTACTATTATCACTATTCATATTATTGTTATTATTCCTTTATTATGATATTCTTAATTTATTATAATAATTATTATAATTATTAATTTAATAATAATTAGTATTGTTAGTACTTTAAATATTATTACTATTATTATAAATGGTAATCTTTGAATATATAAAATTTCAAAAAAAGAATAGAACTTACATGTTGTTTGTAAGTCCAGTTGGTAACAAATAAGGCTAGAATGAGGGTGAATAGCCTTTTAAGAAACTTTTAGGGTCGTTTTAAAAAAACTTTAAAAGTTACAGCAAAAAATACAATTTTTTTCAATCAACTGATATAGTGTCAGTTGGTTGATAAATTAAGATTTCTTGAGAAACTGACGCTGTGAGGGAAGAAAAAACGGGTCAGATGGCTGACAAGATTTGATATGTTTTCAAAAGATCACAAGAAATAAAGAGTGAATTGACACACAATTTATAAAACAACAATCAATTGATGGAACTCTCTGTATGACACTTAAGTAGATTAAAATTGCTTAAGTGTTTTAGGATAGATTTTGTAAGCTGATGAAAAAGAGAGAGATAAAGAAGTTGAAGTGGTTCACAATATAAATCGTTACGTACACTACTAAGTTGGTCAAACTTGGATTTTTGAAGTACACTAGTATTATTAATAATGTAGGTGATCACTATTATTGTATGATAAAGACCGGTGTTTAGAGAGAATGATTGAAAGACAATCACACTCGTGAAACAATCAAAATGATTCTTTAAAGAATATGAAAGAAGTAAGGAATATCAAAACAGTGATTGTCTAAAACAATAACTAGAAAAAAATAACCGTGAAGACTATCTAACTAGAGTTAAGACTGTGACACTTCAAGTGAGTATTCTGCTTGAGAGACATGTTTGAGAGAGTATAAATGCTTCAGTATCTTTAAACTTTTGCTCTCAATGTCTTTGTATAGAGTTGCTTTGGGATTCAAACCGTTGGAGGTAAGATTTGAATTTGAAATCCAATTAAATAGGATGAGAGTATCCTTTTACAAGATCATAGGGATCTTATGCATGAGATATAAAACATGAGATTTTATCATAGCACAAACAAGGAAATTATTAGAAATATCATGTTTGAACAAATACGAAAATAATCGATTTTGAATAATTTTTCTTTGAAGTGTCAGCCGATAGCTAATTTGAAGGGGCAGTCAGCTGAAATAGTTTTAAGTCAAAAATATAGATTTACTTAATCTATCTAACTTAATGGTTTTAAGTAAATCATACATAATTCAACATTGTTGAAAAACAGAAATAAGTACATGGCTTAGTGTTTAAAACTTATGATCTTACATATCATTTAAGTGAACTATACATAACGTATGTCTTATGGTACTATAAGTCAAATCAAACACTTGAACATGCCAAAATTAAGGTGACTTTATCGGCTGTCATATGATTAGCTACGTAATAAATAAAAAAATGACAAGGTGATAGTAATTTTAGTGTGATGAGAATGACAGCATCTGTTTGTGATAGGCTTGTCCAACTAAATTGTAAGAAACTAACTCGGCCATTAGTAACCTTAACTCATATTTTGGTAAACAACTGCAACATGAATATTATGATCCAACAAGCTCCTAATATACAAGTTGTTGCGAAACCAATGATTGAAAGAAGGAAGAAAATGGAAGACGAAGACAAATGAAGAAAGAGACAATGGGGTAAACAATGTGAATGAGGTGTGTCTCACTTAAAAAACTAAGCATTTGGTATTTGCCATTATTATATCTTTGTTTACAATTTGATTGAAATTGTTGGTGGCTTTGTTATGGAGGCTGGCTGCCCATGTGACATGTATGGTTGTCCATATGACATAGTAGCATGTTAGTTTTGGGTTTATATCTGTCAAGGGCCCATTCCAACATCATAAAGTCTGCTTAAAACCAATCCTTATCCCTCCATTAATGTAAATACATCATTTTGCTTTCTGTAAATTACAAGCAATATATCTTACATACCAAAACTTACTAATCATCAATCAAGATGTTATTAGCTAGATTATTATACAAGAACAAAATTGATACATCAAATTACATCCTTGCCCCTATATATATATATATATATATATATATATATATATATCGTTGCTCCACAAATAAACGGAACGGATTGCGGGCACGTCGAACACTCTACCTCAAAGCGTTTAAGCATAATCCAATGGAGTGTTTAGCATTTGACTCATCTTTATTAATAAATTTTATTTATTTCATCCATGACAGATATGTAACTATCAATTAAAGATGCATTTAAAAAACTAATAAAACTTTATTATTACTATAATTCAGCTCAGAATAATTTATTAACCTGAAAAGCCAAATGGCGTAAAGTCAGAGGTGGAGACGTGTATGATTTGTGCCCTTCCCCATCTCTATTCTCTACTCTACTCTACGGGAATAGTGGTATTTCTCAAGCCCATTGGTTAGGCAAATGTCACCTTCAAACCCTCTCTCTCTCTCTCTCTCTCTCTCACAAACACACACACCACATCAAAAGAAATTTCCCTCACACCCACACAACTACATATAGAGAGATGTATTGTACATAAAAAAAAAAAATGAAGATGAGCATGATAACCAATAGCTTTATGTCTTGTTCAAGAGATAATAAAGAGGGGAGGGGGAACAAGAAATCCGTGAATTTCGCCTAATTAAAGCAACCGACTTTGATAAGAAAACTCACAATTAATTTAAAGTCATTTTAAATGACCACACAAATTCATTGACAATGACATTACCCCTCATTATTAACAAAGAATTTTTATCATCATTCATAGTTATAAATATGATTTTTATTATAAAATAATTAAAAAGCATCTTTAATTTTTAATCCCTCCAAAAAAGAAAAAAAAAGCCTTATTTGATGCCTTTTTTTCTTATTCTTTTATTCTTTCTTTAAAAAAAAAATTGTTGGTTATATTCTTTCTTCTTAATGACATGACTTGGAAGAACATTTACTTATGACACTGCCAATGTGACCTATCAAAGTTGCCACTTCCCCTAGATTTCTTTGACAAGTTCTTGATTCCAATCTTAAGAGCCTCAAATCACCCACCTTTCTTAATCATGGGATTGCTCATTTTTGTAAGTGGGGAATCTTTTAGGTGCATGAAACCATAATAAATAGTTAAATACTCCTATTAGGGTTTTTGTTAATCACTAAAACTAGTTCAGTGATAATTAACGCATTGATAATCAGTCGCGGGTGGGTTATTTTGGCATTATTTTATCATCTTCGTCTAGATTAATCATTAATGAAAAAATTGTTATCTTATCTAATTATGCACGAGATTAGTTATGATGAACAAGAACAACCCATGTTAGCTAGACCTCCAGCATTACAAAAATCTCGTATAAAATCCAAGAAAAACATTTGATTTCAAAATATAATACCTCGTGTTATCACTTTCTTCTTTGAACTTTTTCTAATATAAATGGTTTAATTTACAGACATGTTAATAAGGTTAGAAGAAAATAAAAAGTAAATGTGGGAAATTGAAATATTTTACCCATACGCCTGGTGGCTTGTATTAGTGTTGATTAGATGTGATTAATTTGGTCAAAATAGTTAATTGCCACAATCTAGGCTTTGCCTAAGTAATCAAATTTAAATGCATCGCTTTTGTCAAGCTTTTCAGGCATCGATTCTCCACATACCCTCATGCCATAATCAATACTACAACTTTTTAAAACATTTATTTCTTCACTTTTTTTGTATGATGTTAAATTAAATACGGTTGGAGAATTTCACGAACCTCATTTTTACTTAAATAAACTCTTTTCAGACTCTCTTTATTTTTGCTTGCATACAAGCTTCACTATTGTGGAATGTAACTGCAGAAGTTTGTGGCTATATCGTGAAAATGTCTTAATTAACTCATTGATGCACGTGTTCTGATTTAGATGAATATATTATTACTCCATTGGGTTTGTGCGTTTCATTGTGTTTTAAATCCTAATTTGTTCTGGTAGTACAAATGCCACCATATGTCAAGTGGCATTTTTCTTTTCTTTTGGTACCTTTTTACATCTACCCTTTGAATGAGTTGATATAAACATGTTGCAATTGGGTTTTTTGGTGGGAGAAAGAATAAGTCTTTTAACACATATCGTGTTAGACCCTCATCTTAATAGTTGACAAACTAGAAAGGTCGGCAATCTACACTAATTTTGAGTTATGCTAAGGTCAGGCTTGGCTGCATGGAGGGGATAGAGTTAAACTGCTAAGGTCTGCCTCTACACTATTTTCCATTCAATTCAGCAACAATATTGCAATGGGTAGCTAGCTTAATTGGCTAAAACATTTGGGTGGGTGCGCAATTATATATGTTGAATGTGATTTTCAGTTAATGGGTATATTCTGACTTTTCATGTTTGTGTGTGAGAGTTGAATAATTTTATATACGTGTTTAAACGAGTTTGAGTTTGTCTAAATCAGTCTGAAAGATGAAAGAGTCTTCTATAAGCTCAAGCCCATTCGAAATATGAGTAGATAGGACACTGAATTTTAGAGAAATGGGGTGGTAAAATTATTCAAACACAAATCCAATTATCATAACCCATTCCGAGTTGTACTTGAGTCTACATCAATCTCAACTTTCATTTAAGGTTCATCAAGAATGAGAGATGGGTGAAGACTGTACAGGAATGAATCATCCATAGCTGTTGCCTGATTGTTTTTTGAATCATCCATCATCCCATAGTCAGCATAATCATTTATTTCTGATACGATACAACACTCCTAAATCTATATGTTTGCTACTGGATGACATAATTAATAATGCTTTTTAATTAATTTTATGCTTCAATTATTGTTTCAAAGCTTCTCAATGCTGCCTCCTACCTATTACCATCTCTTCTGACTTCTCAGCCACAAATTGCTTCCACATCTTATTTATTCTTTTTTTTTTCCTATTGGAGTGCATATTTTTAGCAGGCATTCGGGTCTCCTTTAGCTTAGGCAAGAGGGCTCTCTATTACATTAACCCACTGTTAGAGAATAATATCTTTCAATTATTCTTGTTGATTTGTAATTAATTACTTTGTAGAGTTCTTTCCTAATTATGTTTCCTTTCTTGTATAGGTTTCTTGTATCCTACTCCTAGTGTAACCCTATTTGTACATCCCCCTATAAATATGTGATTTATTCAATGGAAAGGCTATACCATTATTCCTAAACTTTATTAGTTTCTACATGGTGTCAGAGCTTTACTCCTAAACCTTCGTCTTCTTCCTCTAGCCGCCGCCCTTAACCTTTCTCAACCATGGCTAACGGAAATCACTCCCTCACCATTAAAAACCCCCTTGATCCCACACAAACCTTCGACCTCATAAACATCTCTTACCACAATATTACCAAACTCACCTTCACCAACTATATAGCTTGGAAACTCCAAGTTGAGGCCACCCTCATCGGCTATGACCTCTACAAGTTTGTAGGCGGCTCACGTCCACTGTCGCCTCCTCTGTCCTCACCAAGGATGCTCGAACATCAAGGGCGTTCCCACACCCAACCCGCATTACCAACCCTGGATCCGACAAGACAAACTTCTGTTTGGTGCTCTTGTCGGCTTCCTCTCTGCACCCTTGGTCCCCTTGATCCAACAGGCCGCCACTACCCGTGATGCTTGGCAAACCCTTGCTCACATCTATGCTCGCCCCACCCGTGGCCACATCAAGCAGATCAAGGATTCTCTAAAGCGAGCTTCCAAAGGTACTCAGTCTATTTCTGACTACATGCAGTCCGTTAAGGGTCGAGCTGATGAACTCGCTGCTCTGGGCAAACCTCTTGACCACGAGGATCTTATTGAGACCATCCTCGGTGGTTTGGATGATGACTACCGCCACATCGTGGATGTGGTTAAAGGACGGGATACTCCCATATCGTTTGATGAGCTTCATGAAAAACTTATCAATCGCAAGCTGTTCTTGAGGCAATCTCAGCCTGCGTCCTTCTCGCACCCTACTTCGGCCAATCCTGGCGCCCAGGAGTAATAGCTCGAATCGGCTCGCCGGCTCGGCCTCGGCCGCCTGACCTCGGCCACTTCCTCAATCCTCGACATCGCTCCTTCGGCCTCGGCGACCATATCGGGCAAGTGTCAAGCATGCCGACAACGGGTCACTCGTCACTTTTTTGGTCGCCACCATCTACGCCCGACACTCCCGGCTCGGCAAATGGCTCCAAGTGGCAACCACGGGCTCACCTTGCAACCACAACAGATACGGGGACACCAAGATGGCTCCTCGATAGTGGTGCTTCACATCATGTCACTAGCGACCTTGGCAATCTCTCGCTACATTCCACCTACACGGGCATGGATGACATGGTTATTGGTGATGGTACTGGGTTAACTATCTCCAAAATTGGTTTCTCCTCCCTTCATACACCCTCACACACTTTTTCCCTTCATAATGTTCTATTTGTTCCTGACATGAAAAAGAATCTTATATCTATATCTCGGTTTTGCATCTCCGATAATACCTCTATTGAGTTCTTACCAACTTCTTTTCATGTGAAGGATCTGGCGGCCAGGAGAATATTGGCGGCCGGACGATCTAAGGGCGGTATGTATGAATGGCCGACCACGCCACCCCGCCTCACCCCTGCGCTTATGTCGGCTCCAAAGTCTCTCACCAAGTGGCATCATCGCTTGGCCATCCGTCTGCCCCATCCAAAGTCGATACTCTCTAGCATAGGTTTAGCTTTAGACACTGCTCGCTCTCCCCTTCATTGTAATGATTGTCTTACACATAAAAGTCATAAAATTCCTTTCTATCAAAATACTATTGTGTCTACTCTCCCTCTTCAAACTATTTATACTGATGTTTGGACCTCCCCCCTTCCCTCTATTGATGAGTTCAAATACTATGTGATCTTTGTTGATCACTATACCCATTACATCTGGCTTTACCCGCTCAGACTCAAATCTGAGGTTGCCACCATTTTTCCCAAATTTAAAGCCTTAGTGGAAAATTATTTTAAAACAACCATAGTCACCCTTTACTCGGACAATGGCGGCGAATATATGGGGCTTGCAGGGACTACAGCTTGGCGCTACTGTCCGCCCATGGCATCTCTCACCTTACCTCGTCCCCTCACCCCGCAACACAATGGGTTCTCGGAGCGTCGCCATCGTCACATTGTTGAGGCTGGTCTCTCCGCTTCTCTCGTGCTTCTCTTCGTTGCCTTTACGGTCGTTTGTTTTCCAAACCGCGACCTATCTCATAATCGGCTACCTACGCCCACCCTTGCTCACGGTCTCCCTACCATAAACTTTTTGGCTATCGCCAAACTACGCCAAGCTATGTGTTTTGGTTGTCTCTGTATCCTTGGCTCGTCTTTACTCCGCCCACAAACTTCATTTGCTTTCGCTCCACTCCGTGTGTCTTCCTTGATTTACTCGCTCACTCGAGTGCCTATCTGCTACGATCGAGCACCACCAAGTACATATCGCGTCATGTTCGCTTTGTCGAGTCCACCTTTCCCATGTCCACCGGCCACCAGCCCTGCTCGTGCAGATACCTATGATAGTGTCTCTTGGCTACCCCCTCATGAACTGTTCGGTCCCTCATACACATCGTCGGCTGCTCACTCCAGTACCCTACATGGCTCCGCCACTAATCGAATTTGGTTGATCTCGGCTCGTCCATAACTTGACCTCCCACGTCACATCTTGTGACCGAGGATACCAGCTGCGCTTGTTCCTTGTCCGTGCCGGCTCCACCCTCCTCGGCCACCCGGCTCCTGTTCGCGGATTACACTTTATCTGCTCGACCTCCTCGGTAACCCGATGCGTGCGAGGATCACCACGATTACTGCAGTCATGTGCCCACTACATTGGTTCCTATGCATGCCATGCTCCGACTCGTGCCGCTACCCCGGCTCAGCGCCGACTCCGATTGCCAGTGGCACCTCCTCCATCGTCACTCGCTCCAAGAACAACATCTTCAAACCGAAGATCAAAATGAGTCTTTCGGCTCGGCTAGCGATGGACGGTGAACCCACTTGTGTTACTCAGGCTCTCAAGGATGTGAAGTGGCGTCAGGCCATGTCGAAGAGTTTGATTCCCTCGCTCGCAATGGGACTTAGGATCTAGTCCCTTAGGAGATGCTCGCAATATAGTTGGTTGTAAGTGGATCTACCGTATCAAGAGACATCTTTGATGGTACCGTTGATCGCTACTGGCTTCGCTTAGTAGCCAGGATTTCACCGGCGACCGGGGTTGACTACCACGAGACTTTCGGCCGGTGGTTAAACCGACCAGCGTTCGTCTTGTTCTCTCATTTGGCCGTTTATCAAGGATGGGATCTTTGTCAAGCGGATGTGAACAATGCCTTTCTTCAAGGCAACTTTGTCAGGAGGTATTCATGGCTCAATCGCTGGGTTCACCGATAAGGACAAACCTCAACATGTGTGTCGACCGCAAGGCTATTTATGGTCTTAAGCGGGCTCCCGAGCATGGTATAATGAGTTGCGTCGGTTTCTTCTTGCCTCAGACTTCCAAAACTTGGTGGTGACACATCATTTGTTCATCCTTAAATGCTGCGGGCACCATCATCTATCTCCTTGTGTATGTGGATGACATCATTGTCACTTGAAACCCGGCCATTAGAGATTCGACTTTCATCTCATGCTCGCCACTCGCTTTCTCTCAAGGACCTTGGTGATCTTCACTACTTTCTTGGGGTTGAAGTTGTTAAGCGCCCAAGTGGTCTTCTGCTCTCCCAGCGTGGGTATATAGCGATCTCCTTGCTCGCATGGCATGACCGATGCTCGCCCATAGCTACACCTCTTGCTACCTACGCCTACCTTGACTCTTCACGCGAGGCGCGGCTCTCCGATCCGTCCGAGCAATTTCGAGCAATGGTCGGCGGTCTTAAGTATCGTCTTTCACTCGGCGATGTTGCCTTATTGTCAACAAACTCTCCCGATTCATGCGTAGGCCGACCAGAAACCGGATTGCGGTCAAACGAGTTCTTCGGTATCTACGTGGCACAATTGATGCGGGCATCCTCCTTCATCGCCGATCTCCTCCTGCTTCTCCATGCCTTTACCGATGCCGGCTGGGCGGCAACAAGGATGACTACACATCCACCGGTGCTACATTGTCTATCTTGGCAACCCGATCTCACTGAGCTCAAGAAACAATGCAGTAGCTCGCTCCTCGGGCGAATACCGGGCGGGGCGCACTGCGGTCGAGGTCGGGATTGTATCTCTTCTTAGCGAACTCGGTCTCGCATCCTCGACTCAACCAGTCATTTACTGTGACAATGTGGGCGCTACGAGTCTTTGCTCTAACCCGGTTTTTCATACTCGCATGAAGCATGTGGCTCTGGACTTTCATTTCATTCGGCAACAAGTTCAGGATGGGCTTATGCAAGTTTGTCATGTCTCCTCGGCCGATCAACTAGCTGATGCTTTGACCAAGCCTCTTGCTCGCCAACAGTTTCATCAATTACTACACAAGATTGGTCTCTCCTCTCAGACGTCCATCTTACGGGGGCATGTTAGAGAATAATATCTTTTAATTATTCTTGTTGATTTGTAATTAATTACCTTGTAGAGTTCTTTCCTAATTATGTTTCCTTCCTTGTATAGGTTTCTTGTATCCTACTACTAGTGTAACCCTACTTGTACATCCCCCTATAAATAGGTGATTTATTCAATGGAAAGGCTATGTCATTATTCCTAAACTTTATTAGTTTCTACACCCACTATGATATACATGAGTACTGAACGCTACGAGTCTAGCCATCCGTGACAAGCCGACCATAATCCTCATGTATAAATAAACAATACTAGCTCATAGTAGGGTGTGGGCTCTCTCTTCTACTATTTTTCACTCTACACACGGGGCAATCCACCCCCTTGTTTTATATAAACACTTCGGAGGGTTAAGGCGGGGACCTCTTCCCCGACTCACTTTGATGATCATTTCACCATTACATATAGCCATATTCATATAGCGGACACGATTCCACCACCATCAACGGATAATTCACATACTACAACAACTTTCAACACCCGATATAATGATTTTTTATGCTCCATCTTCAACACCCGATTTATTACTTTTCTTTGTTTTTTATGCTCCATCCACTTTTCTTTGGTTCCACAAAGTGTCCCCAAACCACACTCGGTTTGAGACCGATTCCCACTCAACCTACCACTGGCCCAAATAAATTTGTATCTGATGAGGATCAAACATGCAGATGCGACATCCTCGTATTAGATGGAATAACACATCACATTTGTGATCTCTTAAACCAGAAGAAAATCTTTTAAAAATACATATTGATCCAAGCAACTGCGTGGCTGTTTCTAAAACTTTACATGTATTTTATTTTTAAACTTTTGTGGCACTAGTAGTGCTTCGAAATTATTTGGGCATAAAATAAACACAAATTATTATTATATTTACCATACAATGTAATTTTTTTAGAAAAAATGGCACCGGTCTATTTTTTCAAACTTTTAATCGCTAACGTAGACTTTTTTTTTTATTTTCAATCGGAAAAAGTCACTTTTGGTAACAAAATGACTACGATACCTTTAATGAACCGTCAAGGCGTTACAGCGGTCATTATTTTTGCACCACGATTCATCAATTTTATCGCATTATTTTTTACACCGCGGTTCAATAGTTTAACTGCTATTCTATTTTTGAACTGCGATTCATCAATTTTTATTGAATTAATTTTACATCACGGTTCAATAGTATAACTGCTAGTTTATTTTTGTACCGCGATTCATCAAATTTAATGCATTAATTTTTGCACAGCGGTTCAATAATGTAATTGCTAGTCTATTTTTGAACAACGATTCATCAATTTTAGTGTATTATTTTTGCATTGTTCAATAGTGTAATTGCTAATCTATTTTTGAACCGTGATTCATCAATTTTAGTGCATTAATTTTTGAACCGTGATACAAAATCATAAAGAACCAGACCACGTCCTCCACATGCTTCTTTCATCTCCTCCGTCGTTAGCCTTCTTCTTCCTCCTCCTTCTCCGCCTTCGTCCCAACTGAAAAAAAAATTCAACCCAGCACAGATCCATTATAGTTTCATATTTTATAAATAAAAAAACTCATTTACCTTTCGAGGGCGCTGCCCCCTCGACCTAACCAGGCAGGTCTATCCCCGTTTCGTTGCGCACAATCGTGATTTTTGAATTCAAAGTGTATGTCGGAGCTGTTGAAGAAGACGATGATATTTTTTGAACAATATTTCGAAAAGTAATCTTTTGCGGTTGAAAAAAAAAACGATAAACTTTTAGGGTTGAAAACTTTTAAAAAGGGACCGGCCAGAATTTTCCCCAAAATTTTAAATTGTTTGAAATCCAGAAAATAACTCGATGAGTTTATGTCGGATGGTTCTTGATCATGGACGGAGATGGGCTACAAATGATTTGATTTGGGTCAAGTATCGTGCTCTAACAAAAACAAGAATAAATTAGGTTTGGAGAAATTATAAGCTGGTCATTTTTCCCAACTTTTAAATCTCTTATGTATCTTGTTCCTAAAATGTCCATACAAAAGAAATAATGGCTGGAATTCATGGGGGATAAAGAGGAAAAGAGTGAGGAGGTCGGGTGGTAAAGAAACACTTGTATGTTTACCTTGGATTTGATTAATCCAGCACTCTAATTTTCCACTATTTTTCCTCTTTATTTATCGATTTTCAGTTTCACCAGTGTTTTCTTCTACTTCTTCTTAATTTTGTTTGTGTGTTTGATTCAAAATATATTCAGTTTGTGGATTGTATTGCTATGCATGTAAATTGTTCGATGAAATATCGATAGAAATTTGTTTGTTGTTAGACCACCATTTTTTTAAAATTTGGATGCATCAATTTTGAATCACAATGCATCATTTGTAAATCGTGATGCGTCGATTTGGATTTGGGATGCAGGAAAGATGCATCAATTTGAAATCATTCTTGATTGTGTCTTTGGAAAAAAAACACACATGAAAGTGGTTCATTATGATTTTGCGTGATCATATGGGTGTAGCGCATGATTTTGCAAAATTAGGTGAATTAATTAAAATTGGGTGTAGCGCAATGCGGGTGTAAAAATTGATGCAACGTGATGGACTGAGTGAGTGCTCCATAGCATGCCTTCGGTTAATTAAAGATATCGTAATCTTTTCACTCCAAAAGTGTCTTTTTATTAATTAAGAATACATAAAGGCTAATCTTTTCACTCAAAAGTGTCTTTTTAATTTCACCCATTACCGAGGCCACGAACTAAAATTTGTGTGTTGACATAATCAAATTTGAAAAGAATAACGAATTGTGTGTTGATAATCAAATTTGTAATCCTTGTAAGAATATAGTTTTATTTTTATTTTATTTTTTAGATCAAACGTAATCATAAGTAAATAAAAAATCTAAATGTTATAATTCATAATAGCTTTAGGTAAAATCTTGTGTAAGACGGTTTTACATATATTTTTAGTAAGACTTGTCTAAGAATATAGTTTTATTTTTGGTGGATTGAGTTGTGAGATAATGAGGCTCCGTCTTACGGACGTCTTACAAATTAAGATCCGTAAGACGATCTTACAGGAGATTTACTTATAGCTTTAATATTGCACAATGATTTAAACTTCATTACCTAAGAAATAATAAATCAAGATTTGAGATTGACCAAGATTGACTTTCTAATAAGGAAAGAGGACCCTTTTTTTTGGACGGGGAAGTAATTGACAAGTTATATTCCCAGTTTCGGATAAAGAGTCCCCGTTTGAAAGTTAATTTTAAAAAATATTTTTAGTAGCATATTAGTAATAAAATAACACGTTTATATCTTAATTTTTTTTAAATGAACTCTTTAAGTGAAACATTTAAAAATGAAATAGTGGACTTTTTGCTTGAAACGAAATAATTAATATTCTAACTCACTTTTGGGTGAATAATGCCAGAATATAACATAGAATTTGCAAACTTTGCACAGTGATTAAGGACTAATTTTGTAAACAAAATATTTTAAATCGAGTTTCTCTCATTATGAAGGTAAACAATTTAGTGAATTATCATACCAAGTCAATATGATGACTTTACTATGACGTTCATTTGCATATTTTGTGGCTTATTTGCATTAACAGGTGTGGGAATACGACATTCATTTATATTTTGACACGTTGCCATGCCTATAAATCAAAGTAAAATAATATCTTAGATGCCTCAGATCATCTATCCTGATCCATGTCACATTTCATATTCCATTGAATCTTAGTCTTATGTATCTCCTTATTAAAAAAAACTGGTTAAAATAAACTGTTGAGATTCAATAGGACAAGAAATATGACAAAGGTTGGGATTGACGATTTGGTGTCATCTTGGACACACCAAACTCGGTCCTTGTTATTAAGTTGACGTTATAACCAATATTGCCATAAATATTCCATGAAATGAAGAACACATCAAGTTCTTGGATGAATCCAAATCTAAAGTCTTTGAGGGTGTGTTTACGTGATTTGGAAATTGATGTACATTGTTATGTCTTTCTAACAGTTTAAGCCTTTAAATAAGTTGATAGTTTAATTGTCTTCTCTTTTGATAAAGTCTTTGAATCTCCTACTTGCGTTTATTACTCGTAATATTAAGTCAGTCCTTAGTGGGGTGTATTTGTTAATCTCTCCACATGTAGTAGATGAGTTGATAATTTAACACACGGGGATTTGGAAAACAAAAATGCTATTTTAACATAATGGATTATGGGTTGTGCTAAATCATGCTTGAGAACAGACATTGCTGAGGGTTTGAACTTTGAATCACCAAAATATTTCATGGATTGTTGATGATAGTCCAGCTGGTGTAAGCTCTTAAACTACCTAGTGGGCTAGCCCAAAAATAGCATTGCAATCCCATTAATAAGTTCTCCAACTCCATTGTCCATTCCAAGAAAAAGGAAGGAGTAAATCCGGTCCGTCTTTTTTTCAAAGTTTCTAACGGCTACAATTCACTATGTTTTTTAATATGTCAATGGCCCAATGTGTACTTTATTTCATTATTAATATATTTTATCTTTGAACTTTCATAGACAAACTAGTAATTTTAGCAAATTTGTTATTTTTTGAATAAAGACCAATAGTTTTATTTTTTTTGCCCATAGGCTCGAGATTGATATGGGTTGGGCTTGAGATTCATGAGGCTCGGTATATCTTTGGCCCGACCCGATGTTAAGCTAGGTCTATGCACTTTTGCGGATCGAGTCGGGTCATTTGACGACTCTAATTATATGAACAATATTTTGAAAAGAGACTTTAACAGTTAAAAAAAACATGAGAGTGGAGCGATTAAATATTTGGAAAAAGGTACCGGTCAGTAATTTCTCAAAAAAATGATGAAATTCGGGCCGATCCCCTTTTATAAGTTTATAACCCTTAGATCTCCTATATTTTTTTTAAAATTGGAAAAAGACACTTTTGGCGGCAAAAATATATGATACTCTTAATGAATCTAAGTCGCGCTACAAATCACTTACTCAGTATGCATCGCGCTGCATCAATTTATGTAGAACGATGCATTTATTTTAATTACCTAATCCAATTTTTCGTCGCGCTACATTAATTTTATACACCGCGATGCATCAAATTTAATTACCTAATCCAATTTGTGCATCGCGATACAACAAGTCAACCAACCAATTGATGCATCGCGCTGTAAATATTGATGCATAGCGTTGCAAATATTGATGCAACGTGTTGCAAATTATGATGAACCAGACATCCATGTTACTTCTTTACTGAACACAATCAACAAGTGATTTGAAATTGATGCATCTTTCATGTATCTCAAATCCAAATCGATACATCACGATTGACAAATGATGCAACATGATTCAAAATTGATGCATCCATATTGAAAAAGGGTGTCCAGCAGTGAACAAATTTATATTCGAACATTTCATCAAACAATTTACATGCATAACAACACAACACACAAACTGAATCTATTTTAAATCAAACACACAAACACAGTGACGAAGAAGGAAAAGGCACCAGTGAAACTAAAGATCGATGGATGTAGAGAAAATAGAGTAGGAAGTTAGGATGATAGATTAATCGAATTCAATGTGAAATACACAAGTATTCTTCTTCAGTTTCACAACCGTACCTTCCCACTCTCTTTACTCTTCATCTCTGTAAATTTTAGCTGTTCTTTCTCTTCTACGGACATTTAGGAACGATTTCACAAAAAATGGATTTTAGCGATTAACAAAACGAGGAACTTAAGCGATTAAAAATTTTAAAAATGTATTGGCCCTTCATTTCTCCAAAAAGAAACTAGGGTGATAATTGAACCCGTCCCGTCCACCCAATTTTTAACAGCCAAAGTCCTTTATAATTTTATTTAACTGGTAAAAGACACTTTTTAGACAAAAAAGACGAATATACCCTTAATGAAATTAGATTAGGCGCGCTGTATCGCTATTTCAATTTGTGAATTGCAAATCCAAATTATGCATCGCAAATCTAAAATTGGGCATCGGGATTTTATGCATCAGTAATCCAATTTGTGCATCGCAAATCCAAATTATGCATCATGATTTGCTTTGTATTCTAATTATAGTTTGTGCATCACAAATCCAAAATTATACATCTGGATTTGCACATTGCAAATCCAATTTGTTGTGATATCAAGCAGGCGAACTGGTTTTGTGATCTTACTCAACACTTTGTCTACAATGTTGACATCTTGAGTGTGCCTCCTAGGGATGTTGACCTGTTAGTGGCTCTAGTTCCCCTTAGCAGGTCTTTGACGATGAACTTCATTCCTCCCCCCCCCCCCCCCGGAGTTTGTTAGAAGGTTGAATAGGAAAATTGTATATTCTTCTTTGATTAATGAAAATCCTTGATGATTAGTCATGAGATAAATTAGGTAGTTTGGAAAAAGCACCCACAAATAGAGTGTGGGATAAATTCCCTGAAAGAATACTTTGGTTTTCAACAACCCTCTCTCTATACACCATCTTTCTCCTCGCCCTCCATCGCCGATAAAGCGACCCCATCTTCGTCTCAGGTCGATTTGCGGCCTACTCCGGCCATTTCCATCAGTGGGCATCAACAGAACCAGATTACAGCCATGTCCCTCGTTTTCTGCTTTCATCCCTTTCCTCAGATCCGACCAAGCAACCTCCCAGCTCCGACCAAAAATTTTCCATCTGTGGTCACTCCTTACAAATTTAGCCAACGCCATATCAATCTCAATTCCTTATCTTCCATCTTACCATCACGTAGATTTATGCTTATTTCACCATTGCGATGGTAGAATCTCTTTTTCCCCCTATCTTGTGGGATGTATCAAATTTGGCCATTTGACCCGGTGAGTAAACAAATATAGTTTTTGACCATTGGTTTATTGATAAACCAGTATAAACCACTTGGTCGGCCACACTTGTCGGTTTACACTGGTTTATCAATAAACCAATTATTTATTAATAACCCAGTGTAAACCACTGGTCTACCTATCAATCACACTTGTCGACCAAGTGGTTTACACTGGTTTATTGATAAACCATTGTAAACCATTTAGCCGACAACTGGTCGACCTGTCGACCACACTTGTCAACTAGTGATTTCGGATGTTGAAGGGTGCATTTTTACTGGTTTACCGATAAACCAGTGATGATTTATCAGTGGTTTATTAATAAACCAGACCATAAAAAAGTTTTTTTAAGTGAGGCTACAGATGACCAAGTCATCTTTGACTTGGCCATTTGTGTAAATCCCCCCCCCCCCTATCTTTATAGCTAGTCTTTTCCCTTACGAGCATTTTAGGACAAAAAAAGAATATAAAAATGCCCCTTTTGGATTAAAAAATATAGCGAAATAACATGTTAAATTTTTTGAAAAGTATACCGCCTACAATTTATCCTAGAAACTTTCAAAGTTAATTTAGGCAAAAATATCATAAACTCCTATTAAAAAAAATTCATGTCCAAAAAGTCCCAAAAATATTTTTTCTATTTAAAAAGTCCAAAAATTAACACTTCTACTAACGTTGTTAGAATAAAAGCTTTCATTTCGGATGAAATCTTTTTTTTTCAATAATGATAATGATAATAAGATTGTATTGTATATAATAATATTAGTTAATGGTAATAATATTAATAATAATAATAATTATTACACTATACTATTAGGGAGATGCTATTTCTACTACAATTTTTACTTATCCATTACATCCTTAATTATTGCATCAAATAAATACATGTTTGGATAAAATTACCCCTTGGGTACTTCTCTATTTTAAGTTGACTAATCAAGTTACTTTCCTAATTACCTTTTAACATTATTTTTTAGTTCAAATATTTATGAACAACATAGTATTTATATTATTATTTTTACTTGTTGTAATGAATTTATTAATTAATCTTATAACTAAATTTATATTGTATAATAAAAAAATCGTAAGGACATTTTGTCACCCAAACTTTGAGTAAATATATGTTCATTGGTTATGGAAAAAATTAAAAGTGAAATTTAAAGGAAATATATGTTCATTGGTTATGGAAAAAAAGTGAAATTTAAAGGCTGTAATAGTAAAAAATAATCGAATAGCAAAATCATAATATGAAAAAGGTTCGTAATATTTAAATATTTTGTCTACCTTTATAATTGATTCGAAAATTTAATTTTTGAGTTGATTGAAACCAATGTTATGTCTACTACGTACCATAATAATTGAATTGATATTTTAAAATAATATTTTTAAAACTAAATTAGAATATTAATTTTTGATGATAAAATTTCCAATATAATATAAAATTTTGGTAGAAAATGTATTAATCATATTATTTTTATGATAATGAAATATGAAACGTGAGTGATTAGAAAAAATAATTAAACATATTTATTACGAAAAAAATAAGTACCTTGTTTGTTGAGAATTAAAATATTAAGAATATAAATAGAATAATTATGTTGTTCATTGCTGTTTGATCAAAAAAATAATATTAGAAGGTAATCAAGATAGTAACTTGATTAGTCAACTTAAAAAGGGGTACTTTTATCCAAATATGTATTTATTTAATGGAATGATTAAGGATATAGTGGATAAACAAAAATTGTAGTGAAAATAGTCTCTCCCTATTATTATTATTATTGTTATTATTACTATTATTGTTATTATTATTGTTGTTATTATTATTGTTGTTATTATTATTGATGTTATTATTATTGTTGTTGTTATTATTGTTGTTGTTATTATTGTTGTTATTATTGTTGTTGTTATTATTGTTGTTGTTATTATTGTTGTTGTTATTATTGTTGTTGTTATTATTATTGTTGTATAAAATACAATAAGCGTTAAGTTTTAAACTGTTTGGTATTAAAAGTCTAACTTTGAGACTTTTTAGATAGAAGAATTATTTTGAGAATTTTTTGGATATGAGATTTTTTTAGTAGGATTTTTTTGTATTTTCCCGGTTAATTTATCTACGTGCATTTTAATAGTACTTCTCAAAAAATTTGAGAAAATTTCATAATTTACATATTGATATGGTGACCGACTAACGCTCACTACATCTTTACGATTTTCATTTTATCTTTGTATCAAAATATAAACATTACGTAGCCCATCATATATATATATATAATAACAACCGTATTTTTTCCTCCTAAAACTACTTATTATAAATGTAAACTCAAATGTCAAATCTGAATTATCCAGTCGTGCATTGGAAGCTGAAACACTTTGTTTTTGTTACTTTTTTTAGTTTGTATACTAAACATTTAATATTTTTGAATAAGTTGACATGAATATATTTACACATTTTTAGGAACTTTGAATACACTTAAACTGCTGGTATTCTTAGCACAATTCACAATATCATGTTGGACCTTTTGTTTTCCATCACATACATATATATTCAGCACAATATTTTTTGCAGATGTTTCAACTAATCATCTGTAAAGTTAAAAAAAAATCAGTCACCAAATAAGTTTTAAACATTTTAAACCCAAAAAATTTATGACTATTGAATCAAATTCAAAGTTTTAGTAGCCCAAAAAATCGTGTAGTATTTCTACTGAATAACAAATACCCACACAGATGCACAAAAGTGTAAAAAAAAATTAATAGATCTGAAAATTTTATGAATGTTGAATCAAATTCGAAGTTTTGATCATCAAAAAAAATTCAACTATCAATCTCAAATGTACACCGTTGACTATCATTATATGATCATGAGGAGTAATATAAACAAGATTCTTCTTTGATAATTGTCATGAGGGGTAATATAAACAAGATTCTCCCTTGATAATTGTACTAGATATTGTAGAACAATAGAGATGGATCGAGCGAGATAGTGATTGATGGATAAGAGTTTACCATGGCGCCGGTAGTGTAAAAGAGGGATATGATGCGTCGTCAGTGAAATGTGAGATGAAGCGCCGGTGAGCTTTGCGCGAGTGTTGTTTGTAGCTTAGGGCTTATAGTTTATTTTTTAGTTCTAAGACTTCAAACTAAGAACAATAATAACCCCATTTAAAAAAAAATTTGGTCTCCTTCCTTTTTCTTTGTTTATTAGGTTTATTGAGCTAACTCGATATCAACCCGATTTTTTTTATAATAATGTTTATTTGGAAAATATTCCTGGTGTATACTTTGTTGAATTTCAACAAATATTAAAAAAGTATTTTCATGCATCACGATGCATTATCTAATATTGCACTGTAGTGGTTTGAAAAAATAATATCAGGGACTAAAGCGGTTGAAAATTCGTGAAAGTGTACTACCCTGCAATTTTTTGTTTTTCTTTTCATTGTAATTGTAATACCCTCATAACTTTAGTTAAAATATTAATTTGTATTAATTAATATTGTATTATATTTGTTTTGAGTTAATCTAATTATTTTAGGCCTATTTTTTGTATTGGGCAATTTTGAATTAGGCCATTGAGAGGATGAATTTTAGTGTCATTATTTTATTTGGGGCTCGACCCACAATTAAATTTCACCCCATGAATTACTAATAGTAGATATTAAATTAATATTAATATATATAATAAAAATAATAACAAATAGAGATATTATTGGATAGGGATAATCTGTATTTTTTAATAAAAAAAAAACTTTAAAAGTTATACAACGAATTAATATAAGGTAAAACAAAATGATAGAGACTTAATTTTCAGCTCAATAAAAAATTTAAATTTTTTGAATAATCCGGGGAAAGAGATTGTTATGATTTATTAGGTCAGGTAGATGTAATTATGAAGTGAACGAATAGACTTAAGATAAATGATTATATATGAAGGGTTGTATTTGTTAGATGACATGTGTTGAATTTGGTTAGGTGTTGAGGTGGTGGATTGATTATGTATAGTAGGTGAAAATGAACAACTTATATCACATGAGGCTTAGGGGCGGTGGTGAGATTTTAATGTGTTAGGTTTTCTATATAGTATGTCTTTTAGTGTTTTTCAATGGGTTGAGTTTTTTTATTTCTCATTTTATAAATTGTCATAAGAAAATAATATTGTTCCCGGATAATTTTGTTAAAGTCTTTTGAATGAGATGTATTAAAGTCTTTTGAATTATTTAGTCCATATGAAAATAATAGTATGTCTAGATGATTTCTTAGTGTTTGTTTATTTAATTTAATAATCTTATATAAATTATGTTGTAGAAAATGTTGTTTCTCAATAGTATAATATTGGAGGTTCTAATCAAAATGTGTTGCATCATACTTTAGTTTTTCATTTATCGTATATCACGATTGATAAGATATATTATACTATTTTAAAATAAATTTTATTAAAGATTTATTTATATATTTATAATATTACATATTTTTTCCAGCTACTACACAAGTACACAATAAAGGTAAAAACAATTTATATACCTACTCTCCTTTAACATGTTCAAATATTTCGCTTAATGTTGATTCAACAAATCATGGACAATGCTCAAATCGTATTATCATTTCGAACAAGAAAATATGTTTAAATAGAGCTCTCTCGCTTACTCAAAGTAAATTTTTATTATGTTTGTTACATTTTTAATTTTTTATTATTAATTAGATTAATAGTTATTCATGTTTTATCTTTTTTTCTAATTTATGATATATTTATTTACTAAATAAATAATACCTCGTGTATTATGCTCAAACTTTTGATTTTTCATAACTTAAAAATATAATAATAATAATAATAATAATTTCATAAAAACATCTTATTTAATACATTGCAAATTATTTTATTCTTATGATTTTGATTTGCTTCTTCGTTTTGTTTGAATATTATTTAATAAAAAAAATATTCGTGCGTTAAACGCATGGGTGTAAAACTAGTTGTAAATTAAAAAGTAAAAGGGTTAATCACACCATTAGTCCTTTGACTTTTGGTCATTCTTATCATTAGTCCCTAAAAAAATTCGTTATAATTGGGTCCTAAAAGTTTTAATTTTTCACAACTTCAGTCCTTTTGATGGATGTTGTTAGAGAAATTCTGTTAAGTTGCTCATGTGCCTCCCATATGCATTTGGCAAATGCTAAAATGAAATTTTCTCAAATCTAACTTATATCAAAATTTACAATCGAGTCCCAAAGGTTTGAGAAAAAACCACAATGCCTTCTTCCCCAAATTTGTTTCATCAATTTGGGTTTTAATTAACAAAGTAAATTTAAACAAAATTATCTAATCTGGGTTTTGATCAATTTAAAGTTCAAACCTACTTCATATACTCCACCCCAAGGGACCAATGATGCAATTAACCCAAAAAAAAAAACATTCTTCCTCACTCTTCCATCTAAATCACAACCACACAAAAACCACTTCGTAGGAAGTAGTAGTTTGGTAGTTTCACCAGTATTTCAAAGTTGTGGAGATTCAAAGAAAAAATAAGTTGCTCCACAGCAATGGTCGCGACACATTTGTGTTAAAATAAATTCAATGTCATCTTCGTCGAATAGAGGAAAAATGGGTTGTGAAGGTCGACGTAACATCAGATAAAAAGTCTTTCTGTTGGAGATGGATTGTCGCAGTAAAAAATGATAGGCAAAGTCAATAAAACATGGTATCCCCCAATTTCAATGTGATGCTATGGATTTGTATTCAAATTTGAAACCGGAGCTCTACGAAACCCGTCGTTTCTCTGCTGGGTTTACCCAACAAATAGATAACATGTTTGAACTTGTTCACGACGATAACGATACATGTAGTCCATCTCTATGTCTGTCAAGGTGGACGAAAATCGACCAGATTGACCTTGTTGTTGTTGTTGAGATTGTGAGAACAATTTGAAGAACTTGTCAGCACTATGAAGGACAGAAGATGTAAGACCCCAATATTTTATCTATTTTGATATTATAAAAATAATAATAAACGTATCACTTTTGAAATATTTGACTAAATAATATTTTGTTGACTCTCTTTTAATTCATGTGTGTGTGTATATATATATATATATATATATATATATATATATACTTTATTTTTTATTAAATAAAGGTATTAGAACACACTTTATTTTAATACTCCCTACGTCCCTAAATTATCGTTTTGGTGGACTTGGAGCATGGTATAAGAAAAACATATTTGACTGGATCATTAATATTAGTTTGATGTGTAGTTTACTTTAAAGCCCACGTGTATGTAACTTATAATTGAAGTAGGATGAAAAAGTAATTGTAAAGTGGTAAATGTGTGTTGTTCTAAAAAGAAAAGTTTCAAATAAGAGAATTATTTTGGGATGGACGAAAAAGGAAAGCAGGACAATAAAACATCTATTATAAAACAGCTAGGTAATTGATTAGGGCTATTCGGAGGTTGAGATTAAATATATACTCTCTCCGTTTTTAAATAATCGTTCTAGTTGATCTGGTGCACAGTTTAAGAAAAAATAATTGACTTGATTATTTATATTGGTTTAATGTGTAGTTTTCTTTGAAATCCATGTGTATGTTGCCCATAATTAAAGTAGAGTAAAAAAGTAAGGATAAAGTGGTAAAAATGATGTTTTAAAAAAGGTAAATTTCAAACTTAACAATTATTTTGGGACGGACGAAAAATAAAAAGAGAACGATAATTTAAGGATGGAGGGAGTACTATTTATTGGACACACCGTATGTTCGTATGTTCGTGGGCAAAGATGAATGAGAGTGAGCACCGTCAAGCAGATTAACACCATCTCACATTTTGATCTAATTTTACGTTTGCCAAATAACATGTGTTTTCGTTAGGGCAGAGGTGAGATAACTGATTAACTGTAATCGACTCAAACTGGAAAACAAGACCCAACATAACGCCAATTGAACTGTTCAAACGAACACCTAAACGCAACACCTAAAACCCTAAACGCAACACCATTTAAAGAATAAAATTCCCTAACTACCCCTAACTACAAACATTCATTTACACCCCTCATCATTTAATTCCCTAAACCAACACCCACCCCCACCCCTCTCACCCGTCTCCCTCTCTCTCTCACGACTCTCCTCTCTCTCTCTCAACCGACTCTCTCTCCCAACCGACTCTCTCTCTCGCCTCTCTCTCTCAAGTCGAGCGACCCTAACTCGCTTACGTTATGTTTCGCTTTCGTTTGTTTCTCTCCCTCACTCACTCCAACTCAAACCAAGCAGAAATCTCAAGTTGGATACTTCCAGGTATGTCAATCTCTCACCTATTCTTTTTCAATTTGGAATAGATTACAGATCTGAACGTCTTCTGTTTCAATTTGATCTTTTTTTTTTGAATCTATCGTAAAAGAGCCGCACCACAAGTGTTTTCGGCAATCATCAGGCTTTTATAAAACATCCGCCAATGAATAGCGGATGTTTTATAAAACTGCCGCTGGTGAGTCGCGGTTGTTTTGCCAGAGAACCGCCTCTGAGTTGCGATTCTTTTTTATTTTTCCGAAAAAACATGTATTTTTTTTTAAAAAAAAAAACTTATTTGGTGTATTCATTTTGGACATGATTGTTAGATAAAACATGCGCAAATTTGTTTGGACATAATTGTTAGATAATTTTATTTTGTTTATTTTGGCTTGTTGTTATGCATTTACTATAACACTATGATTGTACAAAAGTAACAAGTACTGACCCCCTAGACTTTTTGAAACTTAACAATTCACCCCTATACTTTTTGAAATTTAACAATGCACCCCTACACTTTTTACAAATTTAACAATTCACCCCTACACTTTGTGAAACTTAACAATTCACCCCTACACTTCTACAAATTTAACAATTAACCCCCTACACGTTTTGAAATATAACAATTAACCCATATATTTTTACGAATTTAACAATTCACCCCCTATATTTTTAACAAATTTAACAATTCACCCCGTACACTTTTTGAAATGTAAGAAGTCACCCCCCGCTATCATACAAATTTAACAATTCACCCCTACACTTTTACTTACAAAAGTTACAATTAACTCCCTACATTTTTACAAATTGAATAATCCACCCCCTACAGAAAACGAAAAATTTAACAATTCACCCCTACACTTTTTGGAACTTAACAATTCACCCCCTACACTTTTAGAAATTTAACAATTCACCCCTACATTTTTACAAATTTAACAATTCATCTCTACACTTTTTACGAATTTAACAATTACCCCCTATACTTTTACGAATTTAACAATTCACCGCCTACATTTTTAACAAAGTTAACAATTCACCCTATACACTTTTTGAAATGTAAGAAGTCACCCCCCCGCTATTATACAAATTTAACAATTCACCCCCTACACTTTTACAAAATTAACAATCCACCCCCACACTTTTTACAATTTAACAATTCACCCCAACACTTTTTGGAACTTAACAATTCACCCCCGACACTTTTACAAATTTAACAATTCACCCCCTATACTTTTAAAATTTAACAATTAACCCCTATACTTTTATGAATTTAACAATTCACACACCGTACACTTGTAGGGGGTGAATTGTTAAATTCGTAAGAGTATAGGGGGGTTAATTGTTAAATTTGCACAATCATAGTGTTATAGTAAATGCATCACAACAAGCTGAAATAAACAAAATAAATTTATCTAACAATCATGTCGAAACAAATTCGCAGATGTTTTATGCCAATAAACTTATAGATAACTTATCATTTCATAACTTAACTTGTATTTATTTTTTTGTAATGGATGGATTCCGAACGTCGACGAGAGAAATGTCCAAGATGCAGTGCACGATCGGTAGACTACATAACAGGTTGTCAATCGCTCGTAACGCAGAAAGTCGCTAATCCAGACATACATCCACTAATGAGGGATAAGGGTGCTTATGCGCGACCCCTCGCTCACGGAGATGATAGGAGTTCGCACCCACCGATATTCCATTTGAGGCTCCTTATAATGCTCCATTGAGGGAGAGGCATTCACCGATTACGAGAGAGATCGAGATGGAAGCCAAATTAAACATGATGGGTGGCATATGGTGGTATGGGTGGCATGGGTGGTATGGGTGGTATGGGTGGCATGGCTGGTATGGGTGGTATGGGTGGCATGACTGGCATGAGTGGTATGGGTGGCATGACTGGCATGAGTGTTATGGGTGGCATGAGTAGTACTTCAAGCATGTTACGCGGGCGTGGGAAAGGTCCAATGAATGCTGATGTATATACTGCAATACGAGATATACACCAGTTAGTTGATGAAGAGGACGATGAGGAGGAGGATTTGGGTTTTGATCGACGACAGAGAGCAGGCCGAGCACATAGTAGAGGCAGTAGTGAGGTCGCAAGTGATGGTGGTGATGATGGTGATGATGACGATGATGATTCGACGATGATGGCGATGCGTATGGTCGATGTTGATGGAGCCACGGAGGTGGACCCGAGAACACCGAGCTACTTTCGATTCGTGGTCATATTGCATCTGCAATATGGAATGATGAGGTAATTAATTATATTGACCATGATAGTATTGACAAAAATTTATTAAATTGACTACATAGTATTGTTTTAATATTGATGAGAGATTATTTCATTATGTTCAACAGGAGAGGCCAGTATTGAGTTGCCATAGCTCCGTGGACCGAACCGAACAACATTGCCTCTGGACTATAAATGATATGGAGAGTATTCGTGGATCACTATGAGTAACCCGAGACAATTTGAGGGAGTGCATGTCATAAAGACTTGAACGCGCCATCGATATCACCAGGGAAAGATGGCAAACTGAAACCAACAGCCATTTACCGTTCGGGGATATGACGCTGACGTTGCACGATGTGCATTACATTTTACAAATCCGCTGGTTGGGAAACCCATTTTGGCAAGTACAAGTTAGCCTGCATCAAGTCATCTCTAGTCATTATCCTACGCTTGCCTACTACCAGGTGGACGCGAGGTAAAAGGGAAGTGGTATTAGATTTTGACATTGCAAGAATATTTAGTGGCGAGATCAGGTAGCCGCCTCAACCGAGGACGGGCTGGTTATTTGTTGCAGGGTTGTAGGGGACGACGTTGTTCATGGACAAGTCATCGAATTGGTAAATGTTCACTTTCTACCGTATGTGCCTTTGGATATCACAGTGATATGCCCGATCACGCTTAAGTGCGGCGACTTTATCCTTTCTATCTTTTTAGAAGCGGCTAAGTATAGCATCGAGGATTGGTTTAGCCAGGCGGATGGTTGGGTGCTTGTCTCTTCTACGGTATAAAAATAAATTGTATAGATACTATAAAATTTAAATTTTTTATTCGGCTATTATATTTTATGCTATTTTATTTGACACTATTTTATTTGGCGCTATTTTATTTTATTGTAGGTGCGGATATATGAATATTTTCCTCAATTGGACCAAGTATTTAATGACATGGACCTCTCGAAAGCCATATGCTAGAGATAGACCTCTACTCTCGGTGGAAGAAGAAATGATCCCGATACTTTGTTGGAGTATCGTAGAGTCCTCGATCGGATGATATTGTTCTTCTTGTAAGTATTTATCATTTATAAATAATGTATTAAATAAAATGTTGGATATTTATATTAATATTTATTTTTCAGGTTACTTGGACTCTTTTTACACGTATACCATCACGGGAGATGCCGATCGGGTTTGTTCTCGGGCATAATTCATTAGTAAAATCAGCTGAGCCATACATGCCCGATCGTTGCTTGAGGCAGTTTGAATATATCAAATTATTCGGTAATGTATTACTAGCCGACGAAGGTTTATAGAGGAGTCCAAGCCGTTGAAGTACATTTGTGTCCACGATGAGATGCTTCACAATTTCCAACAATGAGAACATCATTCTATAAACCCCGAGAGGTGGATCGGAGTGGAGCCGAGGATTCCATCCGCCACCATAGATGGTTACGAGGCAATGGTTTCGAACAGGACACATTATCGTGTGATGCCTTGGTTGATGATGATGATGATGATGATGATGGCGACAACTGAGGAGATGGGGATCATCAACCATCGTGGATCACCCATGCTCATGCGGTAGCCGTAGAGGGCATCCCAGAGGCATTCTCATCCATCGAGGATTCTTTGAGGCATTTCTTGCGTAGATCGGTGAGGATCAATCGCAGGTGTACTTCCTCACCTTAGGGCCATTCCATTGGTCCAAGCGAGATTCACTTGTGGTCCAGGGTACTTATATGTCATCGTTGGATAAGTTATTCAACAGTTGAGGATGTATTGTGATATACTATATGTTTGTGTGATATACTTGTTGTTTGTGTTGGAGTGTGATGTATTTGTTTGACATGATTGTTAGATAAGTTTATTTTTCTTTATTTCGGCTTGTTGTGATGCATTAACTATTCACCCCCTACACTTTTACAAATTTAACTATTCAACCCCTACACTTTAAATTTAACAATTAAGCCCCTACATTATTCAAAATTTAACAATTAAGCCCCTACATTATTCGAAATTTAACAATTAACCCCATATACTTTTACAAATTTAGCAATTCACCCCTATATTTTACAAATTCAACAATTAACCCGCATTTTTTGAAATTTAACAATTAAGCCCTACCCGTTCGAAAAAAAATAATTTTGTGACAAACAAACTTTTTAAAATTAATAA
>CM028377.1:60110125-60186266 GCA_013146195.2 Codonopsis lanceolata | reverse complement strand
CGATCTTCGACATGCAGGGGCTCGCGACGGGGAAAAAAACACGACGGAAGCTCACAATAAAACACTAAAATATAAAATTGCAGTTACAAGGTGCAACTTATGAATAATTGCTAAAGAAATTTAGATTGTCCATTATCTACACATGCGTATCTATTGTGCCTCTACCCCCTTGTTCCCCCAAAACTATCCCTTCTTTGCGACTCAAGCCCAAGGTGGTCCATCGGTGTCTGCGGCGTCGCTCGGCCAGGGCCTATACTCCTCTGCGAGGCGCGAGGAAAAGCTCTAGTTTCACCGCATGAGCCCCAGTATCTCTAACTTTTCATCTCCGACATCTCTCTCATTGTCTTGGACCGGCCCATCATTTACGGCGACACCCCATTCGGGTGAGGAGGAGGGGCGACCTCCCTGCAGCTCCCACGGGTTATTACGCTTTACTTGCGATGCTTTCGAGCGAAGCTTCGTTGCCATCATTCTAAAAGTCGTGCCCCGTCGATCGAGGGAGCGACCACTTCGGGTTCCCGAGGTTGTCTTTGCATGCTTGTATTGCTTAACCTCACGGGCGCATTGCTAGGACCCGTTGTGTTTGGTCGAAGGCTATGCGGGCACCAAGATTATGTACACTTTGAATTCCTCCTATAGGGCTGAGGGGCGACTAGCCCTAAACTATCAATATCCTCGCTATCTCCATCGAGGCATCTATCGCTAACAATATGACGACCCGGCAAATTCCTCAACCCACGCGATCACGTGAGATGCCCTTGGCGACCACCATTATCCATGCCAAATATTCGTGGGAAAGAAACATATAATCGAGAAAATAAATAGGCTACCTCTAGCCAATCAAAATCTCGTTGCCACATTTCTAGATAGTGGTACCAGGTTCTCGTCATTATTATCCGCCTCGGATATACGGGGCCGAGTTGGGTTAGGGATAAGGCGCTCTCGACTGGCGCAAGATCACTCGGCTCTGTAGAAAGAAGTGCGCAATGCCCAACAAGACAACTTGATTATATTCTGCGGAATACATAATGAGCGACGGATCGCGGTGGTGGATCACCGGACTATGTCCATGGAGCCCCTGAGAAGAAGTTCTCGGCCAATCATACTGAATAGTTGGTGCGAGGAAAGTGACCACGAAGGCCATAAAGCAGGGTCATCTGATCTTTCCATGCGTCTGATGGCCATCACCCAAAGAAAATGCTCCTCGGCCACATGTGGACCAAAAAGGGGGGCTGTAGGTAGGGAATAATTCATCACCTCTTCAAAAGCATCGGGACCAGCTAGAGTCCGCCCGAATCACGGAACAATATTTAGCCGGCGATCCGGTGCACTGCAATTGTAGGTCAACGACCGCGCATCGATAAATCGGGTTGGCCCACCAACAAATACCTCCCTACCGGGCAAAGAAAAGCGCGGACAAGCGGCAGCGCCGTAATCTATGTCATCCTCACGATTACGTAAAGGCTCCGAGGAAAGGCGGTCGGATCAAAAGTTACTCCATCATAAAAACACGGAGTAGCGGCGAGTGGTGCAAGCAGCCCCTAATTGCCATATCACGGACGCCTCGGTGAGAAGGCATGGCAATCAAGCGAAAGGTGCCACCTCGACATTGCCGCTAACTCTTCATAAGTGGGGCACATTTCGTTCATACCGAGAAGTTAAAAAGGTGGTCTGAGGAGACCAAAACACGGAGGCTCCCTCGGCATGTCCCAATTAATGATAACATTCCTCGGGATAGCGGGCACGAATCCAAAAATATGATCAAACCAATCATGCTCAAATGCGAGCACGTAGGGAGAGAATCCAAAAATCAAAGCATTCTCATAAATTTATATCTCTAGCGGTTGTATGAATTCGTGCGACCATTTGTAGAAAAAATGCAAAGGATTATCGATAAAGGTGGCAATGGTGAGAAACAAGGTTAGAAATTTGTAAGAAAGAGTGGGTGAGTGCGTGAAGAAGCAAGCAATCACCCGTCCGCCTTTTATCTTGAAAATCAAGAAAGCAACGAGCGATTTCGGACACTGATAGCGAATAGTGTTGAGCAGGGATTCCTGAGCTCGAGGGCCGCATATACTCTCTCGGCGCCCGCAAAAACGCCTTATTTAGGCGCGCGCATTCTTCTTGCATTCCACAGAGCGCCGTACCCGGTTTCGGCCAAACAATTTCTATTATTTATGTCTAATTATGGATAAAGAAGAAAAGGCTACGCACACTAGCTCATCGGCAATTATATGGCCAAAAAGCGAGGAGAAAGGCGGTACTTTTTCCTCCCGCGTATCACCAGAAAAGCCCGCTCGAGGTCGAAGGTGTATTCTCATAAAACCCATTTCTGAAAAACAGCGTGCTGTTACCCTTAGAAATTGGTATAGCTTTATTTTATGCATGTGTTTGAGTCTGCAGTCTAATATTTTTGTATCATATAAAATTATATTACATTGTATAATAAATATGCATAGGGTTTTTAGTATAAAAAAGAAAAAAAAGGGAAACTAATAATCACGGTATCCAAGACTAATGTGCTCGGGCGGCCGGACTCCTATCAATACCACCACCCATGACCAGGGCCCTCTGTGCCACCCGGCTACGTATGCTCGACCTGCCGGCGCGGCGGCGCTAAATCCACATCTGCATCATCGTCATCACCATCCCGGCGCCTAGTTTGCCGCATTGTGTAATTCCCCCTGTAGGAAAATTCGTCAACAAGCTTTTGATAAAGCTTGTTAATGAAAGCCCCTTGACCTCTTGTAAGTGGACACATTCACACGAGAAAAAAGTGAGGCAGGACAAAAAGAAAATATATCAGTCTCCAAAAAAAAATAGACATGCATAAAAGGGAGGAAAATGGTAAATAAAAAAAATGTATGTGCATGATGAAAAAAAGAGAGAAAAAAATGCAAAGGTAAATGTGTCTAGACAGACTGCTCGGAACAGGCGGCTCCTTAGGAATCTCGACATGCAGGAAGCATCTCTCCTCTACCACATGACCGCCCCGATCTTGAAAGGTAGAAGAGCGTCATCGGGCTCGGCAAACTCAGTTCTCGTCGAGATGGGATGGAAGGCCTTGGCTTTGGCGGAGAGCATCGAGCCCTTTGGGCACGGCAGGAGGCGAGAAAGGGAGGATGAAGCCTTGTCATGAAATCCTCATATGCCATAACCGAAAAATCGATCATTGCCATAAGGTATTTGGACAGTGCGATACATTCGGCAAGTGGTTGGGCTCTATCACCCAAAAATGGGGCCTAGGAGGCACCACTGGAAGCATCAAAATCGAATAATGCTGGCAGTTGACTCGCTCGCCCATATATAAAGAATCCACCACAATGGATACCATCGAGTGTAGGCGGCTCAATCTAAGGCAACAACATAATGCCCCTCGAGGCCCTCCCAAGGAAGGAAGTGCAACGTACCGGGACTCGAGCTAGTAATCCGTTCTGCACCCGTTCCTTCTTACTGCCGCCGTCTGGTCGGCCAGAACTGTTCTCATCGATAAATTGAAGTAGAAAAGGTGGGTGGTGGACCGCAGCGAAAACGACACAGGTGTGAAATGAAAGAATGAAAAGGCCAGGACACGAAAATAAAAAAAATAAAAAAAGGAAGAAATTTTATCGGCAATAAAAAAAATGAATCTTTGTGAAAAAAAGATATAAAAAGCGAGGAAAAGGCATATACCTCCCACGCCGGAGCAAATCCATTCAAGGTCGGTGAGTCATTCCGGCAAGCCCTATTCATAGAAGCATATAGTTTGGCCGGGCCGCCCCGATCATAGCGAGGAATCGCTCGAAATCGCCAAGCGGGCGGACGAGAAACCCGGGGGTGGTAGAAGAGTTGGCAAAAGCGGCGTGCCAAGGAAGAAAAATAAGAATGCTCTAGCCACGCGAGTCCGCGGCAGTCGTTTTAAGGACCCCGCCCGGCGTTGGCTAGAAGCCATTTCAATTGCTAATAAAAATCTCATCCGTCGATTTGAATTCGGCTCGAAACCCGGGAGGTCCCCCACCTCCTCGGGGCCGCCCGACGGAGAGTATAATCGGGAGTCAAAGTCTATGCGGTAGGTAGGGAGGCCGGTGATAGCGGCAAATCGCGTGGAGTCATGGTCGCCTCCCAGCGAAATGGAAAGTGTGGGTGGTGTCCCACCAATAGTCAGCGCATCAAAAATCGGCGATAACTTCGTAAAGGGGCAAAAGGCATGAAGGAAGGCAAGCAGAGCCCTTCACTAAGACTTGTCTTTGCCTCGGGCAACATGCAATAAATCTCCATCACATTAGTACAGAAGCGAACCCTGCGAAGCGGCTGCGGAACTAAAAAAAAAAAAAAAAAGGGAAGGAAGAGGTAAGTCTACTATCTTTATTTTCCTTGCAAAATAAAAAAAAAAGGAATAATAATAATAATAATGAATGAATAAGAATAAATAATGATAGGTGCAAGGGTAAAATAGGTGAAGCCTATTTTATCTTGTTTTCACCTTTCTTGGTCAAAGAAGGATTTTATTTTAGTTAATGATTTTAGGTGTTAGTCTTTGATTAGGATTCTTTTTGTAGATTGATTTGGAAAATCTTTCAAAAGATTTAGACAACATTTTTTTGTAACTAGATTTACGTATATTTATTAGTTATTCCAAGTATCATAGTTTTGTTAGGAAACATAATCTTGCATATTTTATTGCTAATCTCTTTCCTAGTAGGAGAATGTTTCTTGTGCCGTGTTCTATAGGAGAAGGGTGCCTATTTATGGAGGATGGAATCAGTGGCACGGGGAATCTTTGAAATTGAGAGCTTACATGAGAGAATCTATTCGGGGAGCTTGAGGGAGAAGAACTACGACCATAATCTTGGAGCTTGAGCGAGAAAATCGAAATTCTATAGAGCTCCAAAAAGGAGAATATAGCGATCTTGAAGAGAGTAGATCGAAAGCCATATCTTTGAGAACAACATTGCAGCGGTTAAGCGGTTGAAGTGCGAGAAGTTATGATCAGATTGTAGCTTCAATGTTGCAACATCGGCGACTACATTGAACTCTGAAACTATTTTTGTGCTTCCTATTTTGTTTAAAGGAAGTTGTTTTGTTTCTTCCCACGTTTTGTTTAACCTATTTATGTGGGGTTTTTGTTCTCAAGATTCATTATCTTGTAAGAATATTTTTGTATGATTTCACATTCTTTTGTAAAACCAAATCATATCTTTTTAGTGAAATCTTTTTTGGCCATGAGGCTAGATCTACAAGCATAGGCTTGTAGATTGTTTAGTAAATTTTTGTGATTAATTTCGTGTTTTAGTATTAAGTCTTCATTTGTTTTTGTTATTTTTACGTCTATTGTGAATTCCATCGTAGCTTTTCACAAGCTACGTTAAATCTTTGAGAATCCTAGCTACTTTCGTTCTTTCATTTAGTATCAGAGCCTTCTCTTGATATCACTAAGAGTTGATTACGGTTAAAGTCGTGATGGATTCTCGGTATGAAAACATTGTTAATCGCCCTCCTTTTTTAACTAGTGCAAATTATTCTATTTGGAAAGTCAAAATGCGTATCTTCATCAAATCAATTGATGAGAGAGCGTGGCTTGCTGTTCTAAATGGTTGGACTCCTCCCAAAACTACTGATGATGATGGTGATGTAAAAATCACCAAAGAAGCGATTGGTCTAATAATGATAGAAACATTGCCTCTTTTAATTCTAAATCCTTATGCGCCATATACAAAGCTCTTGATGTTAACACCTTTAGGGTTATAGCCAACTATGAGTGCTAAAGATGTTTGGGAGGCCGCTTCAAACCTTGTGTGAAGGACCTTCTAGTGTTCGTGCTTCTAAATTGAGATTGCTTACCACTCAATTTGAAAACACAAGGATGAATGAAGATGAAGATATTATGTCTTACTATGCTAGATTACTTGATTTGTCTAACTCTGCTCTTGCTTTGGGTGATCCTATCACCAATGATCGTCTTGTTAGCAAGATGATGCGAACTTTGCCTGAAAGGTTTAATGTGAAAATTTGTGCTATTGAGGAAGCTCATGATATTGACAAAATTGGTTTTGAAAGACTAGGCGGTATTCTTCAAAATTTTGAGCTAAACCTCAATGAGCAAATTAAAACAAAGCAAAGTGTGTCATCTTCTACTCCTTCGATGATAGTATTGCTTTTCATTCATTGTTGACATCTCTTTTGAATTTCTTGAATTGCATAAAGAGATTGAGGAATCGATTTTGGTGAAGAGTCAATGGATTTTTAATAACAAAATTTAAAAATATTTTGAAAGCAAAGGGACAAAAGCAGATCTCCATCTTCTATCACCAAAAGCAGTTTTCAAAGCGAGCCTAGAAAATTTGCTCCAAAAGAAAATTCTTTCCAAACTCTAGAAAAACCCTTCACAAATCCATTTGCATCAAAATCATCCTACAATGGTAAGAACATTGATTCTATACAATGTAGATAATGTCAAGGTTATGGCCACTATGCAAACCAATGTGCAAACACTTTAAGAAAAAAGGCTTGAATTTCTCGGCAACCTTGAGTGATAGTGATGGAGAAGATCCGGGTGATCTTATCACCTTGAATCTTGTTTATGATTCGACTCGAAAATGCGAGATGTTTCGGTAGATGTGTTACCCAATCTTGCAACATCGGGAGTAACATTAGGAGATACATTGAGCGAGAAGCAGAATGATTTCTTACGTTTTAATTCCACAATTGCGAAGATGATGGAGACAGTCGGACCTTCTTTGGAAGGTACAAAGGCAAGGATTGGGAGAAGAGCTCACCAAGTTACATTACTTGAGTAAAAACAAACAAGCTATTGAAAAAAGGCTAATGAAGAACAAAGGAGTGTCTTACAAGGTTGGAGGAGTGCATTGAGTAAGAAAGATGTGGAGATTGAAGATCTGAAAGAAAAACTCATCCTAGCCAATGAAACCATGGCTAAATGGAACTCAAGCCAACAAAAATGGATGAGATGTTGAATTCGATAATGCAGTAAATGCGGTATTGGATTCAGGCCCAGATGTTTGTGAAAGAAGGTGAAGGTATGTCTCTTGAACCAAAACATCCACACACAATTTTCAAGCGCCTTCTTTGAAAAAGCAGAGAATAAGAAAAGAAAAATTTTGTTTGTCATACGCCATAAGCACAGTCACATACAACCCTTTTGTTTTTAAAAAAGGCTATGTATGAGGATGAAATAAGACAGCCTTCTTGGGAAAATCTCGGATCTTGAGAATCGTATGAAGCGACCAATGATACGATAATGCGGCAACATTGGCGATCACATTGGAAGTCTCATCGAAATTTTTTCTCAAAACCACCAACCCAAAATTTTTAAACAAATGTGGGCTCCTAAGGGTAGTAATGACAAAGGCAAGTCCAAATATTGTGAACCCTTTGATATATGTCCTGGTGCTAAGCGGTTCTATGAAACCATTGATGAATACCATGATGAATCTCCTCCAAAATCTTGAGAACCGGCATCGAAACACGTAAATTTGCACATGATCGGAGAGCACGCATGTTACGAAAGTTCAGCCAATGTGATTCACAATGTGTCACCCAATGTGTCACCCAATGTTGCAACGTCGGCGGAGACACATTGGGACGAAACTTGGCGATTCGAAACAGTCTGAACTTTCGAATCAGTCTGAACATTGAAAATCAGTCCAATTTGAATGGTTGCAGCCATGACATTCCTAGCCGTATTCAGAAAAACCATCCAATCTCTCAAGTGATAGGTGATATTCATGATGACATATACACAAGGAGAAGAAGTAAGGTTGAATCTCAAAAATTTGCATGCTTATCAAAATATTTTTGAGAGAAGCCTTAAATCTTTTATGGATGCTTCAAATGATCAAAGATTATGTGTTCACATTGATGTGTTAACCTTGTTTTTTGATAACACCTATGCATTTTGCTTAGCACAAAAATCCAGTTCATTATTCTCGAACTAAACACATTAATTTAAGACACCACTTTATTAGAGACTTGGTTGAATATGTAAATTGTTTGCATTGAACATGTTGGGACTGAAAATCATCTTGCTGATATATTTGCCAAGTGTCTTGTTTTTGAGAGTTTTTTCAATCTTTGGAAATCTCTTGTGTTTTGTGTGCCATATGATTTTACACTTAGTTAATTATAAAAAAAAAAAAAAGCAAAAAAAAAATAGGCATGATTGCATTTTGTCTTTAGAGGGCACTCTAGATCAATTGACTCACATGTATGTGTCTCTTGTGGTTGCTTGGGAATTTCATTCAAAATCAGTTGTGATTTTTTGTTATGATTCTCTCTCTCTCCCAGTTCTTGAGTATGTTTGAAGTCCACAAAGGAAAGAGCTAGCTTTTGAAATTTTTGGGATACTGCAATTTGTCAAGGTACTATGGAACTTAGGTTCTCATGGGTTGATCTTGAGTAAATTGACTCCCATTAATTGAAAAAGTGTGAAAGCTACCTAACGGAAAAGAGCTACCTATGAACAAGGTTATGACACTTTTCTTTTGGGACTATGAATCCTCGGATTTCATGGGTTGATCAAATGCAAAAATGCTTCCCTTGGTAAATAGTGTGAAAGGTTCCAAGTGGCATGTTTTTATAGCTTGAAATAAAGTAGAGCTATATTCCTAGGGAAATAAAGTACTATGGATTTTTGTTGTGAAAATTTTATGATCTTGGGAGAGAAATTTGGTTGAGAAAATAAAATTAAAAAAAAAATCACAATTTTGGCGAATGCATCTCCCAATGCAGCAACATTAGGAACTACATCCTTTGATCTGGTCTTTTATCACTTGTGTGTGATTGCATTTTTTTTATTTCTTTTGCCTAGCTTTTAGTTATCATGTTTTTAGGCATAAAATTTTAGGACATGCATTATTGGTATGGATATCAGCTTGGTGAAATTTTGTCCTAAACTCAAACTGTGCAAATCAATTTCCAAAAATCTCCATGTTGAAAAATATTTAGTGGATGTCTAATTTTTGTGAGAAACTAAGAGGTTTTGAATCTGGATATGTTGTGCTTAGTTTTTTTTTTTTGCTAAGTGGTGTGATCAAATCTCGGTGAACACTTGCTTGTGTTTTTCAAAATCTTGGATTTTTGAGAGTTCCAAAAATATTGTTTATCCCTCTTCCTTTTTCGGTCAAATAGGGGGAGAGAGATCAAGTGTTTCTGGTGATGATGATTTTGTATGCATGAGAGTGCATGATTTGTGCTTAGTAATGGTTTCTGATTTTTTACCTTGCACAAATTCAGGGGGAGATGTGATTTTCTAACCAATGCAGGTTAGATGATTTGATTGGTGTTGATTAAACACTTGTCTTTTGATTTGACCAGAAAGGTTCAACAAAGGGGGTGATTGTAAGGGTAAAATAGGCGAAGCCTATTTTATCTTGTTTTCACCTTTCTTGGTCAAAGAAGGATTTTATTTTAGTTAATGATTTTAGGTGTTAGTCTTTGATTAGGATTCTTTTTGTAGATTGATTTGGAAAATCTTTCAAAAGATTTAGACAACATTTTTTTTTGTAACTAGATTTCTGTATATTTATTAGTTATTCAAAGTATCATAGTTTTGTTAGGAAACATAATCTTGCATATTTTATTGCTAATCTCTTTCCTAGTAGGAGAATGTTTCTTGTGTCGTGTTCTATAGGAGAAGGGTGCCTATTTATGGAGGATGGAATCCGTGGCCTGGGGGTGCTGAAATTGAGAGCTTACATGAGAGAATCTATTCAGGGAGCTTGAGGGAGAAGAACTACAACCATAATCTTGGAGCTTGAGCGAGAAAATCAGAATTCTATAGAGCTCCAAAAAGGGAACGGCTGTGGGTACAGTCATAGCAGTGCTGAAGAGAGTAGATCGAAAGCCATATGATGAGAGCAACATTGTAGCAGTTCTGAAGCAGTTCTGAAGTGCAGAAGTTCAGCAGTCCGATTGTAGCTTCCAATGTTGCAACATCGGCAGCTACATTGAACTCTGAAACTATTTTTTGTGCTTCCTGTTTTGTTTAAAGGAAGTTGTTTTGTTTCTTCCCACGTTTTGTTTAACCTATTTATGTGGGGTTTTTGTTCTCCAAGATTTATTATCTTGTGAGAATATTTTTTGTATGATTTCACATTCTTTTTGTAAAACCAAATCATATCTTTTTAGTGAAATCTTTTTGGCCATGAGGCTAGATCTACAAGCATAGGCTTGTAGATTGTTTGGTAAATTTTTGTGATTAATTTCGTGTTTTAGTATTAAGTCTTCCGCTGTTTTTGTTATTTTTCTGTCTATTGTGAATTCCATCGTAGCTTTTTCACAAGCTACGTTAAATCTTTGAGAATCCTAGCTACTTTCGTTCTTTCAATAGGTAATAAACATGTTGCATGCATTATATTTGGTAAATCATAAAGTTGTAGCATATTAGTTCCTGTGATGCATTACATAATAAAACATCATTTTTGCATGTAAAAAAAAAGAAAGAAAAGAATTTTTTTTGAATTTGCATCTTTAGCATCCCATAAAATAACAATGCATCTTTTATTTTGCATGGTAGGCATAATAAAAAATAATAAAAATGTATATGTTGCATTTAAAAGGTATATGCTACATTACTTGCATTTTTGCATGCATAAAAAAATGCATCTTTGTGCATCTAAATATATATATTTTAGCATTTTAGGCAAATAAAAAAAAAAAGAAAATGTATATTTTGCATTTAAGAATATATGATGTATTTCTTTGCATTTCCGCATGAATAAATAAATAAATAAATAAATAAATAAAAACAAAAGGAAAAAAGGTATATGTATCTTTTTGCATCCAAATGTGTAATTTTGCATTCTTAGGCATCATAAAAAGTGTATTTTGCATTCTGAAAGTATATACTGCATTTTTACATTTCGCATGCATAATAAAATAAAGAGTGCCCATGCATCATGTTAATAAGCATCCCATAATTTTTCTGCATTGCACTTGCATCAAATAAAGTAATATATGCATCCATCATTTGCATTTATTGTCCAATAAGTTGCATTATGGTTGCACTAAAAAGAGAATAAAATGTCACCAATCATGAAAAGAAAATATTCCCATGGCATTACTATGTCCCTGCAGCATAAGCATGCATAAGAAATGAATTTTAGGGCATAAAATATATCTGTTTTGTCTTACATTCATCCGAAAAATGTGCCTGAAAATATGTTCGGAAAAATTTGCATCATATTCCGAAAAGTCCGTTTCATGAGCATATAGAATATAAAAATATGTTTTAGCTTAAAACATGCATCATATAGCTCCAATTGCATTTTTAGTATAAATCATGCATAGTAGGGTCAAATAGTGACCACTAGTTCAATTATGCATCGCAAAAATAAATTGCATAGATTTCATGCATCATTACTTAATTGCATCATTTTAGCATAAATATTGCATGCATAAGCATTATTAACAGAGTCAGGAATGCTCCAAAAGCGCAAAACAGTGCTAAAATATAGCAGATCTGAAGTATATCCAAGCAGATCTAAAAAGAAGAAACTTACAGAAGTTGGTGGAAGATTGGACACATGGGTGTCCCGATCACGGAGAATATTGCCCCAGTCATCCTTGGAATAGCGATGCTTAATTTTATTTCGGATCAAAGGAGGAAATTCCTTCCTCCTTTCGCCAGATTCTGGGTGCATGGGAGCCTTTCCCTTCCTGGATCGCGATGAAAAAGTCATCTGCTATAGAAAACACTTAAATTGGCGAGGGAAAAATGAGAAAATGAGCAAAAATGGAAGAAAAATCAAATGGGCAACAATGACCGCGGAGGAGGCGCTGAAGAAGAATGAAGAAGAAAAGGAGAAGTGAGTCCCCTCCTCTCTCTCCCGTCACTAATAATGGGAGGAAAAATGATTTTTCCTTTTCCCCCTCCAAAGTTTGAAGCTGCGACACTTAAGTCCCAGGTTCCAGAAATTGCAAAATGGCCCTAAAGCTTAACGAAGAGTTAACAAAAGTAATTTTGTTAATCCAAATTCGACGGTCATCCATCCAAGGGCAAGGAAAGAATGATGTCCCCAGCAGATCAGCCGCAAAATAAGCAAAAAAAGCCAGGAAATTCAGGCGGCAAAGGTAAGAATTGAAAAGAAAAAGAAAGAGAGAATAATATGAAAAAAAAAGGGAAAAAAAGAGGGCAAAAGAAAAATAATAAGCATGCCAAATAAGAATAAAAATAGCAAGCATGCGAGAAAAAAAAAGAAATAAAAGAAAAAAAAGAGAAAAAAGGAACAGAAAAAAAATGAGAGAGGGAAAATGCATGCAAAAGAAGAGAAAAAGAAAAATGTATAAGTGCATGCAACAAAAGAAAATGCGGCGACAAAGAGAAGAAGTTTTCGGCTGGAGCTAGAAAATGCAGCAAAAAGAAAAACAGCAGCAAGAAGAAAAGAAAAGAGAATTTCAGCTGGAACCAAAAGATACATCAGCAAGGAAAAGAAAATTTCTAACCAAGGTTAGAAAGAGCAACAAAAGGATAAATGCAGCAGCAGATTTTCCATCTAAAGCCGAAAATATAGCGGAAAAAGGGGAAAGGATTTTTAAAAGGCTTTGGAGCTCTAGCAAGTGCAAGTGCGAAGAGCAAAAAAATAAGCGACATGAAATAGCAATAGTAGCAAATAGCGACATAAAGCGACAAGAGCGACAACAAGCGACAATTTGCCGAAAGGGCACGACAAGGGTAAGGAAAGGAAGGTATTTTCCTTTTCTGTGCATTTGTGTGATGTTTGGAAGACTTTCCTAAAGGGGCAGGCAACCCCGGGGTAAGGGAAAGGCTTTGTCCTCCAACGAAGGCTTCGTTCCTGAGGAGACATTGAATTCCAGATATCAATAGCTGTGTTGGAAAACTTTCTTTTAAGGGGCACGCAACCCCAGATCAGAGAGAAATGTTTTGTTCTCCGACGAAGGCAGCGTTCATGAGGAGACATTTCATGCCGCACAGTAGCAGATGAACTACGATTGGTCTGATTCCTTGGCTGAGGATACGTAGGCAGTCTATTTCGGTAGACACGACCATCGCAGCACTTATTAATTACCTTTGCAGCACTCATTTGATAAAGCTTTGCAGCACTTGTTCATTTAGCATTGCGACACTTGCATGACATTTGATCCCGGCGAGTGAACTACGTCTCGGTCTGATTCCTTGTATAAGGATACGTAGGCAGCCTATTTCGATAGGCACGACCGTTGCACGAGTGGTAGTTTAGGTCTTGGCCTGAACTATGTTTTGGTCTGAATTCCTTTATTAAGGGATACGTAGGCAACCTACATTAGTAGGTCCGACCATTAGAGCATTTTATTGCATATCTGCTTAAAAACTACGATAACCTGCTATAACCGACTAAATATGTCTAGGCTATGGAGTTTGGTTAGCATTATAAAGCTGTTGCATTATAAGCATTACTGTTGCATTCCTCTCCTATTTTAATTGCACGAAATTGGAGAGTCTATTGTTTATCAATGATGTTCGTCTACTCTGTAAGCCTCGGGTTATCCGTAGACTCCATCGTTGAGGGGCTCTGTAGACACCCCAATTTCGTACCCCTGATATGTGACTCTGGCAAGTGATATCAAGAACTGTTTAAACTTAACAAATGTCAAGTTACAGTGCGAAAGGCAAAGCAGAATGTGCGAAACAGTAAAATGCGAGGGATAAAAGTGCAAAGTTTGAAAGTTGAACAGTGCCATGGCGCGGCCTAAAGGCCCCATTGGCGCGACGCCAAGAAGAGGATGTGTCCGCTCCATAGCTACTGAGGCCCTCGGTTAACGCGTTGTGCAACTTCGAAGCCTGATGTACTGCGAGATTTGAGCATATATAGAGAATTTGTTATCCCGGATGAGTCCTCTCTTTCAGCTATAAATAGAGGCGTTGAGACTCACTTTCAGAACCCCGGAAAGAAACTGAGAGAAACGCCGATAAAATTTCTCTGTGTCGTCCTAACGTTGAGAAAGTAGTGAGCGAAGTGAAATAGGAAGTGGTCCTTCTATAAAGCCTAGAAACCCTGTCAAAACTCTGCCAAACCAAAAACCAACGGTTAAAGTGATCCCTAGCCCTTTAGTTAGGTATCCACCCTATTTCCCCGGCCCAAAAATCATAAAGTAAGTCGTTACTCTGCCCGAGTAAATATGCTGAAACCACCAAAAGTAAGCCGTTATTCCGCCCAAATAAATAAGCCAAAACCACCAAAACTAAGTTGTTACTCCGCCTGAGTAAACAAGCCAAAACCATAAAAAATAAGCCGTTACTCTGCCCAAATCACAGTAGCAGCAGCATAAAGTTTCCCTCTCCCGAGAAGGACAGAGCGAGCACCCTTCGCTCTAAAAGGTAATAGCCTTTAAGGACATTATTTTTATAAAAGTTATTCTTTAAATCCGGCCCAATATAGAAAATATAAGCCGTTGTGCTGCCCGGATTAAGTTAGAAAATATTATATAAAAAAGCCGTTATAATGTCCAAATATTTTTAAATATATCTGTAATTATTGTAAGGAGACGGCTGCAAGTCCGTAAATAATGTAGCCGCGGATGTATTTGCTTTTATTTTCCCATCTTTTAATGCTTTGTTTATTTGCTAAATAAATATAACAAAAAGCATACTTTAGCCAAAAACCATTTTTGAGACCGAAAGAGCGAGTTGGGTGCCTAGCACCTTCCCAACTCGTAACTTAGCCTTCGAACCCGTTTTGCAATCTCTGGTTTTTCTTTTCTTTTGGTTTTGACTTAAAATAAAGATGACGACTCTATAAAACATTTTGGATCAAGTGGGGTGTCGCAACACTCCTTTCTTGCACTTTTCCGTTTTCCCCTAAAAAAAAGGAAAATGAGAATGAAAGGGTGATGCATTCCTATATCCTGATATCTCCTAAACATGGGATAACTTGATGCAGGAAACTCAAAGCACCCATAGTGATCCAAAATAGGTCATAAGACTATTTTCATAAAATCTATAGTGGGGTCTCGCAACATCCTTTTTTGCACTTTTTCGTTTTCCCCTAAAAAAGGGAGAATGAGAATGAAAGGGTGATGTATTCCTATATCCTGGTATCCCCTAAACAAGGGATAACTTGATGCAGGAAACTCAAAGCTCCATATTAGACCAAAAATCCACTAAAGTCAATCGAGGCATATTCCAACGCACTATTTTAGATAGTACTCTTCTCGCACTTTTAATTTTGTTTTCCCCTAAACAAGGAATGATGGAATGAGAGTATTGGTGTCCCGCATCCGCACGTACGCGCACCCCTATCCAAGGGTGCGCGGGGCGCTGGCGCACGCCGGGCGACCCACAATAGGAGATCTACGTGGTTATAATTTCACTAAAAGGTACCGACCCGCAATTAATCCAAAAAAAATGGAGAAATTGTTGGTCAGTCCACTTTTTGAAGTTTCTAATCGCTAAAGTATCATTTTTTTTTCAACCGGAAAAAGTCAGTTTTGTGGGAAAAATGAATATGATACCCTTAATGAATGAAGGCGCGCGAGGTCACTTACTCAGTGTATTACGCTACATCAAATTTTGCACTGCAATACAAAAAATTAACCGCATCAATTTTTGCACTGCAATTTATTATATTAATTATATAATCCAAATTTGCACCGTGGTGAAACAATTTTTGCACCGCGATACATAATTCTTAATTACTTAATCAAAATTTACACCTTGATTCATCATTTTAATTACACAATCCAAATTTGCACCGCGATGAATTAATTTTTGATTCGCGATGTATAAAATATTATCTATTTCAATTTTGCACCGTGATACAAAATTCATAATGATGCAGACCTTGTCCTCCACCTTCTTTTTCTATTTCCTCCGTCGTAAGTCGTCTTCTTCCTCCTCCTATTCTGCCTTCGTCCTACTGAAAAATCTTTCAACCCAGTACATATTCATTACATTTTCGTACTTAATAAATTAAAAAAACCGTTTACCTGTTGGGGGCATTGCCCTCGTGACATGACCGGACAGGTCGATCCCCGATTCATTGTTCAATAATGGTGATTTTCGAATTAAATGTGTTTGTTAGAGTTATTAAAGAAGACGATGATATTTTTGAAATATTATTTCGAAAAATTGTCTTTTACGATTGAAAAAAAAAAAAGAATACTAGAAGAAAAAGTTCCAAACTTTGAAAAATGGACCAGAATTTTACCAAAAAAAAAAAAAAAAACCTAACATACTAGCTGTTGAAAACTTACGAGGACCGACCCGAATTTACCCACAATTTAGGCCCATGTTAAAGCGGGCGATGTCCTTCACTTTCACCGCTGTACTCGTCTTTCTCAATAACCATTTCCACAACCATGAATAAAATCCATAGAATTTCCTCCCTCATAAAAAAACCCTTGCTCAATCTCCGGCCACTCTCAACCAAACCCCCTTCCAACAAAGGCGGCGGCGGCGAGGACGAATGGAACGACGCCTGGGAGACAGCGTGGCTACCGGAAGACCTGTCGGGGAAAAATCGGGCACCATGGGAGACCGACGTCAATTTCTCAATCTCCGATAATCAGGTGGTCCCGTCGGACGTGGATCCCGAGACGAAGGCATTTGTTGAAGACATGACTGATAATTGGGACCAGAGAAGGAAAAGGAATCATAAGAAGGCGGAAGAAGAGCGACGATTGCAACTGCAGCAGAAGAAGGAATCGAGCACTACTAGTTCGCTGTATAGTTTGGAGAGAGTAAAGAAGGATTATAGGTTAAAGAAACAGAGGGTTCATGCTGGGTTGTGGATGAAAGAGATCGAGAGGATGGAGGAGTCTAAATTAACCGATTCCGTGTTGGGCAGCGGCGGCGGTGATGATATTGAGCGATTGCTGGATAGCGCCTCGGAGTATGCATTTCCTTCCTCTCTCACACTCACTGACTCACGCACACATAACTTCATGACTCGTTAAATTAAACATGATTTTAGGTTCGGTTAAAAGTCATTTTTTACTCAAATGAGCTTGATTAGTGTACAATATACACAGAATTACACATGTTTTTGTTCAATATTATTTTATCATATTAACTGGCCAACTGATTTGAGCTTTGACTTGAGTGGCGCTCAGATGTTACATAAATGACCCGAGCTTTAGCATATGTTGTTTAGCTTGATTCATGTTTGAGGTCGGTGATCATCAGCTTAATCTTGCTTCTATGTTTCAGATTTAGCGAGCCAAACTTGAAATATCCGAGTTTAACTTAACCTCGGCTTTGTTTACATGTCTAGTATCTCTCTGACAAACATCCTTATTGGATTGCATCACTGCTAAGTTAATCTTTTTTTTTTAGGTTAGTTGTATCGGATATTGAGTTAAATTAGCTTGGAACTACATGATCTCCAATTTAAAAGCTCCGGTTCCAAAAATTACTCAATACTAAAACTGGGTCTCAGCATATGTTTTGTGTCTTAAGCCCCAGCAGAATGCAGTTTAGTGTAACAATCTGTTGCCGTGAAGGCTTGAAACTAGGGAACGTGCTTGTAATAGGCACATAATGATGAACTTGAGGTTAGAAATAATAATTGAACAGAGTCGAATAAGAGTGTAGGACTGCTCTTCCACGGAAAAGTGGCTATTCTATCATTTGATAAATTGGTTTCTACACAAAATAACTATAGATATGATTGTGTAAACTGGAAAATAAAATTTCATGATTAAGGAAATTAAAACCATCTGTATTATGTGTCCTGTTATGTTTCAGGGTTGTGACCTAAGAAATACCTTGTTATGCATTATTTTCCCTGCTCATGGACAAGTTTTCCCGATCCTTCTCAGTAGCAATTGAGAGAGAGAGAGATGAACAATGTTATGTATCAATTAACAGCTTCGATTAGGTAATAGCTAAAACAGTTTCCTGCAAGATGTAAATGTTTTGTGAAGGTGGAAATTTCATATTCCTTGTTATCATATCAGGGACACTGTTGCATGGTTTTCATACTGAACATGTAAGGCGGAAATAACTAGACTTGTGTTAATAACATTGCAGGATATTTGATTCTACGAACAACGATTTGAACTCCTCCCAAACCATGAATTCTTCTGAATTGAAAAATAAGCCCGATGGATGGGAAACAACATCAAAGGGTCAAGATGGGAATATCTGGGAGATGTCACAGAGGGAAGAAGACATCCTAGTCCAAGAATTTGAACGTAGAATTGCGTTCAGCAAATACCAGGTCTCTTTTCATTCCCATCACCCACCTGCACCACACATGTACTTATGCAATCCCTTGTTAATGAGAGTTTCTGTTATTACAAGTCATTATTATTTTTGTATTCTGGACTCCATGTTTTTATTTGTGACTATCTCTTGCCACACTTGTGGTGGCTCGCATGTTTAGCCGCAATATCTTGATTCTTATAATCTTAAGAAAAAAAAAACTTATGCAGATAGCAAGTTTCATCAAAACGCACATATTTAGCAGAAGGAGACCCATTGATGGGTGGAAGTACATGATAGAAGAGTTGGGACCAAATGCAAGAAAGGGGAAGGGTAGTGTTTCAAGATTACCAACTGTATCGGATCCATCCACCCAACCATTCAAAGAGGAAAAGATCCCAATTGGCAGCGGTCTTTCTTCAAAGAGCAGATAGCTATAGAGGATATCTTGATAGCTTCCCGAAAATGTGATGGTTAGTCCGGTGGCTTGGATTGTTCATTGTCATCGCTACCTTCAATGTGTGGATGCATTTGTATTTGCAGAACTTTAATTTTTATATTTTTGTCGACAGCAGAATTATACTCGTTATTCTAGTAATTAATTGTCTTGAAGATTAGAAAATTACTCCCTTCATCCCCAAAAAGGTAAAAACTTTTACTCACATTTTATATTGATTTGACTATAGGTTGGTGAGTTGGGTTGTAAGAGAGCGAAGTTCTCTCTTACGAATAATTAAGATTTTTAAGACGGTTAGTAGACCTACTCCCCCCAAAAATAGTTCCTCTTTCCTATTTGTTTTGTTTTCCAAAAAAATTGTCTTATTTCTTAAAATAGTGATAGGTATAGTACAATTTGAAGAAGATACATGCAAGTAAAGTTGTGAGTTTAATAAGTTTGACTAGTAATAAAGGATTAAATAATTATTTGGTCCATGAATTATCCCAAAACTTTGCGTTTTGTTATACTATTTTTTGTATGTGTTTGGTTTCTCGATTGATTTTTTTGTTTAATTCTCCCTTCTTTTCGTTACCGTTATTAAAAAAATTAACATTGGTCAACTTTTTAAACTGTCCAAACTATAGGGAATTATGTGTCAATTGAAAAATTAAGTCATCTTCAACCTTGGAATTGAAATTGAAAATGTTAATAATTTTTTTGGTCAATTCTCATCCACAAAAAACATATATCATCCAATTTTCCCTCATTCCAAAAACTATTCTGCTTTCATTCCTCTTTCATCACCAACCAAGTTCATCTCTTTCTCCCTCATTATACAAGAAGGGCAGAGAAACCGAACACATTTTTGCAACAAACCTTCTACCCAATTTCATGGCCAATTTGCTCCTCCTCACAACACTCCTCACCATCACAAATCTCTGCCTCATCTCCACCGCCATAAAGTCTCTGATTCCACCACCAACATCACCTCCACTAACACCATTACCCTGCCACCCACGTCACAACTACATTACCAACAACAACAACGACAACAACAACTCAACAACATAATCGATGCACTAAACGGTGCCGGTGACTTTGTCGGTTGTGCCAACATCCTCTCCAACACAAACCCATTAATCCTCCCTTTAACCACCACTCTATTCATCCCAGGAAACAACGCCCTCTCCCACGGGTCATTTATCAAATCTTTGCTCTTCGTTGATATTTCAGTGTATCAGATACCAGATGGTATCGTAGAAACCACTGCCAGTCGGATCATCGAGAGATGCAGCAGAACGAGTTTATAGCCGAAAAAGAGCTCATCGGCGGGAAGCATATGCACTGGATCTTCGAGTCTGATACGAAACCTCCAAAGTCTGTGGAGGATACTTCTAGATCTGATTCTTCTGGCAGATCTGCAAGGACTTTTGCCAGAGGCGGAAGCTTCTTGAGTTCAAAAGTTTTAGAGGCATCTTGGTTCCCGCTTAGTTGGGTTTGAGATGGTGGGGGCGCAGTGTTAATATAGAATAGAGTTGCAGAGGAGTTTGAAATTGGAAGAAAGAGAGAGTGGATGGAATGAGGCTCAGGTTACAAGGAATAAATCCCATGTTTAACCAAACATGGAGGGAAGGGAAGGGAGGTTATCCAGTTAACATGACAAAAAAATCGAAAAAGGCAGTGTTAATATAGAATAAAGGTGATATAAACCTCGATCTGTTATGAAAGAACGAAAGTAGCTAGGATTCTCCAAACTGCCTAATGCAATTTCCAATGTAGCTTGTGAAAAAAAACTACAATGGAAGTCACAATAAACAGAAAAATCAAAACAGCAGAAGACTTAATAATAAAGCACGAAATTAAACACAAAAGTTTACCAAACAATCTACAAGTTAATACTTGTAGACCTAGCCTCAAGGCCACAAAGATTTCACTAAAAGAATAATTGTTTTATACGACAATACTTGTGAAATCACACACAAAATATTCTCACAAGATAATGAATCTTGGAGAACAAAAACCCCACATAAACAGGTTAAACAAAACGTGGGAAAAAACAAAATCAGCTTCCTAAACTGAAATAGGAAGCACAAACAGCTTTTCGACTCGATGTTACCGCCGATGTAGCTACATTGACTTTTAGTCGATCGCTTCGGAAAACTTAAACTCCAAACTTCAGACCACGGCTGTATGGCTTTTATTCTCTCTCTGGAGCTCTACACAAAGCACGAATCCTTGCACCTTTATTTATAGTTGTGCGATCTCCTACACACACGCAAAACAGTCCATCTACTACAAGGAAAATGATTAGTTATTAATGAAAAAATCAATAACTTACCAATTTAATGAGATTTGATTACCAAATATCAAAGAACTCAAGAATCATGGTTAGACTAGGATTTATATAAAGATTTAGTTACCAAAAACAACTCCTAAGATTTAGGTCCAAGAAAACCAAAATCTAATTAAATATTTTGTTACCAAAAATGACTCCTAGACTTTAGGATCAAGAAAACAAAAAATCTTTAGGAAAATTATGTTTCCAAAAATGCAACTAAAGATTTTGTTACTAAAAATCCACTAAAAACTTCATGACCAAGAAAGGTGAAAACAAGACCAAAATAGGTCATGCCTATTTTGCCCTTACATGTTATGTTTTGTTGTTGTATAATCTTTTTGAATTCCAATTCCAAGGTTGAAGATGATATCTTTTATAATTGGCACATTAACTCCCTATAGTTTTGACATTTTTGAAAAGTTAGCTCATGTTAATTTTTTAGTAACGGTAACGGTAGGAAGGGGAATTGATCAAAAAAATCTAATTGAGGAACCAAACGCATACAAAAAAAAAAAAGTGGGACGAAACGCAAAGTTTTGGGATAGTTGAGAGACCAAATAATTATTTAATCCAATAATAAACCACACGAGTGCATCTTTTTTTTTCTTTAATGTTTTCCCATTTCTTGATTCTTGATTTGTTATACTCCCACCGTTTTAACTAAAGAATCTCCATTTGAAAAATTTAATTATTAAGGAGATATATTATTGTCATTAAAGTTTGTCATAATTACAAAAGTACTTAAACAATAGCAATATGTGATTATATCACAAGTGAAGTATAAAGGTAGAGTTGTCAAATAGGGCAAAAGCCCGCGGGCATGCCCGCCCCGCCACCTATTAGGGGCGGGTTGGGCTGAGATATTCAATATCCGTTAGGATGCGGGCTTTTTGGGCTTTGCCCGTGCGGGCCGCGGGCTTTCGCGGGTTGGGGTGGGGCGGAGCGGGTAGCCCGCATATTCATCAATAATCAAAATTCAAAGCGGCCCAGGCCCATTTACTCTTTAACTTTAAGGAAGTAACCTGTAATTGTAAGCCTAAAGCCTGTAAAGGTTAGGGACTTAGAGCGTCTACAGTCTACACAGTGAGTCCGTCACACACACTCTCATTTTCATCTCAATTTTCTCAAGTCTCATTGTCTCAGCCTCTTAGATCTCACTCCGTCACTCATCTCAGTCGTCTGCCTCTCTCGAAGACCGAAGAGTGATCAAGTCTTCGTCAACCGATCACCGACAAATGCTCACCGTTCACCCTTGCTAATCCTTCGACAGCCGTTCACGCTTTCCTTGCATCCAGATCCCGGCGTGTGGAATAATGTATCATAACCAGTTGAGACTGGTCGGATACAGAGGTCGAGACGTTAGTCCTGACTCCCTAATCTACTCCGTTGAGTCCAACTTTAGTCTCTTCTCTTCCGCCTCCGCTAGCATTGAACGTTGCTCCTCCGCCTCCGACGTTCACGATCACGACTCACTCTCTTCCGACATCTCTGCGGTAGATTTCACTCCATTTTCCGACGAAGCTTCTTCCGCATTTCCACTCGTCAATACATGCATTTCTCCTTTTCCCTGAATTTTAGTGTAATTAATTTGAGCTAATATCTTTGAGTCTCATTATGATGATGCTTCTTGAAATAACGATTTAGATAGCAAATTTACAAAATATATGTTGCTTTTGCATCATATTGAAGAAAAAGATGTTTGAACAGTAGAATTATTTCTGTGTTGTATTATTGTATATTGAGATATAGTGATCAATTTGGTTTTGCAGCATTGAATTTGGCAACGCCCGTGAATGATTAGAGTTTTCTTTTGGATGATGAAATCTAGAACTTTAATTTTGATTATTTCTATTTGGAGGAGTTTAAATCCTAAAATGTTTGATTTTGAACCAGTATTTGGCAGGACATGGTTTCTGTAAGGGTTTGCGGGGTCCAGATCCAAATCTAAACCATAGCACCATACACACGAATAGTCACCTGACCCGAAAAGTTGAAAAAGCAATAAGTTATCACGCACTCTCTCGCTCATAGCCTTCTCAAAAAGTAAATAAACTCATTTTTTGCGGGTTGGCCCGTTTTGCCCGCGGCCCTACGCGGGGCGGATTGGGTTAGGAGTTTCTATGACCGTTATGTTTGTGGGCTTTGCCGCCCCACCCGTTCGCTTTTCACGGGCTTTTCGAGCTGCGGCAAACCCGCCTCGCAGCCCGTTTGGACACTATATAAAGGTAAAATATTATAGAAATTGTACACACTTTCTGAAACATCAAAAAATAATATGATACACCCTTTGTCTGGAACGAATGAAATATTTATAAAATGCTAGAATATTACGTCGACGTTTTATGTAAAAGTCTAATGGAATATTTTGAGTGAATATTTCACTTCTAAGGATTTTACTCTAAAAAATTATGCCTACAATCTTTTAACTTTATGTTCACATATTCTAGAAACATCTTGGTTATGCTTAAATAGTTTGTGCAATTATGGTCAGTAATACTTAGGGTGAATTACACAAATTATCCCTATACTTTACACGTTTTCTCAAATTCGTCTCAAATTCCTAAAAATCGTTATTGTACTAAAGCTTGTAACGTAATTGGTCATTCCGTCCCAGTCCGTTTTATTATTTTTCGTTAGGTCAGCGTCATGCGTCTCACGTGATATTGACCGGGGTAGAATTGTCAATTGATTCTTTTTTTTTTGAAAAGACATAAATACTCAGAATATTTTTGTTTTTTAAAAACTAGATATACGGGTACCAATGTAATTAACTAAATAAAAAATATTAAACCCCTCCATCCCCGTCCTTCCTCGTTTCTTTCCTTTCGACTCAACATGGTTGCCACCAGCTCCCATTACCGGCGAATCAAGAAGTCGACAAATTACTAGGGAAATTACTATGCAATCGCATCCACAAGCGGTTTTGGACACGGAAACAAATATTCAAGTTCAATGAAGGCGAAGCTACGTGCTTATGTCAAAAACTAGTCTAGAAAGCGAGAAAAGGTGGGATTCTTGTTAGCGTGAGAGAGTTTGGAAAGGAGGGGTTTCTCCGTTGAATGCATTATCTCGACTTACACAAAATATACGTCCACAATGGTTTTTAACCTCCGGTTAGTTAGTATCTCCCTAACAGACTTTATAATCTAACAAGAAAGTCCTCATCTATGATCTAACTATCCTTACCAAATGTATTGTAATTACATTTGTACCCCCAATTAAATAACAAACTTTAACAACATACTAACGAAAAGCAGAAGACTAACGGAAAAAGAAGGCTGGAATCACGGAGGCTGGAATAAGCCGGAATTCATCTCCGGACATCAACGAATGGGATCTTGGTTCAGCGTGTAGAATCTCGTATATCCTTCCTTATACAATGAGAGTGAATGGCATGTGCTTGATGTGGAGCAATACTATTGTCAATACCCACTCCCACAAGGTGAAAGTGGGGCAAAACAAACACTTTCAACTTGGATAAAAGAGAAACAATGAGGGACTTTACCCAAAGACTTGGTAAAGATGTACGCCACTTGCAATTTAGAAGGAATATACAAAGGCTTGAGAAGACCTGCTGGACCTTTCAGGACAAAGTAGCGATCAATTCAATATGTTTTGTTACGGCATGATACAGGGATTGGAAGCAATAGCAATGGCGGCGAAGCGTGCCGCATGATAAAGCTGGGCTGGAAGAGGAATATGGACTTGCAGATCTTTGAGAAGAGCATGAAGCCAAAGAACCTCACTACTAACTGTAGCTAAAGCCCTGTAATCTGCTTCAACTGAAGACCTAGCAGTAATAGACTGCTTCTTGGACATCCAGGATAGTAAAAAGTACCTAACATGAGGCAATACCCGGTGAGACTTCATCATTCGGATTGCCCCAGATCCTTGTCATAATCTACGAGCCTAAGATCATTTGTAGAAGAGAAATAAGCCAAGTCCGGAGAAGTCTTGAAATATCTCAAAACTACGAATAAAGACATGAGGTGGATTGGGTTGGTTTGTGGACAAAGCGGCTCGAAGCATGGGGCTAAAGGCTACATCGAATGCAGTAATTGTGAGATAAAGAAGCTTACCAACCAGCGTATAAAAGCTAGGATCGAGACAAAGGGTGCTTGAGAAGACAAATAGTTTTCATTGGGGTCTAAAGGGATAGAAAGACACTTGGCATCCTGTAAACCTGCAGCAGCAATCAGGTCGAGTGCATATTTTCTTTAACACAAATGAAATCCACGAGATGATCCGGAGACCTCGATGCCCAAATAATACTTGATTGGACCCAGATTCTTGGTACTAAACTTGGCATTCGAGAAAATGTTTAAGGGATTGATAGCGGCGAGATCATTCCTGTGACAATAATGTCATCCATATAAACTAACATGGTGTGTGAAAGAATAACCCTTGGTCGAGTGAACATTGAGTAGTCGGCGTGAGGCCGAACAAACACTCGAAGAAGAGCTTTAGTAAGCTTGGCAAACCATTACACGGAGGCACAGCTTAAGTCCATATAAAGACTTCGAAGTTTACACACCAAACGGAAGACCGACCAACGAGAATAACAGGTGGTATGGACATATACACCTCTTCCTCCAAATCCCGTGGAGGAAGGCATTATTGACATCAATTGATGAACCTCCGGTTTTGGCGGAAGGGCAAGGAAAGTTAAATGCAGATACCATCTTAGCTACGGGAAAAGGTCTCACGGTAGTCAATACCAGATTGAGTATACCGCTTTGCAACTAGTCGGCCTTATACCTCTACATACCGCCATCTGCAAGAAACTTAACCTTGTAAACCCACTTACTGACCAACGGGCTTTTGCCCAGGTAAGGGGCCTGACACGCCAAGTATTATTAGCCTCGAATGCTACTAATTCTTCATTCATTGCATCAACCCAATGTTGGTGTTTCACTTTGTGTATAGGAAGCAGGTTCTACATGACTAGCTAAAGCATTAATGAATGAAGTGTGAGGATTGGAATGAATTTTATGAAGGGAAGGAACATCAAAGTCCTTAAGCAAAACATATGGGAATCTAGGTCTAGTAGACTGCCTAAGAGGAGGAGGTGAAGGAGTAGGAAGAAGAGAAGGTAAAGAAGAACGTGAAAGAAATGGTGCATTAAATGAGAAAGTAGGAGGTGTAGGTGATGGGGAAATAAAGGGTGCAGGAGATGGAGGAAGAGGAGAAGGTGAAGGAGATGGTGCATCGGATGAGAAATTAGGAGGTGTAGGTGATGGGGAAATAAAGGGAGCGGGAGATGGAAAGGAGAAAGAAGTGCTAGGATCATCATTGGGCCAAGATACATGTGGAGTAACAGATGGTGGAGATGCAGGAGAAGGCTGAGATGTAAAGGGAAAAATATGTTCATGGAAGATGACATGTCTGCTAATGAATGTGGATTTGGTACTTAAGTTGTAAAGAAGATACCCTTTGTGACCAGGAGGATAACCAAGGAATATGGATTTGATGGCCCTAGGTTCCCGTTTGTCTGGGTTATGAATTGAGGCATAGCATAGGTAGCCAAATGACTTCGGATGAGAGTAATTAACTTTAGTGTGGAATAAGAGTTCAAATGGAATTTGGAAAGAAGTGGCACTGGTAGGAAGTCTATTTAACAAGTAGGTGGCAGTCAATAAACAATGACCCCAGAAATGTTTAGGAAGGCCTGCTTGAAATCTTAAGGCTCTGGTCATTTCAAGAAGGTTTCTATGTTTTCTTTCCACAACACCATTTTGTTGAGGTGTGATTGGATAGGATGATTGATGTGTAATACCAAGGCTTAGAAGGAAAGGGACTACTTCTTTATTAAAAAAATTCAGTACCATGATCAGTTCTAAAGGCTTTAATGTTGGTCTGAAATTGTGTATGCATATAAGCAACAAAGTTTTGTAAGACCTTAAAGACATGATACTTAGTGGAAAACAACAAAAGTCCATACACATCTTGAAAAAACAATATCTACAACCATTCATAGTTGAAACCTTATATGAACCCCAAAGGTCACAATGAATGAGATCAAAACAAGCATTACTATGAGAATCACTAACAAAATGAGAGTTTATCTTTGTTTAGCAATAGGACATTCAGAACAAAAGGAAATACAATCAAAGTTCATTGCCTTGGAAAGAAAAACAAAAGACAACTGAGGTATTTTCTTCAAAGTATGTAGAGATGTATGCCCTAATCTTCTGTGCCAAAGTTTATATGATTGCTTTGCTAGGAACTTCAGCAACATTGCCAGAAGATTAAAGCCAGAAGCACTGTGATCAGAGCATTGTCCATGTAACATAAACAATCCTCCTTGAAGATCACCAGTGGCTATGATCTTCTGCCATTGGTCCTGGAAAGTGCATTTGTTCTTAGTAAATGCAATAGGTGTATTGATTTTGAGAGAACAATTTGGAGGCGAGAGGAGATTGAATTTAAAAGTGGGAACTAGAAGAACATCATGGAGTGTGAGTATGGGTGTCAAATGAACAGAACCTTTGTGAGTGATAATGGCATGATCGCCATTAGGAAGAGATAACATGATGTGCTTAGATAACTCAACAACAGAGTGCATGAATTGAACATAAATACAAATGTGGTCTGTGGCCCCTGAATCAACTACCTAGGCAGTGGCATCAATATTGTGAACAGATGCCACAAACTTATCATAGCAACAAGTGGAAGAGTTTATACCTGAAAAGTGTGTATTGGAGAAGGTAGATGCAAAAGCCGCAAGGTGATCTTCGGGTGATCTTTCCCTTGATGGTCATGACTTCATTAAGCTGAGCCTTGAGATATTCCATTTCTGTTTGTGCAGGTTTCTCTTCTTCATGTGCACTCTGAACCTGCATCACCTTAGGTCCATAGCCCCCATTACCACCATTTGAGAATTTCTGCATCCCACTACTGTGATTGCCCTTGTTTTGTTTGGTTGTATCATTAGAATGTCCAGGATGCCCTACTGGAAACCCATGGAGCTTGTAGCACTCAGCCTTAATATGCCCTTCCTTATTACAGTGATTGCAATAAATGCCCTTCTTAAATGGAGCCCTTATATACCCAGCCTTATTGTTGTTATTTCTATAATTCCCAGTTGTTTTGTTATCCCTTTTTGTGTGATCCTTATAAGTATTTGCTGCTATGATATTCAGTTCAGAAATATGGCCTATTCTCAGGGATTCCTCTCGCCTCACCATGTAATAGGCCTCACCAAAACTAGGTAGTGGTTTCATTCTTAAAATTTGACCCCTTATATTTGCATAGCTATCATGTAGACCCATTAGAAACTGCATTAACTTCTTTCTTTGTTCCCTAGTGTGTTGTGCTGCAACTGCTCCACAATTGCAATCATGACAGGAACAAGCAGTGACTGTGTCCAATGCTATACTTTCATCCCACAGTCCCTTCATCTTATGGTAATAGGACTCTACAGAGCCATCTCCCTGCTCTAGTTTGTGTAAGTCTTTCTCTAGTTGGAAGATCCTATGGCCATCTATGGTGGTATATCTATCCTTTAATTTAGTCCAAACCACATATGCAGATGAAATGAAACGCAAGCTATTACTTATTTCTTCTGAAACTACATTAAACAGCCATGAAATCACCATGTCATTTGCCCTAGCCCATAAGGGAAAGAGCCGTAATTTGTGTCGAGGACTGGAAATTACCATTGATGTGGGAGGACTTATTCTTAGCAGATAAATAGATTAGCATTGACCTGGACCACGCACTGTAGTTATCGCTTCCAGTAAGCTTGGTGGAGATCAGCACCAATCCTGGATGATCATTGTTGTGTAGAAATAATGGATGCATGTTGGAGTCGATCGGAATTTCCATTGAGGTGGAATTGGAAGTTCTTGCTCCAGCATTGTTCTGTGCTGGTTGTTGATTATCACCACTGGTGGATTGTTCGCCACTGTTGCTCTCCATGTCTCCTCCAGAATCACAATGAAAACAGGATTTGATCCAATCGAAATTTGATATTATTCCAGAGGATCTCAAATCGAAATCGAACTAGAATGATTCAAGGTAAATTCAATCGGTGAAATGATCGAATTGGAACTAAACGAACCTAGATCGAAGGCTCTGATACCATGTTAACTGTGAGAGAAATTGGAAAGGGGGTTTTCTCCATTGAATGTATTATCTCAACCTACATAAAAATATACGTCCACAACTGGTTTTAACCTCTAGTCGGTATTTCCCTAACAGACTTTGTATTGTAATTACATATGTACCCCTAAGTTAAATAACAACTCTAACAACATACTAACAGAAAACAGAAGACTAGCAGAAAACTAGAAGCTGGAATACAGGAGCTGGAATAAATTGGAATTCATCTCCAGACATCAACGAATGAGATCTTGGTTGCTGTGTAGAATCTCTGTATATCCTTCCTTATACAATGAGAGTGAATGGCATGTGATTGATGTGGAGCAATACTATTGTCAATAAAGACCCTTTGCCAAGAATTTAAAACGCGATTCTTCACTATAAACGATCTTCAAATAGGGGGCTTGCTGTGGCTGTGTTTCCCGCACAGATCTGGTGGAGCCATGACTAGAGCTTTTCTAATTTAGTGATTTAGTTCAAAAAGAGGGGGTATGGATCTGGAGATGGAGAGAAGGGATCGATTGGGGTTGCTAATGATGTGGATTGAAGGTGAATGAGGGAGAAACCGAAGCTAGCAAGGATGGTGACCGGAGGTTGGAGGATTGGGAAGAAGAAGTTTGCGTTGAGAGAGAGAGATCGATTGACGGAGGGATTTGTTCTTTTTTTTCTTTTAGCTTTTTTTTTTCCAACACTAAAAACAACATCCTCCTTTTTCGAAAAAATTCATTTTAGCCCTTATTAATCACATGTGAGAGGCACATGACCGAATTAACGGTAAAGAACAAATGACGTTCATCAAAAGAACTTCTGCTGTAAAAAATTAATAATAATAGGACCCAAATCTGATAAAAAAAATTCTTAATAAACTATTACTAAGAATGACTCATAGTCAAGGACCAATAGATACATTAACCCTAAATAAAATTGTCACCTTATTAATATCACCGTTCCAATCATTCCGGCAACGCACCCGTTCTCCCATCCCATTTGTAAATTCCATTCCAGCTTAATAGTAACCTTACCCTTCATCAACCAATACCGTCCCTCCACCTCATCTTCTCTCTCTCACACACTCACGCAGAATCACACAGCCACTCCGCGTTCTATAAATAGGTTCTTTGGCTCTCAACTAAAAAAATATCTATTCAAGTCTTCAATTCTCTCTCTTCCCCCTACCCCCTCTTGCCGGAAAAACGATGGTGTTGTCGAAGGCCATATCGTCGAGCGATGTCTCCGTTCATTGCACTTTTGGTTCGCGATATGTGAAAACGTCGCTGCCGAGGTTTAAGATGCCGGAGGAATCAATACCAAAGGAGGCAGCGTACCAAATAATAAACGATGAGCTGATGTTGGATGGGAACCCGAGGCTGAATCTGGCGTCCTTTGTGACGACATGGATGGAGCCGGAGTGTGATAAGCTGATCATGTCTTCCATTAACAAGAATTATGTTGACATGGATGAATACCCTGTCACTACTGAGCTACAGGCAAGTTCAATCTCTCTCTCTCTCTCTCTCTCTCTCTCTCTATATATATATATATATTTATATATTATATTTGAAATAATAAACTGTTACACACGTAAATAGATGCCATTGGTGGTTTGATCCATTAGTTGCGCGTCCAGCTAAATAACAGTATATTATGGGTTTTGATCGGTTATTTTACTTTACAAAGTTTCTAATCTGTTTTTCTAGATCGTTTCAAAAAAATATATTTATTTTTTAAAAGTTTCTTTTAAAAAATACACAGTATATTAATATTTATAATTAAATTAATTGTCTGTTTATAATCTGTACCTTTTCAAACAAAATGAGTAACTTCTTTGATTCAAGAAAGAACGTAAATATCCGTATTTAATAGTTTATCGTTTCTTATTTAAAATTTAAAAATGTATATAAAGGTAAATGATTTTTTTTTGGGTGTAGAGATGTTTTTTTCGTGAAGTAAATGCACGAGCTTCCACCATTCCAAAAAAAAAAAAGTTTTACTTTGACTTTCTTTTGTTCAATTAGTCAAATTTAGACAAAAAAAAAAAATTAGTAATCCTTATGAAAATTTTGAAAATTGCTATTTATAGGACTTTTAATGTTAATGATCACACTAAACAACTTTATTAACTAATGTTATTAAGATGGATCTCTTGACCTACCCGCAATGTGTTGGTGGGTTAAATCGCAAAAGAAGTGAAGCTCCGTCTTACAGATCAAGACGGTCTTACAGAAAAATTACTCATATTTTTTAAAAGATTTACAACCAATACGACAGAATGAGGGAGCCAATTGAAACACACCAAATCCGATTTATTACCATATCCATTTATTCTAATTTGCTGAATTACAAATGTATTGCTCCACTACATGGGTTAATTACATTTAGGATCTAAATTTTAGTTTATTTTTGCAATTTAAAATCCTAAGTGCCAAATTTTATTTTTACAGTTAATTAAAGTATTATAGTTAATTTGTTTAAATAAAAGAATATATATATTTATTTTAGTTATGAAAACAATTATTTTAAGATGAAAGGAGTAATAAAGTAAGGAGCAATGGTAGATCTGAACCTTTAGTTAGGTCTCTGATCCAGCTCTTCCTAGTTCCTCGGCCCACGCAAAAAATAAAATAAAATAAAGGATTAAATACTCTATCCTTTCTATTTTTTTATCGTTCTAAAATTCTTTCTTTATTTTTGGCAAAGAGTTCCTGTTTGAAAATAATTTTTTTTTATAAAAAATGATATTTTTAGTAGTTCATTAGCAATAAAGTGACACTTTTATATCTTAATTTTTGAAAGTAAACTTTTTTAGTGTAACATCCCAAAATAGAATAGTAAACTCTTTAACAGGAACAAAGGGAGTAATACTGTAATTGTTCTCTGTTAAAACTTTCCTTTTTTAAAACTACATATTTTAATTATAATCACATTCTCAAAGATATTAAATTTTTTATAAATTACGCTAATATTTATAAATATAATATAGTCAACTACTTTTTCTTTAATGATATGTTTAATCAAAGGGAATAATTATTTCAAAACGAAGGGATTAATAAGAAAAAAAGTATTCTTTAACCACAAATTATCGTTTTGGTGGACTTGGTGCACGGCTTAAGAAAACATATTTGATTGAATTATTAATATTAGTTTGATGTATAATTTATTTTAAAACATATGTATATGTGATTAATAATTTAAGTATGTTGAAAAAATAAAAATATAAAAATAGGAATAAAATGATAAAAATATTATATTAAATTTTTTTTAAACAAAATAATTATTTTTAGACGAATAAAAAAATAAATTGGGGTCAGAGATAGTAATAAAGTAGGAGCATGCAAATTGACTCAAGCAACTTGACAAGTTGCATATATATAACAAAATGTCTATATAGTTTCTGTCATACGGGCCAAACGCTAAAACTATATGTCGTGGCAGCGTACTGCGTACACTAACTAGCCCCACAAATTGCCCAAACCATACCGGACGTACTCGTTTTGTCCCCCAACCTTTTTATTACAAATAATTGCTTTTTTTTTTTTTTTTGTAAAATTATGAATTTATTTTTGTTCTCATTCATAGTTCAGTATGCTTATGGTCCTATGGACTCTAAAGTTAGTTGTCTATGTAATCCCCCTCCCTTTTTCCGGTATGAAAGATAATTTTATTTTAAAATGACATTTTTAGTATTTTATTAATAATAAAATAATATTTTTATTTTTTAATTTTTAAAAATAAAATCTTTAAGTGAAACATTCTAAAATTAAATATTGAAGTTTTTACATAGAATGGATGGAGTACTTAAATAACTTAAGAGTCCATTTGCTTAGTTTTTTTTTTTACCGAAAATAAAATGTAGAATGTGCCACATTTTTTTGGGATGGGGGATGAGCATAAAAAATCTTTTGCCACTTAAATAAATGGTTAAAAACCATGCAATAAAGTAAGAATTGAATTCGTGTTCAAATTATTCAATTAGGTTTAGCTCTTGTGGCTCCTAAGGGGGTGGCTCAGTGGTAGAGATGAGACTTCACAATGTGTAAGATCTCAGGTGCGATTCATTCCCATGCCCCCCTTAGGAGGAAAAAAAAAGATTATTTCTTTAAAAAAAAAGGTTTAGCTCTTGTGAACAATATTGGAAAATAAGTTTCTAATGCATAGGCAGATATACTTAACCGTTTTTAAATAAGTCAGTTAACATAGTTACTTTCTTTATTCCGTGTAAAGGGTTCATCGTATTATATTTGGATGTTTCACTTTAAAAGTCACTTATCCATTTATGCATATAAAAAAAACAAAAAAATCAGTATTAAAGCATAAAACATATTGTAATATACTTTAAGCCTATAAGTAATTATTTACTTCATCTGTTTTTAAATTATCGTAATCCATTTATTTTTCGTTAATTCTAAAATAATTATTTTCCTTCAAAACTTTTAATTTTAGAAAAATATTTTTACCATTATACTTATATTTTTTCTATCTATTTTAATTATAATCATATGCTGAAGGACTTTAAAGGAAATCACACCTATAACCAATATTTATAATAAAATTAATTATTTTTTAACAAACGGTATACCACATTAAAAAGAATGATAATTTAAAAACAAATGAATATGTTTTAAGATAAGTCAATTACTTAACATATACGCTTGAACTCGTATAAATTCAAGGTGCACATAATCAATCCAAATAAACTACTTTACCCATTTTATCATAACTCTCTATCCACTAATAAAAAGTTCTCATCTTTTTCGAATCTAGATCTCCTGTATCACTTGAGTGTACCACTGATGTACCACTTTTCATCTCAATCATTGGTTGAGATGCAATGATTGAGATGTAATGATGAAGATGAAAAATGGTACACCAGTGGTACACATAAGTGGTACAGGAGATCCAGACTCATCTTTTTCTAAGTTTTAGCCGAAGAATAAAATGAAACAGGTTGACCTTGGCCTCCTGCCGACATTGATGAGTACCATCATTATATCATGTGGGGGACGCAAATAAAAAAGATGTTTGAAATATTCGAATGATCATTCACACACTTTTTCTCCCCTTTAGATGAGCATATCCGTCCGTAGTTTACGGAAAGGAAAAATTCTGGTGGTTACCATAAAACTCACTCTCTATACTTTATTTTTTACATTAAGACATTATATTTTATGTTTTTGTTGTATGTTATTGAAAATAGGGTGTAAAAAGTATATTTTGGGAGTGTAGTTAGCCCCATCTAAAATACTCCCTCCGTCCTTTAATAATCGTCTTGGTTGACCCAAAAAAACAATTGATTTGATTATTTATATTGATTTAATGTGTAGTTTTCTTTAAAGTCCATGTGTATGTGACCCATAATTAAAGTAGAGTGAAAAAATAGGGATAAAGTGGTAAAAGTGATGTTTTAAAAAGATAAGTTTTAAACTGGATAATTATTTTGAGACGGACGAAAAAAGAAAAGAGGACGATAATTTAGGGACGGATGAGTACTAATCTTAATATAATCACATCGAATCGTCAACTGTGTCTATAATTGTGGTCGCCCTCGTGGGGTGGGTATGCCCACCTTCATTGACTAACCTTCCTTTTCTTCATGAAGAATCAATGGTTCACGAATTTCCTTCTTTTCATTATTGTTTAGGACTCGGTCAAAAATACTTGTTTTCTTTCTTTTTCTTAAAAAAAATTCTTAATAAAGTGTCCATTATATCTTTATTAACCATTAAATAATAAACGATGAGTGACCCACTGATTTGAATATTTGATATTGAGGGTATTAAAGTTAAATTATACTCTCTTCTCCCAAAATTATTGTTCTGCATTCTTTTTTCGAATTTTTTTGCATGTAACTTTTATTTTTAAGGCTATGCTTTTACCTTTTTACTGTTAATTTTTCTCTATTTTAATTATAAGTCACATGCACATGGTTTTTTGAAAAAAACTATAATTATACAAACATTTATAATCTAAGTCAATTGTTTTTCTATAATCCGAGTGTCGAGTCAATGGTCATAATTAAAGTAGGTAGAAAAATCAAGATAAAATGATAAAAATATTTTCCTTAAAAGAAAAGTTGTGAAAGACTATAATTTTTTTTTGACTTTTTTTAAATCTTTTTTTTTTCTAAGGGGGGCCATGGGAAGGGATCGAACCTGAGACCTCACACTTTGTGAAGCTCCATGTCTACCACTGGTTCACCCCCTTAGGGGCTGAAAGACGATAATTATTTTAGAACGGATAAAAAGGGATAAGAGGACATAATTTGAAAAGGGATAAGATGACATAATTTGAAAACGAAGGAAGTATAAAATAGTTAATTTGAAATGGAGGGGATACTAGAATATCATTATTTTGAGTGAGACCTACCCCAAGTACGAATTTAACCGTGGTCTTATTTTGGTACGAATTTAAGTAACAAAATTGATGTGATACTTCCCAACTATCACACGACTATTAACATTTTGTATGAGAGCAACTACCATGTGTAGGGTCTGGAGTAGAGTGTCCAGATATGCTTAATTCCAATAGTGCTATGTGAGTTCCATTTTCTAGGGGCATATTAAACTGATTTTATACCATATTTATATATGGCTATAGTTCATTGAATAATCCGAAACCCTCTAACACAATCCATTGGTGTGATGAGATGTGAGAGGGTGACGTTCCGTCTTATGAAGTAGAATTTGTAAAACAGTCTCATAAAAGATCTACTCTTTTATTAATTTACATGGATAAAGAAACAAGCTTGAGATTAAAAATAACAGGAGATGATGCCTAAACTTACACCCAACTTGTTCTAAAAGAGTGACTAACATTGATTTCCTTATTAATTTACATGGATAAAGAAACAAGCTTGAGGTTAAAAATAACAGGAGATGATGCCTAAAGTTACACCCAACTTGTTCTAAAAGAGTGACTAACATTGATTTCCTTTCAAATCTTTATGATGAATACAGAATCGCTGCGTGAACATGATCGCACATCTTTTCAATGCGCCACTAGGGGAAGGAGAAACTGCTATCGGCGTTGGAACAGTGGGATCGTCGGAGGCCATAATGTTGGCTGGATTGGCATTCAAGAGAAAATGGCAGAACAAGATGAAAGCTCTAGGAAAGCCTCACGATAAACCCAATATTGTCACAGGTGCAAATGTTCAGGTATTAATTTTAATTTTAATTTTCTCTTCACATTTTATTTCTTTGATATACTATTGTTTGAGTAACATACAAATTTATGTCACATTGATTTTTTCTTCAAGTCGTTACCTAGAAGCCATGCTTTTGAATGCCAGCATCATCTTTTTTCTTGAATAGAATGTTGAAATCCACCATTGTTAGAAAATTAGGAAAATAGTTACAATTATTTAAAGTTCACTTCAGTTCAAGTTGAGAGAAAAGTATGTCTATGGGTATGATCTTAGAGTGTAGATAAGCATATTTGCTTTACTTCAACAAATGCGAATCATCGACTGAATTGAATGGATGAGATAAAGATGTAGCATTGACCACATCGTTGGAGGATCCATGGGGGCATTATTAGATAATTGGCGGGATTATGCAGTTAAACAGTTCGTTGTTCTGGTGGAACCAACGAATTACAGAACTAAATGATACAAATAGATATCATATACTTGCGAGTTGCATTCTATTGATTCATGTCCAGATATCATACCTTACGCATAGAGCATTTGATAATGGAGTTATATAGGAAATTTGGAACTGAGTTTACAGATTATATATTTTTATTTGCTCTATCCTTGGTCTTGGAGCAATTTTTTTTGATATGCCTACAACCACTTACTACATTCGGTTGAATTTTTGCTTGGTGTAATTGAAAAGGGAACCTGACGATATATAATCATGTTTAAGCAGTCCATATATTGTTAGACAAATACTTTCAAGTCATACAAGCCAATTTCTAGCAGAAATGCTGTTTTGAAAGAGCTATAGAAATCTATTTTTTGAATGTATACTTTTGTAGGGACCTATTGAGTTGTGAGTTTAGTTATATCAATGCCTTGGTGCAGGTATGTTGGGAGAAATTTGCAAGGTACTTTGAGGTGGAGTTGAAGGAAGTAAAGCTGAAGGAGGGGTACTATGTGATGGATCCCGTGAAGGCTGTTGAGATGGTGGACGAGAACACTATTTGTGTCGCTGCTATTTTGGGCTCTACCCTTAATGGCGAATTTGAAGATGTTAAGAGCTTGAATGACCTATTGGTTCAGAAGAACGCTGAAAACGGGTATCCTTCCGTCTACTTAAAACACGATCTTCATTTTGATTTGATTTATCTAGGAAAATACTAACATCGAAAGAATTAACTTGCACAGAATTTCTAATAGTGGGGGGGTCAAAGAATGTCTATCTATGGGCATTCGCTAGCACCATCTAGTAATTAAAAGACCTGTTTGTATTGGACTAATTTTCTTTGTCCTTTGTTTTTCTTTCTTCTTTGGGTAGATGGGATACACCAATCCATGTCGATGCAGCCAGTGGAGGGTTCATCGCACCATTTTTATACCCTGAACTCGAGTGGGATTTCCGGTTGCCCCTTGTGAAGAGTATTAATGTCAGTGGCCACAAGTATGGGCTTGTCTATGCCGGCATTGGTTGGGTGATTTGGAGGAGCAAAGAGGACTTGCCCGACGAGCTCATCTTTCACATCAACTACCTCGGAGCTGATCAACCAACATTCACCCTCAACTTCTCCAAGGGTAATCAACTCATTTACTTACTCAAAAATCAATCATGGAAACTGTACTTAAAAGCATTGGTTGGAAAGTATAACAGGGTCAATTTTGACTATTCATCCCTTCTCTGATCAAAGATATGTCGATTTCCAGGTTCTAGTCAAATAATTGCACAATACTACCAGCTAATTCGCTTGGGTCATGAGGTAAGTTCAAAATGAAATATCACAGAAATTATAAATGATATAACGGATCATGTGATTATTTTTCATCTATCAGGGATACAGGAACATTATGGAAAACTGTCAAGAAAATGCGGTGGTCCTAAAAGAAGGATTGGAGAAAACGGGGCGCTTCAATATAGTCTCGAAAGACCATGGAGTCCCACTAGTAGCATTCTCTCTCAAAGACAACAGCCAACACACTGAATTTGAAATATCAGATATGCTAAGACGGTTCGGATGGATCGTGCCAGCTTACACAATGCCTGCCGATGCACAACACATCACTGTCCTTCGTGTTGTTATAAGAGAAGATTTCTCGCACACCTTGGCGGAACGACTCGTGGGTGACATCGAGAAGGTTTTGCATGATCTTGATATGCTCCCTGCCCGGGTCACCGCTAAATTGGTAGTAAATGAAGAGAAAGGCACGGCAGTGAAGAAAACTGATGAAGAAGTGCAGAGGGAGATTACTACTGTTTGGAGGAAGTTTGTTGCTGAGAGAAAGAAGACGAGTGGTGTGTGTTAGTTGTTATTTCTACAACCTTGAGGGTTGTTTTTAGCAAGCTCTCAATAATTACCCTTTTTATGATTGAATGTTGGCTTGATGATTTAGTATATTGGAAAGTATATTTTCCCATGGAGAGCAGAAAGAAAATTTGTATCGGGACGAGTATTTGTGTATTATACATTGTCTTGTAAGAAGGTTCTTGTTTTGTGGTTTTTATGTAATTTTCTTTTAAGGATCAATACATTTTTGGTCCCTCAACTTTTTCAAAAATTTTAGTTTGGTATCTCTTCTCTATTTTTATTCGTTTAGTTCTAGTATTTGTTTTTTGTGTGAGATTCCCCTTTTTGGTGCATTAATTTTGATTTTTTAATTTTTTTTTTGATGCCTTAGAGCATCCTCAATGGTGCTTGTTCTTCTGTTGATTCTTAGCTGAGTCCCACTACCACTACACATTAAGAATTTCTTACTCTAAAAATTTATCTTTTTATTGGTACTCATTCCTTCCTTTATTTTTAGTTGAATCCTACTACCAAATAATTTACTTTACTACTTACACAATTTTTTTATTTTAATACTTTACAAATAAATTAATTTATTTATAATTTTAATTGTAATATTAAATATTACAAAAAAAATTAATATCTTTCGTGGTCATTCTTCATTTAATTTGCAAATAAATTAATTAGTACGTATATTATTTTATAAATAAATTAATTCGTGAAAGGAAGAAAAATGAAATAAAATGGGTGAAATTTAAAATAAAATAAAAACCAAAAAGAACTATTGAAAAATAAAAAGGAAGGGTCAAATAATTATTTTTTATTAAAAAAGCAAAAAATTTCAAACGGCCACAGTTTTCAAAAGGACAATAAAATTTCAAACAGCTTCATCATATGTGGCGCTTTTTCCGCTCACGCGAGTTTTGGGAGTTGTGACGCACTGTGTCACACATTCTCTCTTAGCGTGGGCAAATTTTTTTGACAAAATTTACAGAATTCTTAACTAAGAATTCATCATCCTCCATTATTCTAAAAATTCCTTCACAATGGTTATTCATTCTTGTCTTATGAGAATTTGTGGAAGAATAGGCCCATTGAAGATGCCCTTACTCCCAATTAGGGGTGGAATCGGGACAGGACCTGTCCCGATACCCTTCATCCCGATCCCGTCTCGATAGATTTCGAGATTTTAATTTCCTTCCCGATCCCGTTCCCGATAAGTGTCGGGACCCGACGAATCGGGATCCTGACAAATCGGGATCCCGATAGTTCGGGATATAAAAATCCCGTAATCCCGACTATAATATTTATGAACAATATTTTCTGACACTAAAATATTTTTAAAATGTCTCCATCATAATTAAGATTTCAAACTATATATTTACAAAATATGCTTGAATATTTACTTAATGGTGAATATTGTTAAATTTTCCATTATGAACAAAATGCACCCCTCACTCGTAGGAGAAGAGCTACACTAAGCGTAGAAACGTGATAGAAAAAAAAACCACAATATTAATTGTGAAAATAAATTTAACAAACATCATTAAGTAATTTTAGCAAACAAAAAATAAACATTGTTTAACACTCACAAAATTTATTAAAAAATAAAAATAAAAAAAATAAAAATAAAAAAATTAGTCGGGACGGGTCAGGAATCCCGACGGGATTGATAATTATCCCGAATACCGTCCCGTAATATATCGCAACGGGAAAAATCCCGACAAAATCGGGATCAGGAAATGTCGGGACGGGATCGGGTGGGGCATTGAGACGGATCGGGAAAAACGGGACTTTTGCCAGCCCTACTCCCAACTGACTCAAAATTGTTTGGAATGAGTGATCTCTTAATCGGATTATGATGTGTTAATACATCAATACTCCCTTACACAGATTAACGAAACTTATAAAATGTAGTGCAATTATTATTGACAAGTTGAATAATTATTTTTATCGTTCCTCTTAACATCTCTCTTTATATCATTTTTTTTCCATAAAGTTTGAACAACACATTTAATTAGAGGGTAATTAATAAGGACAATTTTAGCAAAATGTGAATGATATTTTTTTTCCTCTAAGGGGGTAATACTTTATTTAATGGATTTAAAAAGTAACGTATTCGAATTCTGTTATCTTTTCATCTTGGATTGTTGCTTCATGCATGTTTTTGTTTGTTTGTTTGTTTCTCAAGTATCCCAAGCTCGAAAAACTGGAAGCACAAAATTCCCTCAACAACCCTAAAAAACACCATAATCCAACGAACTACTAATGTGTAACATATCACATAAACCCAACCAAGAACCAAAACATACGATGTTGTCTTATTCCTCCTCAACCCAATCATTACAGCAGTAAAATTTATAATGTAAGGCGCCCAAATAAAATCCAACCTCAACCCAATTTTAGGTGCAACAATCTTGTAATCAACCGTCCCTCTTCTTTGTTATCTCTCCTCTGGACAGTCTTCTCTATCCCCACAAATAAGTTAATTTCTCAAATACCAGGAAATTGAACTGGTGAAACACTTTCAAACATCCCAGTAAAAAGGGGACCATGTATATTTTAACTTTGTATGAGAATAAATACGCAATTCATTTAAAATAATCTGAATCGAAGAGTCATTAACAGCTCCACAACCACAATAGTGCATCTCATCCATCGTGCACTTGGCTCCACTTTTCTCACTTAAGTGATTGAATATTAAGTTGAAGAAGAGAGCCACTATTGTGAAGCAAAAGTTTACTTATAAAAATATTTTTCTCACAAGCATCACACAACGCGCTAGTCATCTTCTCCTCTGTATTCAACATTGTGGTGATATCGATCCTTCTTTGTTCAACATTGTGGCGAAACCGATTCCAAAATAGGTCAATTTGTACCCAACTTAGTTGAAACTAGAAGCAACAATCCCTCAACAATCCTAGAGAAATACCAAAATCCAACGAACTACTAAGGTGTAACATATCCCACAAACCTAAACCCAGTACCAAACATTTGGAAGCGGTCTTATTTCTCCTCAACACAGTCATTACATCAGTCAAATTTGTAGCGTAAGACGCCAAAATCAAATCCAACCTCAACTCAATTTCAGGCCCAACAATTTTGTAATCACTATGCCTCTTAAAAAAATCACCTTTGTTACGGATGAGGCGCCGAATGGCCATGCACATGCGCAAGAACATAACTAAACAAGCTGTGGATATTAGTAATTAAACTGCCACAAAAAAATCTTTACTTTTATTTTCGTGGGGTTTGATGGATCTTGGGCTTAAAATGTTTACAATGGACCATTTTACCAACACTCCAAAACCACGTTTAGTGTCTTTATACAGAACTCAACCCCACGTTTAGTGTCCTTATAGTCCGGTAAATGAATCGCAACAGATCGGGAGTTTTGTACCGTGAACAGTTACTCTTCGTCCATCTCTTTTCTCTTTTCCCAAACGTCTGTCTTCTTCGTTCTTTCTCCTCTCCATAGTTTTCTCTCTCACCACAAATAAGTTAATCTCTCAAATAGCAAAAAATTGAACTGGTTAAACACTTTCAAAAATCCCAATAAAAAAGGACCATCTACATCCTAACTTTTTATGAGATTAAATAAGCAATGCATTTAGCATAATCTGAACCGAAGATTCATAAACAACTCTACCATAGTGCATCTTACCCATCGTGCACTGGGCCCCAAATTTCTCGCTTAAGTGACCGAATATCAAGTAGCGGAAGAGGGCAACCATTCCGAAGCAATAATTAACATATCAAATCTTTTTCTCATAAGCATCACATAACGCGCTATTCATCTTCTCTCTCTTTTCCTATGTATTCAACATTGTGGTGAAACTTACCCCTCAGTATTCAACATTATGACAAAACCAACCCCAAAACAGGGTCATCTATACCCAACTTAGTCGAAACTAGAAGCAAAAAAATACATCAACAACCGTAAAGAAAGACCATAATCCGACGAACTACTAACGTATAACATATCCCACAAATCAATCCCAATACCAAAACATTCGGTACTGCCTTATTCCTCCCAAACCCAATCATTACGTCAGTAAAGTTTATAATGTATAACGTCAAATAAAATCCAACTTCAACCCAATTTCAGGCTCAATAATTTTGTAATCACTATGCCTTTTAAAAATCACCTTTAACCAACTCCATCTTCTCAAAGCTCAAAACCAAATTCAACAAGGAATCGAAAAACAACCTTAGCTATGAATCCTTTGAAACAATAACCCATGACCCATTAAAATATTCTTAAGCTTCTACTCGACCCAACCTCGAAAACCCATATTCACTAACTTCAATCCTATTATCCTCTGATTTCAAAAGTCCACCAAAATCATTTCGTGAGTTTCTCAAAAAGATTAAAACATCGTGAAGTAAAGAAATGAAAGAAGTGGGGTCGGAAGAGATTGATTCAGTGAGAGTCGGTAAAGGGGAAATAATGATAGAAGTTAAGTAAGAGATTAAAAGAAAAGCTAAAACAAGAGTAATGAAGAAGGCGATGCAGAAGAAGAGCAATTTGTTGCGGATGAGGCATCAAACGACCATGCACATGCTCAAGAACGAACGAGGGAAAAACTCGGGCATAGTGCCATCTGGCATATCGTGGAAGGCAGCCATATTTCTATATACTTGGTCTAACCAGTCGTAGAAATAGTTCTTGTCAGCGCGCATCTGCACAACATGTTCCTGGATCATCTGTTGATCCAACCCAAGCTCCACGATTCAATTGTAGAGGACCTCGAAAGGATCCCCCTCGTCTTCAATGTTAGCCTTTTGAGGATCTTCACGCGCTCCCCTCTCACGTGGCCGGGACGATATTACTAATTGAACTTCAAAATTTTTTTTCTTTACTTTTACTTTCGTGTGGTTGGATGGATATTGGATTTAGAGCGTTTACAATGGACCATTTTACTAACACTCCAAAACCACGTTTAGAGTCTTTTTACAGAACTCAACCCCAATATGGACTCCCTGAAAGAACATAATGCCACGGAATCTCAATATGAAACGATGTTACTGTCAATGTTGCAGTGAATGTTGCAACAATGACAGTAACAATGTGAACTGAAAGTGTATCACAGAAAATAGCAGCGGAAGTTTTGTTTTCAGATTTAAAAACAAACAGACTTAGGAAGACAGAAAATCACACAAAAACAATCTACAAGTATCAAACTTGTAGATCAAGCCTCAAGGCCACACAACTTATATAAAAATCAACACTGTTTTTATACTCAACAGTTAACAAAAAAATCTCACAAGATATAGAATCTTGGAGAACCGAAAAACCCACATAAACTACTAGAACAAACGTGGGAAGAAAGACTAAGAACATCTACCAAAACAACGAAACAAGCTAAAGCACAAAAACAGAACTTCAGGAAACACAAGGCCGTGTTCCTGAAGTTTCAAACAAAGAAGAGAATGTAATCGTGAAGCAACAAAGTAATCAAGCCGATAAATCGATGAAGCCGACAATGGTGTATTCTCTCGAAGTTTCACACGCCTTTCCGAAAGGATAAACTGCTCGAACTACAAAGAAGGATGCTCACAGCTTATAGCTTTCGATCTAATCTCTTTCAGCTCACCGCACGCCAAGCTCTCGAATATGGTCAGTAGTTTTTCTCCTTCAAGCTCCCTGAATAGTTTCTCTCTTGTAAGCTCTCTGCAGCGTGTATCTCTTCTTATTCTGCTCTCACAGGTCGCCAATTGCTTCATGATCAGCCTCCAATATATACACAGTCCTGCAAAGGCCACAGCAAAAGGAAAACACAATCCTACTAGGAAAGAGATTAGTTCAATATTAAGAAAGATTATGTTTCTTATTATGATACCTCTAATAACTAAATTATTTTGTAAAGATTTAGTTACCAAAAAATATATCACAAGATATCTTTCCTAACAAAACTATGATACATGAAATAACTAAATTATGTGCAAAGATTTAGTTACCTAACTAATATAACCAAAATCTTTTGAAAGATTTTCCTATAAAAAACAAATCAATCTACCAAAAATAATCTAAACAAAATCTAACACCTAAAATAAACATTGACTAAATTAAAATTCTTCTTTGACCAAGAAAGGTGAAAACAAGATAAAATAGGTCATGCCTATTTTACCCTTACAATCTCCCCCTTTGTTGAACCTTTCTGGTCAAATCAAAATACAAGTGTTTATTCAACACCAATCAAATCACCTAACCTGCATTGGTTAGAAAAACTCATCTCCCCCTGAATTTGTGCAAGGAGCACAAAACAGAAATCATCACCATCACAAGAAACACTTGATCTCTCCCCCCCTATTTGACCGGAAAAGGAAGAGAGATAAAATCATCTTTTAGGAATTCTCAAAAATCAAAGATTTTGAAAAACACAATGAAGTGTTCACCAAGATTTGATCACACCACTTAGCAAAAACTGAGCACATCATATCCAGATTCAAAACCTCTTAGTTTCCCACAAAAATTAGACATCCACTAAATATTTTTCAACATGGAGATTTTTTTGAAAATTGATTTGCACAGTTTGAGTTTAGGACAAAATTTCACCAAGTTGATATCATTGCCAACAATGCATGTCCTAAAATTTTATGCCTAAAAACATGATGACTAAAAGCTAGGCAAAATAAAAAATGCAATCACACACAAGTGATAAAGACCAGATCAAAAAATGTAGTTCCTAATGTTGCTGCATTGGGAGATGCATTCGCCAAAATTGTGATTTTATTTTCAATTTTGCTATTTCTTTTTTTTTTTTTTAATTTTCTCAACCAATTTTCTCTCCCAAGATCATAAAATTTTCACAACAAAAATCCATAGGTACTTTATTTCCCTAGGAATATAGCTCTACTTTATTTCAAGCTATAAAAACATGCCACTTGGAAGCTTTCACACTATTTACCAAGGGAAGCAATTTTGCATTTGATCAACCCATGAAATCCGAGGATTCATAGTCCCAAAAGAAAGGTGCCACAACCTTGTTCATAGGTAGCTCTTTTCCGTTAGGTAGCTTTCACACTTTTTCAATTAAAGGAGTCAATTTTCTCAAGATCAACCCATGAGAACCTAAGTTCCATAGTACTTTGATAAATTGCAGCATCCCTAAATTTTAAAAGGTAGCTCTTTCCTTTGTGGACTTCAAACATACTCAAGAACTGGGAGAGAGAGAGAGAGATTCATAACAATGAAATCACAACAGATTTTGAATGAAATTCCCAAGCAACCACAAGAGACACATACATGTGAGTCAATTGATCTAGAGTGCCCTCTAAAGACAAAATGCAATCATGCCTAATTTTTTTTTTGTTTTTGTTTTTTTAATAATTAACTAAGTGTAAAATCATATGGCACACAAAACACAAGAGATTTCCAAAGATTGAAAAATCTCTCAAAAACAAGACACTTGGCAAATATATCAGCAAGATGATTTTCGGTCCCAACATGTTCAATGCAAAAAATTTACATAATCAACCAAGTCTAAAAAAAAAATGGTGTCTTATATTAATGTGATTAGTTCGAGAATAATGAACTGGATTTTTGTGCTAAGAAAAAAGCATAGGTGTTATCAAAAAAAATAAGGTTAACACATCAATGTGAACACATAATCTTTGATCATTTGAAGCATCCATAAAAGATTTAAGGCTTCTCTCAAAAATATTTTGATAAGCATGCAATTTTTTGAGATTCAACCTTACTTCTTCTCCTTGTGTATATGCCATCATGAATATCACCTATTACTTGAGAGATAGGATGGTTTTTCTGAATCTTGCTTGAAACATCAATTTCCCTCGCTCACCAATCTGACTGATCATCTTCCTGATTTGAATCTGTTCCAGCGACTTCATCTCCTCGTGGTCAATGTTTCTTCCGATGTTGCAACATCCGAACAACATTGGGTGAAACATCCCGAATTTTTCCACTGAACCACCAGATCCGCTGAATCGACCGATCATGTGCAGATTTATGGTTTCGATGTCCGGTTCAAGATTTTGGGGAGATTCATCATAGGACGGCTTAGAACCAGGACATATATCAAAGGGTTCACAATATTTGGACTTGCCTTTGTCATTACTACCCTTAGGAACCCACATCTGTTTAATATATCAAAGGGTGAAACACGTTCAAACATCCATGTAAAAAGGGACCATTTGTATTTTAACTTTTTATGAGATTAAATATGATGAATCATGTATATTTACCGTGATATACTGCCCATATTTTCTTCCCTTATTTTTCTCATTTCCTTACTTAGATAGTATATATTAGGAGAGTTCTATTTGTATTCTAGGATTAGTTGTGATCGGTTGTGATCTTTTCCTTTTCTTTTGGTACACGTTTTCTTGTATAGCCTATAATACTAGGATTTCTATATGAATGAAATCAAGTTCACGCATATATTTTTCATGATATCAGAGCGGGTTCTAAAACCTTAGAACTTCGACATACCCATTGGCCGTCTTCCAACCATGACGGGAACGGAGAAAAGCACAGATGTCGCCGGCACCTCCAACACCACCACCTCCGTGGATCATATGTCTCCGTACTACATCCACACGTTGGATAACCCCGGCCAGGTCTATGTTACTGAGATTCTTCGTGATGGAAACTACGACGATTGGGTCAACGAAATGAGTAATGCACTCTTCGCCAAAAACAAAATTGGTTTTGTGGATGGTTCGATACCAATGCCTGATGAAGATTCGTCGGAATTAATGCGTTGGAGACGATGTAACGCCATGGTCAAAGGATGGCTCAGTAGTGCTATGGACAAGGAGATTCGTAATAGTGTTCGATATGCCAAAACAACCTCTGAAGTATGGAGCGACTTGGAGGAACAGTTTGGCAAAGAAAGTGCCCCTCGCGCCTATGAGTTGAAACGAATCTTGACTCACACACGCCAAGACAAGTTGTCTGTCTCCGCCTACTACACTAAGCTAAGGGGTTTATGGGATGAGATACGCTCCATCGCTCCTATGCCGAAGTGTACGTGCGGCCTGTGTAAGTGTGATATTGCAAAACAACTTGCGGCATTACATGAGAAAGCTCAGTTGTATGAATTTCTCATGGGTTTAGATGAAAGTTTTAGCACAATCAAGAGCCAAATTCTCAGCACAAAACCAATACCAACATTGGGAACTGCTTACCATTTGGTTGCTGAAGACGAGCAGTAGAGGCAGATTACCTCAACTCGCAAGTCCATCGTGGAAGCTGCTGCTTTCCAGATTCACATTCAATCCAAGAATGAGCGAGACCATTAACAGGAAGGGAAGGAGTTTACTGTCTACAAGGGGATGAGGTGTGAAAGGCCGAAGTGCACTCATTGTGGAAAGCTAGGACATACTGTTGAAACGTGTTATGGCATTGTTGGATACCCGGCTAGTTACAAGAGAGGGACACATGAAGGCAGTCAGAAGTCTGATGTTCGCAAGCCAGCTTCCAATCCAAGAGCAGCTGCTGTTGATGCAGAATCCAGCCCCATTCCAGGTTTATCCAGTGATCAGTATCTCAAAATGGTGCAATTTTTCAGTGCTGCGAATAATGCAACACAAGTCCAAGATTCACCCACTGCAAATATGGCGGGTAAGCATGTTACTTCGCAAAACTTGATTATTGATTCGGGGGCTACCGAGCATATCACCTACGATGAGAAAATCCTTGTTGAGCAAAAGGCATCTTCAGTAACCATGCCAGTAAAAATACCCAATGGTGACAGGATCCCAGTTAAAGGAACAGGGGCAACGTTCTTGCCAAATGGGTTAAAAATCAACAACGTTTTGAACATTCCTGATTTTCAATATAACTTACTTTCTGTTAGTCGATTAACGAAAGATAACAATTGTGCCATAACTTTCTTTGATGGCTTTTGTGTAATGCAGGACTTACCTTCGAAGAACCTAATTGGACTGGGTAAATGCAACAATAGTTTATATTGCTTGGAGCCTGTCGAACATAATCTGGCAAAGAATGATCAAGCTTTCTCACGACTCAGAAATTTGGCATTGACGTTTGGGCCACGCCTCCAATGCAAAACTACAGCATATTCATATTGGTAACATTCTTCGGAATGAAGTTGAACCTTATGATTCTTGTATTCTGGCTAAACAAACTAGAAATCCTTTTCCTACTAGTTCTATCAAAACTAAAGCATGTTTTGAATTATTGCATTGTGATATTTGGGGTGATTATCGTACGCCTTCTTTCATGGGTGCTTATTATTTTCTCACAATAGTTGATGATTTTAGTCGAGGTGTTTGGGTTTATCTCATGAAACATAAGTCTGAGGTTGGTCATTACTTGCCTATGTTTTGTAACATGGTTCGTACCCAATTTGGTCAGCCCATCAAAAGAATTAGAAGTGACAATGGCCTTGAATTTCAATCTCATTTAATGCTCGATTATTATGCTGATCATGGTATTCTTTTTGAAACCTCGTGTAATGACACACCTCAACAAAATGGGGTCGTTGAACGAAAACACAGACACATCCTTGAGATTGCTAGAGCCCTTCGCTTTCAAGCTCATTTGCCTATTCGTTTTTGGGGCGAATGTGTTCTGACTGCCACATACATCATCAACCGTTTACCTTCCAAAGTCATTGCCAACAAAACCCCCTATGGGCTTTTACTCGGCAAACAACCTACTTATGACCATATGTGTGTTTTTGGGTGTTTGGTTTATGCTCGTAACAACAAAAAAGGCATTGATAAGTTTGTCGAAAGGGGGAGGCCTTGCATTTTTGTTGGCTATCCACTAAACCAAAAGGGGTATCGGGTTTATGATATGCAAGACAAGAAAATTTACACTTCCAGAGATGTTAAATTTGTTGAAACCAATTTTCCTTTTCAACATCAGCATCATATCACTCCTACTACACCCATTCCCCCTTACATATTTCCTGTTGCATTGCCGTCTCCATCTAACTCTCACATAAATGTTGTGCCCATTTTTACACCAACTGAGACCACCACATTGCCCTCTCAGCCCATTACCGAATCCATTCCAGTTCAGTCCCCTACCTCCCCTCCTGATCATTCTAATTCTCAAAATGTTCATATTCCACCTCCAGATTCCACCCTGATTAGTGCCACTTTGGAGCAGCCCACCATTACTGTGACAACCCATGATGAACCTGCTGCCCCTCGCCACAGCACCAGAGTCAAGACACGGCCCAAACATTTGGACAATTATGAAGTCAGGCTCCCGCAATCACTAGACCATGCATCATCCACATCCGATTCGGGAACTTCTCCGGTATATCCTCTTGCTCATTTTATCTCATCTGAAAAGTTTTCTTCCTCACATAAAGCTTTTCTTGCGGCCATCACTTCACATGATGAGCCTATTCACTTCTATCAGGCTGTCAAAGATCAGGAAAGGCGTGACGCTATGAAACACGAAATTCATGCTTTGGAAGAAAATGGTACTTGGACCTTGGAAACCTTGCTGTCTGACAAAAGGGAAATTGACTCTAAATGGGTTTACAAAATCAAGTACAAACCCACTGGCGAAATCGAGTGTTATAAGGCTCGTCTTGTTGCCAAGGGTTTCAGTCAAGTCGAAGGAATCGATTTCCACGAAACCTTCGCCCCAGTTGCAAAGCTTGTCACCGTGCGTAGTCTTCTTGCTGTTGCAGCCAAGAGAAATTGGCTTATTCACCAACTTGATGTGAACAATGCTTTCCTCCATGGCAACTTGCATGAAGACATCTACATGAAAGTTCCTTAAGGTTTTACTAAGCCGGGTGACACTCGTGTTTGCAAGCTCCATAAATCTCTCTACGGTCTTCGTCAAGCTTCCTGAAATTGGTATAAAAAATTCACCGGTGCCTTACTTCACATTGGGTTTCGTCAATCCCATGCCAATCACTCTCTCTTCATTCTCAAGCAAGGATCCACTTCCGTCTTCGCCCTTATTTACGTTGATGATGTTATTCTTGTCGGGAATGACGCAGATCGTATTCAAGCAGTCAAGACTTATCTCCATGATACTTTCAGCATCAAAGATCTTGGAAATTTGAAATACTTCCTTGGCATCGAGGTTGCACGATCCTCTCACGGTTTGGTTCTTAGCCAAAGGAAATATACACTGGACATCTTGGAAGAATATGGCTTCCAGGGCTGCCGTCCCAGCTCTTTCCCTATGGACCAAACTTTTCGGCTTGATCCAGATGACACCAGTCCACTGGTCGATGTTTCCAGATTTTGCAGGTTAGTTGGTCGCTTGCTTTATTTAACGGTTACTCGACCTGACATCGCGCTGATAGTAAACATGTTGAGCCAGTGTATTTCGGTGCCTCGACAGACACACATGGATGCAGCCATGCGCATCTTGCGTTATCACAAGAATTCTCCTGGCCAAGGCATTTTCTTACCAGCTCATGGACACTTAAAACTTGCAGCCCATTGTGATGCTGACTGGGGGGGGGGGTGCCGCATGACTCGACGGTCTAGATCCGGATATTTTATCACTCTTGGTAATGCTCCTATTTCCTGGCGCACGAAGAAACAAACGGTTGTCTCTCGTTCCTCCGCAGAAGCTGAGTACCGTGCTATGGCTACTACTGTTAGTGAAGTTATATGGCTTCGTTGGTTACTTCAAGATCTTGGTGTCCCTCAACCTCAGGCTACTCCATTATTTTGTGATAACCAAGCTGCCCGACATATCGCCATGAATCCCGTGTTTCACGAACGTACCAAGCATGTTGAAATGGATTGTTTCTTTGTTCGTGAGCGCATCGAGTCCGGTGAAGTTGTTCCCGTTTGTGTCACCACCACCAATCAAGTTGCGGACATCTTTACCAAACCACTTGGCACAGATCGTTTTCAATTCCTTGTTGGCAAGTTGGGCGTTCGAGATCTTCACGCGTCAACTTGAGGGGGAGTGATGAATCATGTATATTTACCGTGATATACCGCCCATATTTGATTCCCTTATTTTTCTGATTTCCTTACTTAGATAGTATATATTAGGAGAGTTCTATTTGTATTCTTGGATTAGTTGTGATCGGTTGTGATCTTTTCCTTTTCTTTTGGTACACGTTTTCTTGTATAGCCTATAATACTAGGATTTCTCTATGAATGAATTCAAGTTCACGCATATATTTTTCAAAATATGCAATGCCGCATAATCTGAAACTGAAGATCTATAAATAACTCCACCATAGCATCTCATCCATTGTGCACTTGGGCCGACATTTCTCGCTTAAGTGACTAAATATCAAGTTTAAGAAGAGGGCCACTATTACGAATCCAGAGTTTACTTATAAAAATATTTTTCTCATAAACATAACACAACGAGCTAGTCATCTTCTCGCTCTTCTTTTTGTATTCAACCTTGTGGTAAAATCGATCTATCTTTTTTCAACATTGCGGCGAAACCGACACCAAAACAGGTCCATCTATACCAAACTTAGTTGAAACTGGAAGCACTAAATCTTTCAACAACCCTAAAGAAACACCAAAATCTAACGAACTACTAGCGTGTAAGTGCTTGTTTGGTGGAGCGTTTTGACCAAAACTCTTGTCAAATATACAACGTTTTCTGTTTGAAAGTGTTTCAATGCAGCTTTTTAAAACCAATCATTTTTAAAATGTGTGGTGTTTTAAAACGCTCCGATTTGGAGCGTTTTAAAAATATGTTGCGTTTACAACTACTATATTTATGAAAATAGCGTTTTGATATAATTGCCCAAACGTGTTTACAAAAAAAAAAAACAATTGCGTATTGAACGATTCGTTTTAAAAACGTAGCTTTTCAAAAAAAGTTGAGTTTTCAAAACACAACACCAAATGAAGCCTAACATATCCATCAAACCCAACCTCTGTACCAAAACATTCGGAAACGATCTTATTTCTCCTAAACCCAATCATTACATTAGTTAAATTTGTAGTGTAAGATGCCCAAATAAAATCCAACCTCAACCCAATTTCAGGCCCAACTATTTTGTAATCACTATGCCTTTTAAAAAATAACTTTTAACCAACTCCATCTACACTTTTAAAGTATTTCAATACAGATTTTTAAAACTCATTGTTTTAAAAATATAAAACGTTTTAAAACGCTCTAATTTGAAGTGTTTTAAAAATATGGTGCATTTACAGCTATTATGCTTATGAAAATAGCGTTTTGAAATAGTTTCCCAAACATGTTTACAAAAAGTAACTTTGTTTTGAAAACTCTCTGTTTTAAAAACGTTGTATTTTTGAAACAGCTGAGTTTTCAAAACGCTGGACCAAATGACAGAAGGTAAGTAAGGGATTAAGAGAAAAGCTAAAACAAGAGTAATGAAGAGGACACTGCGGAAGAAGAGCAATTTTTTGGGGATGAGGAATCGAACGACCATGCACATGCGTAAGAATAGGTCTACACAAGCAGTGAATATTACTAATTGAACTTCAAAAAAATTTCTTTACTTTTATTTTTGTGTGGTTGGATGGAGCTTGGGTTCAGAGCGTTTACAATGCACCATTTTACCAACAATCCAAAACCACGATTCGATTCTTTTTACAGAACGTAACTGTAAGGGTAAAATAGGTCATGCCTATTTTAGTTCTTGTTTCCCCTTTCATGGTAAAATTCATATTTGACAAGTTTTGGTAATTTTGGAATCTACATCTTTAATTAGATTTTGTTAGCATTATATTTGGAAACAAAATCTTATTATGAATCCTTTCTCAACCGGGTATCTAGTCTCCTTCATTATATGGTAATAAAATCTATGGATATGGTAAGAAGATTTTATTTCCTTTCTCTAATTCTTGTCCTTGTAGAAGCCGGTTTGTTTATTGTGTGTAGGAGATCTCGACATTATATAAAGAGGAGCTTGGACATGGGCTGAAGTGTGCAGAGTTTAAGAGAGAAAACCTAAGGAAAAAGGTTGTGTGCAGAAACTTTGAAGATTCAGAAGTCATCCTTCTTTCCAGACGTGCAGCAGTTTGATTGTAGCATCTGATGTTATAACATTGGAAGCTACATTGAGTTCTGGATTGCTTTTTATCTTCTTGTTAAGTTTTAGGTAGTTGTTTTGTTTCTTCCCACGTTTAGTATACTTGATGGGGTTTGTGCTCTCCAAGACTTGTTGTCTTGAGAGAGTCTTTTGTTTTGTGATTTCACAATATTTTTTTTTTTGTAAAACGATTAATCTTTCTAGTGAAATCTTTATGGCCTTGAAGCTAGGTCTACAATCATAGTCTTGTAGATCGTTTTTGGTAAACTTTTGTGTTCTGTTTTCTGTCTATTTGATTCATCTTCCGCTGTTTTGATTATTTCGATCATTGTGATTTCCATTGTAGCTACATCAGAAGCTACATTGGAAACTACATTGGTTTCTCTTGAGAATCCTAGCTATTGTGTTCTTTCAGTAACTCCACTGTGGACTCCCTATTAGACTCTCTATACCTAAAGTTCGGTAAATAAATCGCAACAGATAGGGAGTCCTATATTGTGAATAGTTACTTTTCGTCCCTCTTTTCTCTCTTTTCCCAAACTTCCGTCTTTTGCGTTATCTCTCCTCCCCATTGTCTTCTCTATCCCCACAAATAAGTTGATCGCTCAAATACCGAAAAATTGAACCGGTGAAACGCTTTCAAACATCCACGTAAAAAAGCGACCATTTATATCTTAACTTTTTATGAGATTAAATACGCAATACATTTAGCATAATTTGAAATTGAAGATCTATAAACAGCTCCACCATAGTGCATCTCATCAATCGTGCACTTGGCCCCACATTTCTCGCTTAAGTGACTATGGGGGTGTTTGATGTAGCTTATATGGTAGTACTTATAGCTTATAGCTTTTCATAAGTCATTAAAAATTTGTTTGATTTGAAAAATGGAGTAATAAGTCAAAAGTTAAGTACAAACATATTAAAACACAATTGGTCTCATAAGTCATAAGCACCAATGTAAGTGCTGAAGGCTTATCCATCCAAAAACCGGATGAACAGTCCCCTTTAATGACAATTTCATATTCCAAAAGTACCCCCGTTTTAAATTAAACAGGTTTCCTTCTCATCTTGTAAAGCATCGCTTTCTTTTCTCTTTTCACAACCCGCAGCCACAGTGCTCGAGCCGCCGCCTCCACGCTTCGCCTCCATCGATCTCTTCCACCGGATTTTCAACCACCGTCTTCTTTGCGCGCGGATGGCGGAGGAGGAGTCCACAGGTATTCAACGGCGATTTTAGCTCGGCTCGGCCGACATGTGATTTTTTTCACGTTTTTTCATGGCCATTAGGTATCAGCCGGCTGGGTGGTATTGGTGGATACGATGTCGCCGGAGGAGAGGAGGTTGTATGCCAGCCATAGGTCGTCGGGATCTTTAGGGAGGATCTTGACGGTGCCAAATTGATTGAGGACAATGCTTTTCGCTAAAAGCTTCATGATTGCGGTTGAATTTTGTGGTAATTGAGTTGATTTCTCTTTGCTTGGGGGAAATTTTACAACTTGTTGGTGGGGTAGGTGAAGGGGGATTTCGCTTTCCTCAATTGAAATTCTCTAACTTAGCTTTTGGCATAATCTAAAAATATTTACGAGGGATATTTTTTCTTCTAAAAATAACAACTACTGTACATCTCTTCTTTGGTCCATGTAAATTAGGGCTAGGTTGGATTGGATATTACATTTGGATATTACAACTTATTTGTAATTTTAGGAATTCTCTTTCAAATATAAATTTATTTATAAAAATAATTAACATTATTTGTAACTCTAATTTAAAATTATTTGGAAATAAATTTGATAGTTATCACAATTTATTTTAACAAGGAAAATATTGTATGATGAGGTTAATTTAGTCTTTATAGTTTTATTCAGCACTTTTTCAACTTATTAATCAAACAGTCACAATTACTTATAACAGCTAATCAACACTTTGAAAAAAATAAATCAAACAGCATGTACTGATGAATGATGCTGTTTGATTTAGTTTTTTCAAAGTGCTGATTAGCTGTTATAAGTAATTGTGACTGTTTGATTAATAAGTTGAAAACGTGCTGAATAAAACTATAAAGACTAAATTAACCTCATCATACATAAATTAACCTCATCATACAATCTTTTCCTTGTTAAAATAAATTGTGATAACTATCAAATTTATTTCCAAATATTTTTAAATTAGAGTTACAAATAATGTTAATTATTTTTATAAATAAATTTATATTTAAAAGAGAATTCCTAAAATTACAAATAAGTTGTAATATCCAAATATAATATCCAATCCAACCTAGCCCTAATTTTCATGGACCAAAGAATAGATGTACAGTAGTTGTTATTTTTAGAAGAAAAAATATCCCTCGTAAATATTTTTAGATTATGCCAAAAGCCAAGTTACATAATTTCAATTGAGGAAAGCGAAATCCCCCTTCACCCACCCCACCGACAAGTTGTAAAATTTCCCCCAAGCAAAGAGAAATCAACGCAATTACTACAAAATTCAACCGCAATCATGAAGCTTTTAGCGAAAAGTATTGTCCTCAATCAATTCGCACCGCCAAGATCCTCCCCAAGATCCGACGACCTATGGTCGGCATACAACCTCTTCTCCTCGCGACATCGTATCCACCAACACCACCAGAAAATCTACCGCGACTGGATACCGGCGGTGCCATGAAAAACGTGTCACATGTCGAGTCTGGAGCTAAAAATCGCCGCAGATTGAATACACAGGGGACTCTCCGCCATCGCTGCAAGACGTGGTTGAAAACTGCAATGGAGGAGATCGATGCGGTGGAGGCGAAGGGCTCGAGCACTGTGGCTGTGGCTGTGGCTGAGGGTTGTGAAAAGAGAAAAGAAATCGATGCTTTACAAGATGAGAAGGAAACCTATTTAATTTAAAACGGGGGTACTTTTGGAATATGAAATTGTCATTAAAGAGGACTGTTCATCCGGTTTTTGGGTGGATAAGCCTTCAGCACTTACATTGGTGCTTATGACTTATGAGACCAATTGTGCTTTAATATGTTTGTACTTAACTTTTGACTTATTACTCCATTTTTCAAATCAAACAAATTTTTAATGACTTATAAAAAACTATAAGCTATAAGTACTACCATATAAGCTACATCAAACGCCCCCATAACACAACGAGTTAGTCATCTTCCCGCTCTTCTTTTTGTATTCAACATTGTGGAGAAATCGATCCGTCTTTTTTGAACATTGTGGCGAAACCGACAAAAAAACAGGTCCATATGTATCAAACTTAGTGGAAACTAGAAGCAATAAATCTTTCAACAACCCTAAAGGAACACCTAAATCCAATGAACTACTAACATGTAAGTGCTTGTTTGGTGGATCGTTTTGACTACAACTCTTTCCAAATATACAACGTTTTCTCTTTGAAAGTGTTTCAATGCAGCTTTTTAAAACCAATCATTTTAAAAATGTGCATCGTTTTAAAACGCTCGAATTTGGAGCGTTTTAAAAATATGTTGCGTTTACAACTACTATATTTATGAAAATAGCGTTTTGAAATAATTTTCCCAAATGTGTTTACAAAAAACCAACTGCATTTTGAACGCTTCATTTTAAAAACGCTGTATTTTGAAAAATCTGAGTTTTCAAAACGCTGCACCAAATGAGGCCTAACACACCCCTCAAACCCAACCCCTGCACCAAAACATTCGGAAACAATCTTATTTCTCCTCAACCCAATCTTTACATCAGTCAAATTTATAGCGTAAGATGCCCAAATAAAATCCAACCTCAACCCAATTTCAGGCCGAACAATTTTGTAATCACTATGCCTTTTAAAAAATCGCCTTTAACCAACTCCATCTTCACTTTTGAAGTATTTTAATACAGCTTTTTAAAACGCATAGTTTTAAAAATGTACAACGTTTTAAAACGCTCCAATTTAGAGCGTTTTAAAAATATGGTGCGTTTACAACTATTATGTTTATGAAAAAAATAATGTTTTGAAATAGTTTCCCAAACGTGTTTACAAAAAGCAACTTTGTTTTGAAAACTCTCTATTTTAAAAACGCTGCATTTTTTAAAAACCGAGTTTTCAAAACGCTGCACCAAATGACAGAAGGTAAGTAAGGGATTAAGAGAAAAGATAAAACAAGAGTAATGAAAAGGGTGCCACCGAAGAAAAGCAAATTGTCGCGGATGAGGCGCCAGACAGCTATGCACATGCGCACGAACAAAACTACACAAGTATCGAATATTATTAATTGAACTACCCTAAAAATAACTTTACTTTATTGTCGTAGGGTTAAAGAGATATTGGATTTAGAGCATCCACAATGGACCAATTTACCAACACTCCAAAACCACAATAACAGTCTATTTACAAAACTCAACCCTGCAAAGGACTCCCTATTCCACACTCTATCCCTATAGTCCGTGTAACACCCAGGATTCTTGCATGTGCATTGTGTGCTTGCCTTCATGCTTTCTTGTTGATTGTGAGCATGTTTACTTAGTCTATATATGATTTAGAAATATTCATAAGTCATTCATGAAGCTCTTAACATGTTTAGAATCATGTATGCTTGCTTGTTGAATCGCCGATTCGATTACTTTGTTTTGGCCTTAGCGATTTCCCTCGTTGCTCGTATTGCATGTATTTCGTCGTGCAAAGTGTTCGTTGAGTTCTCGGCCTTGTATTCAGGTCATAACCATGTTTAAACAAGCCTTTTCCATGTCCAAGTTATCCTAGTATGATTGGTGTTTGATTGGTGTTTGATTCGTTAACCATTCGTCGCATGATTCGAGCCTTGTTCTACCTTGTTCCGGATGTTGTTCGGGTGTGTTTCCGACTTGTTTTGAGTTGGGTTAGACCTTAGAATGGTTGCCCATGAGTTTGGGACCATTTAGGACATGTTTAGACCAAGTTCAAGGGCTGGACCATGCGCTCGCATCGAATTCTGATCACCAGCTCGTGGGGCAATGCTGAGAGCATTGCAAAATGAACATAAGCAGGTCAAGTCCAGCGCCCGCCTGGCCTCATGTGAGGCGCCCCGCCTCAAGCCTGAACCAACTTCGAAATTTTCCTGTTTCTCATTGCACGACTTTTGCTCCAAAACTCCTATCCAAAACCTTTTCTAAACCTCACTTAAACCTCCCTAACCCTCCCTACTTATACCCTAACATCTCTAACTAGTTTTAAGGGTGGATTAAGAGAGCTCTAATGATCATTTAACCCACAAAAATATGATTTTAAGAGACCACAAGGTCTTGACACTTGTCCCACTCACTTGTTGACCATTCTTAAGGCACAAATCAGTTGTAGAGACCTCATTTCTCTCCCTCACTCTCCAAGAACGAAATTCATCTTCTCTCAAGCTCTCCCATGGCTTCTTGAAGCTATCTTCTTCATCCTCCATGATCCTTCACTCATTTGCTCAAGCCACCTCCACAAGAAGTGAAGAACTTGAAGAGTAGATCATTTTCAACCGATTAGTTTTCTCATTTGCTTTCTTTGGTGTAGAATACATGTAAGTTACTTCTTTTCTTCTTTGTTTTAGTTCTCATTGACCCTAAGGAAACAAAGCTTATGATGTATGAGGTCAATGAGGACACATAATTGCTTCCTATGCCTTCTACTTGTATTTTGAAAATATGAACTTGCTAGGAGCATGTATAGGATGATTTCTTGCCTATGAAAGTTTATAATACTCTTTCACCTTGACTAATTGAGGTTTTGAACATGTTAGAAACATGTATTATATGTGTTTCTTGAATAAGTGCAATATGTGAATGCCCTAATTTGAGCCTACATGATATGTTGTTATGCTATTATGTGTTCTATCCTATAAAATGAACTTAATGATGAATATGAATCACATTGAAATGCCTTGGTGAATTTACAACCTTGTTGAACTTAGGAATGGCCTAGGTTGGGTTATGAAGCACATAGCTTCAATTTCTCCAAAATTGGGAATTTAGAGAAAAGACTCAACGGAGTCGACTCTAGGGAAGATTTGAACATGTTGAACCCTAATTTCAACCCCTACGAAGTTTGGACACCGTTTGATTGGGTTTACTCAAATATGAGTTTGGTTTAATTGTTTGCAACAAAGTTGTTATGAAAGATTGGTTTTGAGAAATTAATTGCCTTGACATGAATTATTGTAGAGATTTATACCCTACTTGGTCGGTCGAGTTCGCTCTTGTCGGATTCGATCCTTAATTGGTTTAAGTCAAGTAAATATCTACTTGTGCATCACATTGAGTCCAGTTGGCATTATTTGGTTTGTTTATTAAGTCAGGGTGGGACGATGCATCGCCTTCACGAATTGTGAGATTCGTGCTCGCTATGGATCGCCGCACCTGGGACCTCACACACACCTCCACTGTGGGCCGCAGTGGGGAAGTAGCCCCTTTGCCGTATCAATACGTGCCGCATTGGCTTGCTAATGAAATCGAGTAGGTTCTCGGTATGAGTCGATGAATTCACAAAACATCGATGGCACGAACCAGTAACAAAAGTTTATTGCAGGAGCTACGAAGCGGCCGTGACTATATCATATCCTACTTGTATGATTTATTTTCCCGCACTTACGTGAACAATGTGCTAAGTGCTATATGATGATCATGTACCATAATTGTGATAAATGTCATGCTATAACATGAACATGCATTTTTAGTAACTTACTAAGTCTTTCGACTTACCCTATTTGTTTGTTTTGTTTTCCTTAGATCCGAGCCGAGGAGACGGTTCACGCTAGATTCGCCATATCACGTTTGGTTGCTTGTGAGCTCAAGGTTGCTCGTTTGGGACTTTTTGTAGTTAGTCTTTTGTTTTTGGCAAGGACGTTGGGAAGCAAGTCACTTAGACTTGTCTTGGGATTTTGTTGTTGTAGTAAACTTGATCACTAGTTATTTATAATCTTTTGTATGCCAACTTATATGTCGAGCTTGTTTATATGTTAATGGTTCGCTACAGTTTCTTCCGCTAAAGCTCTTTTAAATATTATTGTTGTTGTGTCTCCGACATGTTGTGGCCGTTGAGGTTTTTATAAGCATGTGTTTTAATTGTAGGAGTAGTTGTTGGGTTCCGGCTGTAACGTCGCCGATGACTTGTTTAATTTATGTTATTTTCCGGCCAAGTGTAGCCGAGTTGTTATTTGTATGCGATGTTGCGCCACATGAATTTTATTATCCTACTTGCGCATGCTTGTATCTTGCCTATTTGGACGGCACTACTCGGGATCTCGCATTGGGGTCCGGGTCGGGCTGTCACAGTCCGGCAAATGAATCACAACAGATCAAGAGTCTTGTACCGTGAGCATTTACTCTTCGTCCCTCTCTTCTCTTTTTTCCCAACCGCTCGTCTTCTTCGTTCTCTCTCCTTCCCACAGTCTTCTCTCTTATTTCTACCACAAAATAAGTTGATTTCTCAAATACTAAAAATTTGAACAGGTGAAATACTTTTAAACATCCCAGCAAAAAAGAGACCATCTACATCTTCACTTTTTATGAGATTAAATAAACAATGCATTTGACATAATTTGAACCAAATAATCCTAAACAGCTTCACCATAGTGCATCTTACCCATCGTGCACTGGGCCCTAAATTTCTTGCTTGAGTGACTGGATATAAAATAGTAGAAGAGGACACCATTCTGAAGCATGAGTTACTTGTGAAAATCTTTTTCTCATAAGCATCACGCAATGCGCTATTCATCTTTTCCCTCGTTTGTTATGAATCACGTGCCACTACCACCCACGACCCATTAAACAATTTTGAAGCTTCTACCTGACCCAACCTCGAAAACCAACATAATCTAACCAAAATCCTATTATCCTCTCATTTGCAAAAAGAACCAAAATCTTTTTGTGAGTTTCTCGAAAAGAATAAAACTTTGTGAAGTAAAGAAATGCAAGAAGTGGGGTCGAAAGAGATTGAATCAGTGAAAGATGATAAATGGGAAATAATGAAAGAAGGTAAGTAAGGGATTAAGTTAAAATCTAAAACAAGAGCAATGAAGAGGGCGCCGCTCAAGGAGAGCAATTTGTTGCGGATGAGGCGCCGGACGGTCATGGACATGCACACGAATATGACTAAACAAGCAGCGAATATTACTAATTGACCTGCCACAAAATTTTCTTTACTTTTATTTTTGTGAGGTTGAATGGATCTTGGGTTTAGAGCGTCCACAATGGACCATTTTACCAACACTCCAAAACCACGCTTATAATCTTTTTTTAAAAAACTCAACTCCAAAGTGGACTCTCTATTAGACACTCTATCGCTATAGGTCGGTAAATGAATCGCAACAGATCGAGATTCTTACACCGTGAAAAGTTACTTTTCGTCCCCCTCTTCTCTCTTTTCTCAACCGTCCCTCTTCTTTGTTATCTCTCATCTGGACAGTCTTCTCTATCCCCACAAATAAGTTAATTTCTCAAAGACCAGGAAATTCAATTGGTTAAACACTATCAAACATCCCAGTAAAAACGGGACCATCTATATTTTAAATTTGTATGAGATTAAACACGCAATTCATTTAACATAATCTGAATCGAAGAGTCATTAACAGCTCCACAATAGAAACATTCGGAAACTCAATAATCTGAAATCTGATTTAGTTTTATTTTCGGAAACTCATTTAACATAATCTGAAACTCATTTAACATAATCTGAAATCTTTACTTTTATTTTCGTGGGGGTTGATGGATCTTGGGTTTAAAGCATTTACAATGGACCATTTTACCAACAATCCAAAACCACGTTTACTGTCTTTATACAGAACTCAACCCCACAATGGACTCCCTATTCCATACTCTATCCTTATAGTCCGGTAAATGAATCGCAACAGATCGGGAGTTTTGTACCGTGAACAGTTACTCTTCATCCATCTCTTTTCTCTTTTCCCAAACGTCTGTCTTCTTCATTCGTTCTCCTCTCCATAGTTTTCTCTCTCACCACAAATAAGTTAATCTCTCAAATAGCAAAAAATTGAACTGGTTAAACACTTTCAAAAATCCCAATAAAAAAGGACCATCTACATCTTAACTTTTTATGAGATTAAATAAGCAATGCACTTAGCATAATCTGAACCAAAGATTCATAAATAAGTCTACCATAGTGCATCTTACCCATCGTGCACTGGGCCCCAAATTTCTCGCTTAAGTGACCGAATATCAAGTAGCGGAAGAGGGCAACCATTCCGAAGCAATAGTTAACATATCAAATCTATTTCTCATAAGCATCACATAACGCGCTATTCATCTTCTCCCTCTTTTCCTATGTATTCAACATTGTGGCGAAACTGACCCCTCAGTATTCAACATTATGACAAAACCGACCCCAAAACAGGGTCATCTATACCAAAGTTAGTTGAAACTAGAAGCAAAAAAATACATCAACAACTGTAAAGAAAGACCACAATCCGATGAACTACTAACGTATAACATATCGAACAAATCAATCCCAATACCAAAACATTCGGTGTTGCCTTATTCCTCCCAAACCCAATCATTACGTCAGTAAAATTTATAACGTATAACGTCAAATAAAATCCAACCTTAACCCAATTTCAGGCTCAATAATTTTGTAATCACTATGCCTTTTAAAAATCACCTTTAACCAACTCCATCATCTCAAAACTCAAAACCAAATTCAACAAGGAATCGACAAACAACCTTAACTATGAATCCTTTGAAACAACGACCCATGACCCATTAAAATATTCTTAAGCTTCTACTCGACCCAACCTCGAAAACCCATATTCACTAACCACAATCCTATTATCCTCTCATTTCAATAGTGCACCAAAATCATTTCGTGAGTTTCTCAAAAAGATTAAAACATCGTGAAGTAAAGAAATGAAAGAAGTGGGGTTGGAAGAGATTGATTCAGTGAGAGTCGGTAAAGGGGAAATAATGACAAAAGTTAAGTAAGAGATTAAAAGATCAAAAAGCTAAAACAAGAGTAATGAAGAGGGCGATGCAGAAGAAGAGCAATTTGTTGCTGACGAGACATCGAACGACCATGGACATGCTCAAGAACGAAGGATGGAGAAACTCGGGCACAGTGCCATCTGGCATATCGTGGAAGGCAGCTATATTTCTATATACTTGGTCTAACCAGTCCTAGAATTAGTTCTGCTCAGCGCGCATCTGGGCAACATGTTCCTGGATCATCTGTTGATCCAACCCAACCTCCAAGATTCAATTGTAGAGGACCTCGAAAGGATCCCCCTCGTCTTCAATGTTAGCCTTTTGAGGCTCTTCACGTGCTCCCCTCTCACGTGGCAAGGACGATATTACTAATTGAACTTCAAAATTTTGTATCTTTACTTTTACTTTCGTGTGGTTGGATGGATCTTGGATTTAGAGCGTTTATAATGATTTAGAGCGTTTACAATGGACCATTTTACTAACACTTCAAAACCACGTTTAGAGTCTTTTTACATAACTCAACTCCAATATGGACTCCCTATTCGACACTCTATCCCTATAGTTCCGTAAATAAATCGCAACAGATAGGGAGTACTCTTGTATTGTGAATAGTTACTCTTCGTCCCTCTTTTCTCTCTTTTCCCAACCATCCGTCTTCTTCGTTATCTCTCCTCCCCATAGTCTTCTCTATCCTCATAAATAAGGTGATCGCTAAAATTGGGAGTGTTTTAAAAATATGCCACGTTTACAACAACAATATTTATGAAAATAGCGTTTTAAAATAATTTCTCAAACGTGTTTACAAAAAAAAACAACTGCGTTTTGAACGCTTCGTTTTAAAAAAGCGGAGTTTTCAAAATGTTGCGCCAAACGAGAACATATCCCTCAAACCCGACCCTTGTATAGCAACATTCGGAAACTATCTTATTTCACCTAAACTCAATCACTACATCAGTCAAATTTAAAGCGTAAGGTGCCCAAATAAAATCCAACCTCAACGCAATTTCAGGCCCAACAATTTTGTAATCACTATGCCTTTTAAAAAATCACCTTTAACCAACTCCATCTTCACTTTTAAAGTGTTTCGATATAGTTTTTTTAAAACACATTGTTCTAAAAATGTACAACGTTTTAAAACGCTCCAATTTGGAGCGTTTAAAAAATATGGTGCGTTTACAACTATTATGTTTACGAAAATAGCGTTTTGAAATAATTTCCCAAACGAGTTTACAAAAAAACAACTTCGTTTTGAAAACTCTTTGTTTTAAAATCGTTGCGTTTTTTGAAAAAGTTGAGTTTTCAAAACGCTGCACCAAATGACAGAAGTTAAGTAAGAGATTAAGAGAAAAGCTAAAACAAGAGTAAAGAAGAGGGCGCTGCGGAAGAAGATCAATTTATTGCAGATGAGGCATCGAACGACCATTCAGATGTGCAAGAACAGGGCTACGTAAGCACTGAATATTACTAAGTGAACTTAAAAAAAATTCATTACTTTTTTTTTCGTATGGTTGGATGGATCTTGGGTTGAGAGCGTTTACAATAGACCATTTTACCAACACTCCAAAACCATGTTTAGAGTTTTTTTTTAAAGAACTCAACCCTACTACGGACTCCCTATTCGACATTCTATCCTTATAGTTCGGTAAATAAATCACAACAGATAGGGAGTCCGGTACTGTGAATTGTTACTCTTTGTCCCTCTTTTCTCTTTTTTCTCAATCATCCGTCTTCTTCGTTTTCTCTCCTCCCCATAGTCGTTTTTATCCCCACAAATAAGTTGATCGCTCAAATACCAAAAAATTGAATGGGTGAAACACTTTACACATCCACGTAAAAAAGGGACCATTTATATCTTAACCTTTTATGAGATTAAATATGCAATACATTTAGCATAATCTGAAATTGAAGATCTATAAACAGCTCCACCATAGTCCATCTCATCCATCGTGCACTTGGCCCCATATTTCTCGCTTAAGTGACTAAATATCAAGTTGAAGAAGAGGGCTACAATTACGAAGCAAGAGGTTACTTATAAAAATCTTTTTCTCATAAACATAACACAACGAGCTAGTCATCTTCCCGCTCTTCTTTTTGTATTAAACATTGTGGTGAAATTGATCCATCTTTTTTGAACATTGTGGCGAAACCGACACAAAAATAGGCCCATCTGTACCAAACTTAGTTGAAACTAGAAGCAATAAATCTTTCAACAACCCTAAAGAAACACCAAAATCCAACGAACTACTAATGTGTAAGTGCTTGTTTGGTGGATCGTTTTAACCAAACCTCTTGCCAAATATACAACGTTTTCTCTTTAAAAGTGTTTCAATGCAGCTCTTTAGAACGAATCGTTTTAAAATGTGCAGCGTTTTAAAAATATGTTGCATTTTCAACTACTATATTTATGAAAATAGCGTTTTGAAATAATTTCCTAAACGTGTTTACAAAAAAACCAACATCGTTTTGAACGTTTCGTTTTAAAAACGCTGTTTTTTTGAAAAAACTGAGTTTTGAAAACGCTACACCAAATGAGGCGTAACACATCCCTCAAACCCAACCCGTGTACCAAAACATTCGGAAACGGTCTTATTTCTCCTCAACCCAATTATTACATCAGTCAAATTTGTAGCATAAGACGCCCAAATAAAATCCAACCTCAACCCAATTTCAGGCCGAACAATTTTGTAATCACTATGCCTTTTAAAAAATCAACTTTAACCAACTCCATCTTCACTTTTAAAGTATTTCAATACAGCTTTTTAAAACGCATTGTTTTAAAAATGTACAACGTTTTAAAACGCTCCAATTTAGAGCATTTTAAAAATATGGTGCGTTTACAACTATTATGTTTATGAAAAAAATAGTGTTTTGAAATAGTTTTTGCCAAACGTGTTTATAAAAAGCAACTTTGTTTTGAAAACTCTCTAGTTTAAAAACACATCATTTTTTAAAAACTGAGTTTTTAAAACGCTGCACCAAATGACAGAAGGTAAGTAAGGGATTAAGAGAAAAGCTAAAACAAGAGTAATGAAAAGGGTGCCGCTGAAGAAAAGCAAATTGTCGCGGATGAGGCGCCAGACGACTATGCACATGCGCACGAACAAAACTAGACAAGTATCGAATATTATTAATTGAACTACCATAAAGATAACTTCACTTTATTTTCGTAGGGTTGAAGAGATATTGGATTTAGAGCATCCAAAATGGACCAATTTACCAACACTCCAAAACCACAATAAGAGTCTATTTACCAAACTCTACCCTTCAAAGGACTCCCTATTCCACACTCTATCCCTATAGTCCGGTAAATGAATCACAACAGATCAAAAGTCTTGTACCTCTTCTCTCTTTTCCCAACCGCCCGTCTTCTTCGTTCTCTCTCATTCCCACAACCTTCTCTTTTCTTTCTACCACAAAATATTACTAATTGAAATGCAACAAAAAATTCTTTGCTTTATTTTCGTGGGGTTGGATAGATCTTGGGTTTAGGGCGTCCACAATGGACCAATTTACCAACACTTCAAAACAACGTTTAGAGTCTATTTACAGAACTCAACCCCACAGAGGACTCCCTATTCCATAGTCTCTCCCTATAGTTTGGTAAATGAATCGCAACAGATCAGGAGTATTGTATCGTGAACATTTACTCTTCTTCCCTCTCTTCTCTCTTTTCCCAATCGTCTTCCTTCTTCGTTTTCTCTCCTTCCCAAAGTCTTTTCTTTTCCTTCTCCCCACAAAATAAGTTGATTTATTAAATACCAAAAAAATGAACATATAAAACACTTTCAAACATCCCAACAAAAAAGGAACCATCTACATCTTAACTTTTTATGAGATTAAATATGAAATGCATTTAGCATATGTAAACCGAAGATTCCTAAACAACTCCACCAAAGTGCCTCTTATCCATCGTGCACTGGGACCCAAATTTCTCGTTTAAGTGACCGAATATCAAGTAGCAGAAGAGGGCCACCAAGCAAGAGTTTACTTATGAAAATATTTTTCTAATAAGCATCACACAACGCGCTATTCATCTTCTCCATATTTTCCTATATATTCAACATTGTGGCTAAACCGGCCCCAAAACAGGGCCATCTGTACCCAACTCAGTTTAACTAGAAGCAAGAAAATCTCTCAACAACCCTTAAGAAACACGATAATCCAACGAACTATTAACATGTCACATATCCCACAAACCCATCCAAGTACCAAAACATTCGGTGCTGTCTTATTCCTCCTCAACCCAATCCTTACATCAATACAATTTATAATGTATGACGCCCAACTAAAATCCAACCTCAACCCAATTTCAAGTGCAACAATCTTCTAGTCACTATGCCTTTTAAATAAATCACATTTAACCAACTCCATCTTCTCAAAGCTCCAAACCAAATTCAACAAGGAATCCACAAACAACCTTGCCTGTGAATCCCGTGCCACTACCACCCACGACCCATTAAACAATTTTGAAGCTTCTACCCGACCCAACCTCGAAAACCAACATAATCTAACCAAAATCCTATTATCCTCTCATTTCCGAAAACAACCAAAATCTTTTTGTGAGTTTCTCGAAAAGAATAAAACTTTGTGAAGTAAAGAAATGCAAGAAGTGGGGTCGAAAGAGATTGAATCAGTGAAAGATGGTAAATGGGAAATAATGAAAGAAGGTAAGTAAGGGATTAAGTTAAAATCTAAAACAAGAGCAATGAAGAGGGTGCCGCTCAAGGAGAGCAATTTGTTGCGGATGAGGCGCCGGACGGTCATGCACATGCACACGAATATGACTAAACAAGCAGCGAATATTACTAATTGACCTGCCACAAAATTTTCTTTACTTTTATTTTCGTGAGGTTGAATGGATCTTGGGTTTAGAGCGTCCACAATGGACCATTTTACCAACACTCCTGTAACGCCCCATAACCTTGCATGTGCATTCTATGCTTGTTTTTATACTTTCTTGGTTGATTGTGAGCTTGTTTACTTATATATATAAACGTCTTAGAATCATTCATAGATCATTCTAGAAGTCCATAACATGCTTAGAATCATATAAACTTGTTTATTGAATCGCCGGTTCAATCGCGTTGAATTTGGCCTTAGCGATTCCTCTCGTTGCTCGTATTTGCTTCTATTTCGACGTACGAAGTGTTCGTTGAGTTCTTGGCTTTATATTCAGGTCTTAATCATGTTGAAACAAGTCTCTTTCATGTCCAAGTTATCCTAGTTTGAATGGCGTTTGATTGTAGTTTGATTCGTTGTTCATTCGTCGCGTGGTTCGCGCCATGTTCTACCTTGTCCCGGTTGTTGTTCGGGTGTGTTTCCGACTCGTTTTGAGTAGGGTTAGACCTTAGAATGGTTGCCCAAAAGTTTGGGGCCATTTAGATCAAGTTTAGACCAAGTTTTAGAGGTTCTGGAGGCGGCGGCCGGCATGGAACCCGGAGGCGCCCGCCTCAAATGCGAGGGAGCAATTGCAACTGGGCTGAACTGGGAGAGGCCTCAAGAGTGAGGCGGCAAGAGGAGAGGGTGAGCGCCTCACTGCTGATCTGTTATGATTTTTCTTCCCCTGTTTTGAGTTATGACGTGAAATGCCTATCCTACCCCCATTAAACCCCCTCTAAACCCTTCCTAACTACCCACACTTAGTCCTAATCAAGTCCTAACACTAATTAGAAGTTGATTTAGGTTGGATTAGTGTTTGATCACTCCCTAATTTCCACTAATTGCACTTGAGAAATTCCCCTTGTACCCTTTTCTTGTTGGAGGTATAAATACCAAGCCTTGGCCAAATTTTCAGTAAATCCTTCATTTGTTCATCCTATTCTTACAAGTTAGAGAGAGAGAGAGTTGGGGGCTTGAGTTTTGAGCCCTAGCTCCACCTTCTTCCTTCGATCCCCAAGGATTCCACCGTTCGATCGCCGCCAAACTTCGGATTCTCGACGGGTGAGACGAAAGGAACGACTTCACCGTTTAGATTTGGATTCTCTTGAGTTTTCACTCAAGCTAGGTAAGTTACTCTTCTTCATTTTAGTTCTCATTGACCCTAAGGAAACAAAGTTTATGATGTGTGAGGTCAATGAGGACACATAATTGCTTCCTATGCTTTCCATTTGAAATTTTAAATGTATGAATTTGCTAGGAGCATGTCTAGGTGGATTTCTTGCCTTTGGGAGTTTAATTTACTCTTTTATCATGTTAATTGAGGTCTTGAACATGTTAGAAATATGTAGTATGTTTGTTGATGAAAGTGATATTATTTGGGAATGCCCTAAATTATGCCTATGTGGTATGTGTGAAAATTGTTGTGTGGTATCCTCAATATTGGACTACATGAAGAACATGAATTACATTAAATTGTTTTGGGTGAAATTATATCCTTGTTGAACTTAGAAGTAACCTAAGTTGGGTTGTGAAGCATATAGCTTCATTTTCCCCAAAATTGGGAATTTAGAGAAGAGACTCAACGGAGTCGACTCTAGGGAAGAATTGAACATGTTAAGCTCTAATTTCAATCCCTACGAAGTTTGCACACCGTTTGATTTGGTTTACTCAAGTATGAGTTTGATTTAATTGATTATAACAAGTTGTTATGAAAGATTGGTTTTGAGCAATTAATTGCCTGATGTTTTTGTAGAGATTAACACCTACTTTGTCTGACGAGTCCGCTCTGAATTCGGTCCTTAATTGGTTTAAGTCAAGTAAATATCTACTTGTGCATTGCATTGAGTCCAAATGTAATTTGGTTTGTTTGTCAAGGTGGGACGATGCACGCTTCACGAATTATGGATTCGTGCTATGGATCGCCGCACCTGGGACTCACACACACCTCCACCGGGCCGCAGCTGGGAAGTAGCCCCTTTGCCGTACGCTAAGTGCCGCATTGGCTTGCTAATGAGATCGAGTAGGTTCTGTATGAGTCGATGAATTCACATAACATCGATGGCACGAACCTAGAATGTAATTGTTTTCAGGAGCTACGGCCGCCACTATCATATCCTACTTGTATGATTTACTTTACGCACTTATGTGAATAAGGTGCTAAGTGTTAAATGATGATGATATGCCATATGTATGATAAACATGAACATGCATATTTTTGTAACTTACTAAGTCTTTCGACTTACCCTATTTGTTTGCTTTGTTTTCCTTAGATCAAAGCCGAGGAGACGCCCCACGCTAGATTCACGTATTCGCTTGGACGCTAGAGCGAGGTTGCTCTTTTGGACTTTAACCGTTAATCTTTTATTTTGGAAAGGACGTTGGCAAGTCATGTAGACTTGGCTTGGGGTTTTGTTGTTGTAGTAACTTAACTATTTATACTTGTAATCTTTTTGGTATGCCGACTTATATGTCGAGCTTGTTCATACGTGTATGGTTCATCACGCTTCTTCCGCTAAAGCTTGTTTAAAGTATTATTATTGTTGTTGTCTCCCATGTTGTGGCCGCTGAGGTTTTATAAGCATGTGTTAATTGTAGAGTAGTCAAGTTCCTGCCGTAACGCCGGCGACTTGTTTAAATTAGTTGTTTTTCCGCCAAGTGTAGCCGAGTTGTTATTCGTATGCAATGTTGCGCCACATGAATTTTATAATCCTACTTGTGCATGCTTGTGTGTTTAACTTGATTATTTGGACGGCGCGATTCGGATCTTATTGGGTCCTGGCCGGGTCGTCACAGCTTAATGTAGCTATAGTTAGCCGCTTCGTGATAGGTTCCATGGCCTAGGTGGGTTATTATTTGTGTGATGATTCTAACGCCGAAGTGCATTCTGTAGTTCGATGGATAATCCTAGGAATGGAAATGGCCGCGAGGTAGGCCCAGAGAGGTCCTGGCACGAACCCGGTTGAGGTACTGGCTGCCGCAGTAATCCTGGTCCCAGATATGCACTTACACCGTAGGTTGATGGCTTTTCCCCGGCATGGGCAGGCCAGGAGGTCAAGCCGAGTACCACCACCACCTCGACAGAGGAAGTTGCACCACCACCGAGACCGAGGACTCGACAACACTCTCCTGAGAGATTCCTTAAGTTGAAGCCTAGTGCATTTTTGGGGAGCCAAACCCGAGGGAGGCCGAGTTGTGGATGGAAGAGATGATCAAAATCTTATCTATGTTGGAGTGTATCACGAGGAGAGAGTCGACTAGCGACGTTAAGTTTAAGGAGCCGCCGAGCATGGTGGAATGTATTGAAGGAAAGTTGGGAGATGCAACAAGTCCCTATCACTGGGCTAATTTTCGAGGGAATTTAAGGAGGAATACGCACCGGATGTGGTTCGCAACCAAAGGGAGAAAGAATTCTATAATCTTGAGCAAGGTACCATGATCTGGCGGAGTATTCTCGAAGTTCACCGAATGAGCCGTTATTGCACGTATTTGATTCCTACGAGGCTCCTGAGAACACATAAGTTTGTTAAAGGGTTGAGGACCGAATTTAGGAAGCGATTCTAGCACTTAAGCTCACCGACTATCTGACCGCAGCTTGATAGAGCTTATGAGGTCGAGCAAGATATCGAGGAGCACCGAGTCAAGAGTAATTGGTAATGCACGCATGTGCTACTCGTAACACTAATCGTGAAATAATGTGCAGCGTAAGGGATACCAAGGAAACCGGGATAGGAGAGGAGGCCAAGGTAGGCCACGCATGGAAGGTGGCAACAACACTTCTTCTACTCGTGGGCGCAAGGGTCTCGAATGAGACTATGATTTGTCTGCTCGCTAAGTCGGCACACACCGATAGATGTTGGGGAAGACTGAAGTGTTTCATTTCAGGAGATGGGACTCATGTGAGGAAGGATTGTCCCAAATATAAGGCCAATCAATGTGGCGCCGGCGCCAGCCTGGGCTAAGAGAGATGTGGATGGTAAACCGGTTCAGGGTCGTGTGTTTCGCTTGATCAACCGAGGTTCAGGGGGTCTACCAAGCAGCGATAGGAGGTACTCTTCTATATTTGATCATAAGGCTCGAATTCTCATAGATCCGTGGTCTTCGTGATTTTATGTTGCTTGCACTTTGTGAGAATTCGCGTATTGCCTCAATCTTTGCCATACTTGAAGTGTCTACCTCCGCCGAATATATGCTCGCCCAAGTGTTTAGATCTTGTGATGTTTTGGTGGGTGACCACACTTTGCATGCGGACTTGGTAGTTCTACCCATACGTGATTTTGATGTGATTCTTGGCATGGACCGGTTATGTGCTTATCATGCTATAGTTGACCGCCATAGAAGAGGGTTACTTTTTATACGGTGTGCCCGAATTTATTTTTGTGGGTGATCAAGCGCCGAGTGACTTGCATTTCATTTCTCGCACTGGGCTAGAAAATTGTTGTCTCGGGTGTACGGGTTATCTTGCCCGCGTTGTTGATAAGAGGTTCTAGGGAGGAGGTTCCTAGTATGTGAGTTTCCCCGATGTGTTTTCTACCGATCATGCTATGCCGCCCGATAGAGAACTAGAATTTTGTATTGAGCTTATTCCTGGACTTCACCGATTTCTAAGGCAATCAGATAGATGGCGCTCATGAGCTTAGAGAGTTGAAAACTCTCACAGAACTCCTGAGATTGGTTTTATTAAACCAAGGTGTCGCCTGGGGCGCACCGGTCCTATTTGTGAGGAAGAAAGATGGGAGTTTGCGGTTATGCATAGATTATCGCGAATTGAATAAGGTGACCATTAAGAATAAGTATCCTCTACCCCACATTGATGATCTTTTTGACCAATGCAAGGGTCTATCGCCTATTCTAAGCTTGATTTGCGATGGGGTTACTATCAATTGAAGGTTAGAGAGGAAGACATTCCCAAGACAACTTTTCACTAGATATTTTTGAATTTATGCCTGCTTAATACCTAATGGGTGTTTATGGACTGAACCGTGTGTCTTCATAGTTATCTTGATTGTTTCGTGGTAGTCTTCATTGATGATATCTTAGTGTATTCGAAATCTCTGGAGGAGCATGAGAAACACTTGAGGATTGTCTTGTCTATTCTTCAGCCTTATGCGAAGTTTAAATGTGCCTTTTGGCTTGAGGAAGTGTCCTTTGGGGCATATCATTTCTAGCCTGAGTAGCCGCTGATCCTTCTAAGGTGAAGCGGTGACTAATTGAAGAGACCTAGTTCGCTACCGAGGTTCGAGTTTCGGGTCTAGCTGGTTATTACCGAGATTTATCGAGGGATTTTTTCTGATCGTGACTCCTATGACGAAATTGACGCAAAAGAATGTGCCTTTGTTTGGAGCGAGAAATGTGAAGTTAGTTTCCAAGAGCTTAAGAAGCGGTTGACGCCGGCACCTATTTTGGCTTTGCCCAGTGGAGGAGATAATTTTGTGATTTATAGTGATGCTTCTAAGGAAGGTTTGGGTTGTGTTGATGCAATGGTAGAGTTATCGCCTATATGCCGAGGAAGTTGTCTATTCACGAGCGCATTACCCGACACGATATGGAGTTGGTCATTATTTTCGTTGCATAAATGGAAACATTACTTGTATGGGGCTAAATTTGAGATCTTCACCGACCACAAAAGTTTGAAGTACTTGTTTTCCCAAAAGGAGTTGAACATGAGGCAAAGAAGATGGATGGAGAAACTAAAAGACCACGATTGCACTATTTTATATCATCCGGGAAGGCAAATGTAATGATGCCTTGAGTAGAAGGTTCACATGTCGTGTATGATGGTTAGAGAATGGAAGATGTTGAGGACTTTAGTGATTGGGGTCCTAGTTTTTGATGTAGAGGAGTATTTTCGCGAATGTTCTGCTACACCAGTTGTTATTTGGGAAGATTAAAGAAGCAAAGGAATGATCCTAATTGAAGAAAATTTTTGATGGGTTACCGAGAATGTATCGCCCGATTTTGTGATTAATAGTGAGGGTGCTTTGACATTTCGAGGCGAATTTGTGTTCCTTCTAATGATGACTTGAAGAGGTTGGTTCTTGATGAGGCTCATAAATCGAGGTATACCATTCAACTGGGAGCACGAAGATGTACTTAGACTGAAAAGACAATTTTGGTGGAAAGGCATGAAGAGGGAAATTAGTGAGTATGTGTCAAGGTGTTTGACTTGGCCAGGTTAAAGTCGAGCATCGAGGCTCATGGACTTCTACAACCACGGAGATTCCTCGAATGGAAATGGGAGTTCATTACTATGGATTTTGTGATGTGGCTGTCACAAGACGCGAGAGGTTTTAATGCAAATTGGGTTATAGTCTACGATTGACTAAGTTCCACATTTTATTCGATAGCTATCACTTATTCGTTGACTCGCTAGCGCCTTTGTACATCCAGAGATCGTGAGACTTCATGGCGCACTGTTAGTATTGTGTCCGATAGAGATCCGAGGTTCACATCCGTATTTTGGCAACGCATAGAAGCTTGGGGACCAAATTAGACTTCAAGCATGCCTTTTCATCCGCAAACGGACGGGTCATCCGAGCGATTGATTCAGATTTTGGAGGACATGCTTCGAGCCAGGCCGTGATTTAAGGGAAGCCGATTCTCACTTACTCAAAGCCGAAGTTTATGATAATAACAGCCTACCACCGAGTATCAAGATGGCGCCCGATTTAAGCTTTGTATGGGGCGTAGTGTAGATCGCCAATTTGTTGGATGAAGTTGAGAGGCGAAACTTTGGGGTTCCGAAGTTAAGCAATGGCTGAGAGCGTGAAGTTGATTAGAGATCGCTTACGCACCGCCAAAGTCGACAAAAAGAGTTACGCGACAATCGAAGACGAGATCTTGAGTTCCAAGTGGGTGACTACGTGTTCTTGAAGGTGACACCGAGGAGAGGTACGAAGAGATTCGGCAAGAAAGGGAAGCTTACACCGAGGTACATTGGCCCATTCGAGATTCTTGAGAGAGTGGGTCTTTAGCGCATCGCATTGATTGCCACCGTCACTTTCTGAGACTCATAATGTATTCCATGTTTCCATGTTGCGAAGTATTTCAAGGATGATACCCATGTACTTGAGTATGAAGAGATAACGCTGAGCCGGATATGTCATACGTTGAAAAGCCCGTGAAGATTTTGGATACCAAAGAGCAAGTGCTACGAACAAGAAGATTCCTTAGTTAAAGTTCTTTGGAGGAACCACAACATTGAAGAAGCGACTTGGGAAACTAAGCCGAGATGCGCGAGAAGCATCCACATTTGTTTGATGAACGGTAAGAATTTAGGACTAAATTCCTAAAGGAGAGAGTAACGCCCCCATAATCTTGCATGTGCATTCTATGCTTGTTTTTATACTTTCTTGGTTGATTGTGAGCTTGTTTACTTATATATATAAACGCCTTAGAATCATTCATAGATCATTCTAGAAGTCCATAACATGCTTAGAATCATATAAACTTGTTTGTTGAATCGCCGGCTTAATCGCGTTGAATTTGGCCTTAGCGATTCTCTCGCTGTCGATTTGCTTCTATTTCGACGCACGGCGTTCGTTGAGTTCTTGGCTTTATATTCAGGTCTTAATCATGTTGAAACAAGTCTCTTTCATGTCCAAGTTATCCTAGTTTGAATGGTGTTTGATTGTAGTTTGATTCGTTGTTCATTCTGTCGCGTGGTTCGCGCCTTTGTTCTACCTTGTCCCTGGGTTGTTGTTCGGTGTGCTTCCGACTGTTTTGAGTAGGGTTAGACCTTTAGAATGGTTGCCCAAAAGTTTGGGACCATTTAGATCAAGTTTAGATCAAGTTTTAGAGGTTCTGAGCCGAGGCGGTCGCATAACCCGGGTGAGGCGCCTCGGCCTCAAATGCGTGGAGCAATTGCAAAGCCGGGATCGAATCCCTGGGAGTAGGCCTCAAAGGCCGAGGCGTCAAGATGGGAGAGGTGAGGCGCCTCACCACCCTACTGACTGCTACGATTTTTTCTTC
>CM028377.1:60072753-60110025 GCA_013146195.2 Codonopsis lanceolata | reverse complement strand
TATGAAAGATACGTGCTATGTGGTTTAGGAAAGTTTATGTTACATGATGACCTAATACAAGTTTATTGTTGGTATACGATTAAGATACCATGATTTTATACACGCCAGTGCATTATGCCATGCACGTCATGCTTATGCCATACATTTGCATTTAGTAACTTCATCGGGTCATTATGACTCATTTCATGTGTTTGTTTTCCCTGTGCAAGTGATCCCGTTAGTACGCTGCGAGGAGGCTTCGGATAGTGATTTCTAGAAGGTGGTCTTCCAGGGCTTTAAGCTTGGATTTATTATTATTATTATGTGTAATTGTGAGATACTAATGTAAAGTTATGTAGACTTTACTTGGGTAGATTGTGTTAGTATTTTGTTATCGTATTATTATTTTGGGAGCCGACTTGCTTACGAGTCAGTCAGTATCTCGTGAGATTTATTCCCTTGTTATTTCGAGCATGCTTTAGCTCACTCATTCTAGTATTGTTAGTATTGTTATCTCCGAATGCGTTAGTCGAGAGACTAGTTTTGTTGTTAGTATTTAAATATCTTATTCGCCGGTTGATTTGTCCCTCCCAAGGGTTGGCCGTGTTGTGGTTGCTTATCGGTTGGTATTTTGTTGATTCGGCGATTAGCTGGCCGATGGTTTGCTGCTTGAATGTTGCGTCACGCTGCCGTCGCAGAATTGTCGAGAGAGTTGCTGTCTCTACCTTGTATTCATTTGTTTAGGATTAAAGGCTTGGGTTCCACTTATGATTTGCTTCCATGCATTTTAGTTTTTATTGTCCGTATTGCCGTTATGGCTTTACCTTCCTATTGGAGTTCGATGGCTCATCTTTTGACTCGACCATTATGCTTAAAGTGTGCTTGTCAGTCTCTTTTAGTCTCGTCTTAACTACACGACAGGGATTAAAAGTTGTATCGAAACACTTTAAAAGTGAAGATGGAGTTGGTTAAAGGTGATTTTTTAGGCTTTACAAAGCGTTGGGCTGAAATTGGGTTGAGGTTGGATTTTATTTTGGCGCCTTACGCTACAAATATGACTGATGTAGTGATTGAGTTTAGGTGAAATAAGACCGTTTCTGAATGTTTTTGTACAAGTGTTGGATTTGGGGGATATGTTAGGCCTCATTTGATGCAACATTTTGAAAACTCCGCTTTTTAAAACGAAGCGTTCAAAACGCAGTTGTTTTTTTTTTAAAACACATTTGATAAATTATTTTAAAACGCTATTTTCATAAATATTGTTGTTGTAAACGCAACATATTTTTAAAATGCTCCAAATTTTAGCGATCAACTTATTTGTGAGGATATAGAAGACTATGGGGCGGAGAGATAACGAAGAAGACGGATGGTTGGGAAAAGAGAGAAAAGAGGGACGAAGAATACATATTCACAATACAAGACTCCCTATCTATTGCGATTTATTTACCGGACTATAGGTATACAGTGTTGAATAGGGAGTCCATAGTGGGGTTGAGTTCTGTAAAAAGACTCTAAACGTGGTTTTGGAATGTTAGTAAAATGGTCCATTGTAAACGCTCTAAATCCAAGATCCATCCAACCACACGAAAGTAAAAGAAAAGAAATTTTTTTTTTGAAGTTAAATTAGTAATATCGTCCCGGCCATGTGAGAGGGGGGCACGTGAAGAGCCTCAAGAGGATAACATTGAAGACGAGGGGGATCATTTCAAGGTCTTCTACAATTGAGTCATGGAGCTTGGGTTGGATCAACAGATGATCCAGGAACAGGTTGCGTAGGTTGCGTGGTTTTGGAGTGTTGGTAAAAATGGTCCATTGTGGATGCTATAAACCCAAGATCCATTCAACCTCACAAAAATAAAAGTAAAGAAAATTTTTGGCAGTTCAATTAGTAATATTCGCTGCTTGTTTAGTCATATTCGTGTGCATGTGCATGACCGTCCGGTGCCTCATCCGCAACAAATTTCTCTCCTTCAGCGGCGCCCTCTTCATTGCTCTTGTTTTAGATTTTAACTTAATCTCTTACTTACCTTCTTTCATTATTTCCCAATTACCATCTTTCACTGATTCAATCTCTTTCGACCCCACTTCTTGCATTTCTTTACTTCACAGAGTTTTATTCTTTTCGAGAAACTCACGAAAAGATTTTGGTTGTTTTTGGAAATGAGAGGATAATAGGATTTTGGTTAGATTATGTTGGTTTTCGAGGTTGGGTCGGGTAGAAGCTTCAAAATTGTTTAATGGGTCGGTGGTGGTAGTGGCACGGATTCACAAGGTTGTTTGTGGATTCCTTGTTGAATTTGGTTTAGAGCTTTGAGAAGATGGAGTTGGTTAAATGTGATTTATTTAAAAGGCATAGTGATTAGAAGATTGGGTTGAGGTTGGATTTTATTTGGGCGTCTTACGCTATAAATTTGAGTGATGTAAAGATTGGGTTGAGGAGAAATAAGATTATTTCCGAATGTTTTGGTACAGGGGTTGGGTTTGAGGGGTGTGTTAGGCCTCATTTGGTGCAGCGCTTTGAAAACTCAGCTTTTTCAAAATACGCGTTTTTAAACGGCGCTCAAAACACAGTTGGTTTTTTGTAAACACGTTTGGGAAATTATTTCAAAACGCTATTTTCATAAATATAGTAGTTGTAAACGCAACATATTTTTAAAACTCTCCAAATTGGAACGTTTTAAAACGATGCACATTTTTAAAACGATTAGTTTTAAAAAGCTACATTGAAACACCGTACTTTCAAAGAGAAAACATTGTATATTCGGAAAAAGTTTTAGTCAAAACGATCCACCAAACAAGCACTTACACATTAGTAGTTCGTTGGATTTAGGTGTTTCTTTAGGGTTGTTGAAAGATTTATTGCTTCTAGTTTCCACTAAGTTTGGTACATATGGACCTGTTTTTGTGTCGGTTTAGAAAAATATTTTCATAAGTAAACTCTTGCTTGGTGGCCCTCTTCTGCTACTTGATATTCGGTCACTTAAACGAGAAATTTGGGGCCCGGTGCACAATGGATAAGATGTATTATGGTGGAGTTGTTTAGGAATCTTCGGTTCAGATATGCTAAATGTATTTCATATTTAATCTCATAAAAAGTTAAGATGTAAATGGTCCCTTTTTTGATGGGATGTTTGAAAGTGTTTTATAGGTTCATTTTTTTGGTATTTAATAAATCAACTTATTTTGTGAGGAGAAGGAAAAGAGAAGACTTTGGGAAGGAGAGAGAACGAAGAAGGTGGACGACTGGAAAAAGAGAGAAGGGGGGAAGAAGAGTAACTGTTCACGATACAATACTCCCGATCTGTTGCGATTCATTTACCAAACTATAGTGAGAGACTATGGAATAGGGAGTCCTCTGTGGGGTTGAGTTCTATAAATAGACTCTAAACGTTGTTTTGGAGTGTTGGTAAATTGGTCCATTGTGGACGCCCTAAACCCAAGATCTATCCAACCCCACGAAAATAAAGTAAAGAAACTTTTGTTGCATTTCAATTAGTAATATTTGATGATTGTGCGCATGTGCATGGCCGCCACAATATTGAATTCATAGGAAACGAGGGAAAAGATGAATAGCGCGTTACGTGATGCTTACGAGACAAAGATTTTCACAAGTAACTCGTGCTTCAGAATGGTGTCCTCTTCTACTACTTGATATCCAATCACTTAAGCAAGAAATTTGGGTCCCAGTACACGATGGATAAGATGCACTATGGTGATGCTGTTTAGGAATCTTTGGTTCAAATTGTGCCAAATGCATTGTTTATTTAATCTCATAAAAAGTTAAGATGTAGATGGTCCATTTTTTACTGGGATGTTTAAAAGTGTTTCACCGGTTCAAATTTTTAGTATTTGAGAAATCAACTTATTTTGTGGTAGAAAGAAGGGAAGACTGTGGGAAGGAGAGAGAACGAAGAAGAAAGGCAGTTGGGAAAAGAGAGAAGAGAGGGACGAAGAGTAAATGTTTACGGTACAAGACTCTCTATCTGTTGTGATTCATTTACCGGACTATAGGGATAGAGTATGGAATAGGGAGTCCTTTGAAGGGTAGAGTTCTGTAAATAGACTCTTATTGTGGTTTTGGAGTGTTGGTAAATTGGTCCATTGTGGATGCTCTAAATCCAATATCTCTTCAACCCTACAAAAATAAAGTAAAGTTATTTTTATGGTAGTTCAATTAATAATGTTCGATACTTGTGTAGTTTTGTTAATACCCTTTTCATTACTCGTGTTTTAGCTTTTCACTTAATCTCGTACTTACCTTCTTTCATTATTTCCTTTTTACCATCTCTCACTGATTCAATCTCTTCCAACCCCACTTCTTGCATTTCTTTACGTCACAAAGTTTTCTTTTTTTTTTCGTGAAACTCACGAAAAGATTTTCGTGGTTTTTTTGGAAATGAGAGGATAATAAGACTATGGTTAGAGAATGTGGGTTTTCGAGGTTGGGTCGGGTAGAATCATGAGAATTGTTGAATGGATCGTGGGTGGTTGCGGCAGGGGATTCACAGGCAAGGTTGTTTGTGGATTCCTTGTTGAATTTGGTTCTGAGCTTTGAGAAGATGGAGTTGGTTAAATGAGATTTCTTTAAAAGGCATAGTGATTACAAGATTGTCGCACCTTAAATTGGGTTGGGGTTGGATTTTATTTGGGCGTCTTACGTTATAAATTTTACTGATGTAATGATTGGGTTGAGGAGGAATAAGACAACATCGTATGTTTTGGTTCTTGGTTGGGTTTATGTGATATGTTACACGTTAGTAGTTCGTTGGATTATGGTGTTTCTTTAGGGTTGTTGAGGGAATTTTGTGCTTCCAGTTTTTCGAGCTTGGGATACTTAAGAAACAAACAAACAAACAAACAAAAACATGCATAAAGCAACAATCCAAGATGAAAAGATAACAGAATTCAAATACATTACTTTTTAAATCCACTAGTCAAGTGCACGAGCATTGCACGCATGTTGCACGCGCGTTGCACGTGTTGTTAATGGTTTTTAGTGAAATGCTATTTCTACTACATATTTTACTTATTTACCACATTATTAGTTATTTCTTTTAACTTATGTAGGCTTGGACAAATATCCAATGTTTGAGTTTCTGTGCTCTGTATGTATACAGAAATTGTTTTCGTCGAATCAAAGTTTCAGTCAGTAATATTAGCAAGCGTGTGAAGTGGAGTTATAGCCCTAACATTTACGGCGTGGGAAGAAGTAATGAAAAAATGATATGGTTTGGGCAATCAAGTTTTGGAAACAAGTTTGAAGGTGGGGATCAGGTGCAAGTCTCATTCAAATGTTATAAGAAGGAATAAAGGAAGTTGGAGTGCATGTTTATTATAAGAAGGAAATAGAGCAACACAGCACAAATCAAAGTGTGATAGAAGGAGGTCTTCAATCATATGATGATATGCTTAGGGCTCACTCTCTCTACAGTGATGGCAAATCAATGCTTCTTGATTTTGACTGAAGTATAAAAATATATCGAGACGTGAAAACTGACGACAGAGATGAAAGTTGGGAACCAACCCATTATTTGGAGTCACCAGAAATGAGCTAGAGCTTATAATTTATAAGCATCACCCATTTATTACAATTGTTATTGACTTATAAGGCAGCACCGAATGTTTTGGTATTGGGATTGATTTGTGGGATATGTTATACGTTAGTAGTTCGTCAGATTATGGTCTTTCTTTAGGGTTGTTGATGTATTTTTTTCCTTCTAGTTTCAACTGAGTTGGTTATAGATGACTCTGTTTTGGGGTCGGTTTTGTCATAATGTTGAATACTTAGGGGTCGGTTTCACCAAAATTTTGAATACATAGGAAAAGAGGGAGAAGATGAATATCACATTATGTGATGCTTATGAGAAAAGGATTTGATAAGTTAATTATTGCTTCGGAATGGTTGCCCTCATCTGATACTTGATATTCGGTCACTTAAGTGAGAAATTTAGGGCCCAGTGCACGATGGGTAAGATGCACTATGGTAGAGTTGTTTATGAATCTTCGGTTCATATTATGCTAAATGCATTGCTTATTTAATCTCATAAAAAGTTAAGATGTAGATGGTCCTTTTTTCTTGGGATTTTTGAAAGTGTTTAACCAGTTCAATTTTTTGCTATTTGAGAGATTAACTTATTTGTGGTGAGAGAGAAGACTATGGAGAGGATAAAGAACAAAGAAGACAGATGTTTGGGAAAAGAGAAAAGAGAGGGACGAAGAGTAAATGTTCACGGTACAAAACTCCCCATCTGTTGCGATTCATTTACCGGACTATAAGGATAAAGTATGGAATAGGGTGTCCACTGTGGGGTTGAGTTATGTATAAAGACACTAAATGTGCATGGCCATTCGGCACCTCATCCGTAACAAAGGTGATTTTTGTAAGAGGCATAGTGATTACAAAATTGTTGGGCCTGAAATTGGGTTGAGGTTGGATTTGATTTTGGCGTCTTACGCTACAAATTTTACTGATGTAATGATTGTGTTGAGGAGAAATAAGACTGCTTCTGAATGTTTGGTACTGGGCTTAGGTTTGTGGGATATGTTACACGTTAGTAATTCGTTTGATTTTTGTATTTTTTAGGATTGTTGAGGGATTGTTGCTTCCCGTTTCAACTGTGTTGGGTTCAAATTGACCTATTTTGGAATCGGTTTCGCCACAATGTTCAATAAAGAGGGATCGGTATCACCACAATGTTTTATACAGAGGAGAATATGACTTGCGCGTTGTGTGATGCTTGTGAGAAAAATATTTTTATAAGTAAACTTTTTCTTCGCAATAGTGGCTCTATTCTTCAACTTAATATTCAATAACTTAAGTGAGAAAAGTGGAGCCAAGTGCACAATGGATGAGATGCACTATTGTGGAGGTGTTAATGACTCTTCGATTCAGATTATGTTAAATGAATTGGGTATTTAATCTCATACAAAGTTAAAACATAGATGGTCCCCTTTTTACTGGGATGTTTGAAAGTGTTTCACCAGTTCAATTTCCTGGTATTTGAGAAATCAACTTATTTGTGGGGATAGAGAAGACTGTCCAGAGGAAAGATAACGAAGAAGAGGGACGGTTGAGAAAAGAGAGAAGAGGGGGACGAAAAGTAACGATCTTCACGGTATAAGAATCCCGATCTGTTGCGATTCATTTACTTGAACTATAGCGATAGAGTGTCGAATAGAGAGTCCACTTTGGGGTTGAGTTTTTTAAAAAGACTATAAGCGTGGTTTTGGAGTGTTGGTAAAAATGGTCCATTGTGGATGCTATAAACCCAAGATCCATTCAACCTCACAAAAATAAAAGTAAAGAAAATTTTTGGCAGTTCAATTACTAATATTCGCTGCTTGTTTAGTCATATTCGTGTGCATGTGCATGACCGTCCGGTGCCTCATCTGCAACAAATTTCTCTCCTTCAGCGGCGCCCTCTTCATTGCTCTTGTTTTAGATTTTAACTTAATCCCTTACTTACCTTCTTTCATTATTTCCCATTTACCATCTTTCACTGATTCAATCTCTTTCGACCCCACTTCTTGCATTTCTTTACTTCACAGAGTTTTATTCTTTTCGAGAAACTCACGAAAAGATTTTGGTTGTTTTTGGAAATGAGAGGATAATAGGATTTTGGTTAGATTATGTTGGTTTTCGAGGTTGGGTCGGGCAGAAGCTTCAAAATTGTTTAATGGGTCGTGGGTGGTAGTGGCACGGGATTCACAGGCAAGGTTGTTTGTGGATTCCTTGTTGAATTTGGTTTGAAGCTTTGAGAAGATGGAGTTGTTTAAATGTGATTTATTTAAAAGACATAGTGATTAGAAGATTGGGTTGAGGTTGGATTTTAGTTGGGCGCCATACATTATAAATTGTATTGATGTAAGGATTGGGTTGAGGAGGAATAAGACATCACTGAATGTTTTGGTACTTGGATGGGTTTGTGGGATATGTTACATGTTAATAGTTCGTTGATTATCGTGTTTCTTATGGGTTGTTGAGAGATTTTCTTGCTTCTAGTTAAATTGAGTTGGGTATAGATGGCCTGTTTTGGGGCCGGTTTAGCCACAATTTTGAATATATAGGAAAATATGGAGAAGATGAATAGCGCGTTGTGTAATGCTTATTAGAAAAATATTTTCATACGGACGATTGGGAAATGAGAGAAGAGAGGGAAGAAGAGTAAATGTTCACGATACAATACTCCTGATCTGTTGCGATTCATTTACCAAACTATAGGGAGAGACTATGGAATATGGAGTCCTCTGTGGGGTTGATTTCTGTAAATAGACTCTAAACATTGTTTTGGAGGGTTGGTAAATTGGTCAATTGTAAACGTCCTAAACCCAAGATCTATCTAACCCCATGAAAATAAAGCAAAGAAATTTTTGTTGCATTTCAATTAGTAATATTTGATGCTTGTGTAGTCATGTTTGTACGCATGTGTATGGCCGCCACAATATTGAATTCATATCAAACAAGGGAAAAGATGAATAGCGCGTTGCGTGATGCTTATGAGAAAAAGATTTTCACAAGTAACTCTTGCTTCAGAATGGTGTCCTCTTCTACTACTTGATATCCAGTCACTCAAGCGAGAAATTTAGGGCCCAGTGCAAGATGGATGAGATTCACTATGGTGAAGCTGTTTAGGAATCTTTGGTTCAAATTATGTCAAATGCATTGTTTATTTAATCTCATAAAAAGTTAAGATGTAGATGGTCCTTTTTTTGCTGGGATGTTTAAAAGTGTTTCACCTGTTCAAATTTTTAGTATTTGAGAAATCAACTTTTTTGTGGTAGAAAGAAGAGAGAAGACTATGGGAAGGAGAGAGAACGAAGAAGACGGGTTGTTGGGAAAAGAGAGAGGAGAGGGACGAAGAGTAAATGTTCACGGTACAAGACTCTTGATCTGTTGTGATTCATTTACCAAACTATAGGGATAGAGTGTGAAATAGGGAGTCCTTTGAAGGGTAGAGTTCTGTAAATAGACTGTTATTGTGGTTTTGGAGTGTTGGTAAATTGGTCCATTGTGGATGCTCTAAATCCAATATCTCTTCAACCCTACAAAAATAAAGTAAAGTTATTTTTATGGTAGTTCAATTAATAATATTCGATACCTGTGTAGTTTTGTTCGTGCGCATGTGCATAGCCGTCTGGCGTCTCATCCGCAACAATTTGCTTTTCTTCAGCGGCACCCTTTTTATTACTCTTGTTTTAGCTTTTCTCTTAATCCCTTACTTACCTTCTGTCATTTGGTGCAGCGTTTTGAAAACTAAGTTTTTCAAAAATGCACAGTTTTTAAAATAGAGAGATTTCAAAACAAAGTTGCTTTTTGTAAACACGTTTGGGAAACTATTTCAAAACATTATTTTTTTTCATAAACATAATAGTTGTAAACACACCTTATTTGTAAAACGCTCTAAATTGGAGCGTTTTAAAACGTTGTACATTTTTAAAACAATGCGTTTTAAAAAACTGTATTGAAATACTTTAAAATTGAAGATGGAGTTGGTTAAAGGTGATTTTTTAAAAGGCATAGTGATTACAAAATTGTTCGGCCTGAAATTGGGTTGAGGTTGGATTTTATTTGGGCGTCTTACGCTATAAATTTGATTGATGTAAAGATTGGGTTGAGGAGAAATAAGATTATTTCCGAATGTTTTGGTACAGGGGTTGGGTTTGAGGGGTGTGTTAGGCCTCATTTGATGCAGCGCTTTGAAAACTCAGCTTTTTCAAAATACAACGTTTTTAAAACGAAGCGCTCAAAACACAGTTGGTTTTTTGTAAACACGTTTGGGAAATTATTTCAAAACGCTATTTTCATAAATATAGTAGTTGTAAACGCAACATATTTTTAAAACTCTCCAAATTGGAACGTTTTAAAACGATGCACATTTTTAAAACGATTAGTTTTAAAAAGCTACATTGAAACACTTTCAAAGAGAAAACGTTGTATATTCGGAAAAAGTTTTAGTCAAAATGATCCACCAAACAAGCACTTACACATTAGTAGTTCGTTGGATTTAGGTGTTTCTTTAGGGTTGCTGAAAGATTTATTGCTTCTAGTTTCCACTAAGTTTAGTACATATGGACCTGTTTTTGTGTCGGTTTAGAAAAATATTTTCATAAGTAAACTCTTGCTTGGTGGCCCTTTCTGCTACTTGATATTCGATCACTTAAACGAGAAATTTGGGGCCCAGTGCACAATGGATAAGATGTACTATGGTGGAGTTGTTTAGGAATCTTCGGTTCAGATATGCTAAATGTATTTCATATTTAATCTCATAAAAAGTTAAGATGTAAATGGTCCCTTTTTTGTTGGGATGTTTGAAAGTGTTTTATAGGTTCATTTTTTTGGTATTTAATAAATCAACTTATTTTGTGGGGAGAAGGAAAAGAGAAGACTTTGGGAAGGAGAGAGAACGAAGAAGGTGGACGACTGGGAAAAGAGAGAAGGGAGGGAAGAAAATTAACTGTTCACGATACAATACTCACGATCTGTTGCGATTCATTTACCAAACTATAGTGAGAGACTATGGAATAGGGAGTCCTCTGTGGGGGTTGAGTTCTATAAATAGACTCTAAACGTTGTTTTGGAATGTTGGTAAATTGGTCCATTGTGGACGTCCTAAACCCAAGATCTATCCAACCCCACGAAAATAAAGTAAAGAAACTTTTGCTGCATTTCAATTAGTAATATTTGATGATTGTGCACATGTGCATGGCCGCCACAATATTGAATTCATAGGAAACGAGGGAAAAGATGAATAGCGCGTTACGTGATGCTTATGAGACAAAGATTTTCACAAGTAACTCGTGCTTCAGAATGGTGTCCTCTTCTACTACTTGATATCCAATCACTTAAGCAAGAAATTTGGGTCCCAGTACACGATGGATAAGATGCACCATGGTGAAGCTGTTTAGGAATCTTTGGTTCAAATTGTGCCAAATGCATTGTTTATTTAATCTCATAAAAAGTTAAGATGTAGATGGTCCCTTTTTTACTAGGATGTTTAAAAGTGTTTCACCGGTTCAAATTTTTATTATTTGAGAAAACAACTTATTTTGTGGTAGAAAGAAGAGGGAAGACTGTGGGAAGAAGAGAGAACGAAGAAGAAGGGCAGTTGGGAAAAGAGAGAAGAGAGGGACGAAGAGTAAATGTTTACGGTACAAGACTCTCTATCTGTTGTGATTCATTTACCGGACTATAGGGATAGAGTATGGAATAGGGAGTCCTTTGAAGGGTAGAGTTCTGTAAATAGACTCTTATTGTGGTTTTGGAGTGTTGGTAAATTAGTCCATTGTGGATGCTCTAAATCCAATATCTCTTCAACCCTACAAAAATAAAGTAAAGTTATTTTTATGGTAGTTCAATTAATAATGTTCGATACTTGTGTAGTTTTGTTCATACCCTTTTCATTAATCGTGTTTTAGCTTTTCACTTAATCTCGTACTTACTTTCTTTCATTATTTCCTTTTTACCATCTCTCACTGATTCAATCTCTTCCAACCCCACTTCTTGCATTTCTTTACGTCACAAAGTTTTCTTTTTTTTTTTCGTGAAACTCACGAAAAGATTTTGGTGGTTTTTTTGGAAATGAGAGGATAATAAGACTATGGTTAGAGAATGTGGGTTTTCGAGGTTGGGCCGGGTAGAATCATGAGAATTGTTGAATGGATCGTGAGTGGTTGCGGCAGGGGATTCACAGGCAAGGTTGTTTGTGGATTCCTTGTTGAATTTGGTTTTGAGCTTTGAGAAGATGGAGTTGGTTAAATGAGATTTCTTTAAAAGGCATAGTGATTACAAGATTGTCGCACCTAAAATTGGGTTGAGGTTGGATTTTATTTGGGCGTCTTACGTTATAAATTTTACTGATGTAATGATTGGGTTGAGGAGGAATAAGACAACATCGTATGTTTTGGTTCTTGGTTGGGTTTATGTGATATGTTACACGTTAGTAGTTCGTTGGATTATGGTGTTTCTTTAGGGTTGTTGAGGGAATTTTGTGCTTCCAATTTTTCAAGCTTGGGATACTTAAGAAACAAACAAAAAAAAAAAAACATGCATAAAGCAACAATCCAAGATGAAAAGATAACAGAATTCAAATACATTACTTTTTAAATCCACTAGTCAAGTGCACGCGCGTTGCACGTGTTGTTAATGGTTTTTTAGTGAAATGCTATTTCTACTACATATTTTACTTATTTACCACATTATTAGTTATTGCTTTTAACTTATGTAGGCTTGGACAAATATCCAATGTTTGAGTTTCTGTGTTGTGTATGTATACAGAAATCGTTTTCGTCGAATCAAAGTTTCAGTCAGTAATATTAGCAAGCGTGTGAAGTGGAGTTATAGCCCTAACATTTACGGCATGGGAAGAAGTAATGAAAAAATGATATGGTTTGGGCAATCAAGTTTTGGAAACAAGTTTGAAGGTGGGGATCAGGTGCAAGTCTCATTCAAATGTTATAAGAAGGAAATAAAGGAAGTTGGAGTGTATGTTTATTATAAGAAGGAAATAGAGCAACACAGCACAAATCAAAGTGTGATAGAAGGAGGTCTTCAATCATATGATGATATGCTTAGGGCACACTCTCTCTACAGTGATGGCAAATCAATGCTTCTTGATTTTGACTGAAGTATAAAAATATATCGAGACGTGAAAACTGACGACAGAGATGAAAGTTGGGAACCAACCCATTATTTGGAGTCACCAGAAATGAGCTAGTGCTTATAATTTATAAGCATCACCCATTTATTACAATTGTTATTGACTTATTGTTATTATAATCTATAATGCTCTAGAGATGAGATTATTTATCCTTCCTTATTAGCATTTATTAGAACCAGTCAAGTGCACGCGCGTTGCACGCATGTTGCACATGTTGTTAATGGTTTTTTAGTGAAATGTTATTTCTACTACATTTTTAATTATTTACCACATTATTAGTTATTGCTTTTAACTTATGTAGGCTTGGACAAAATTAATTATTAATTAATTACTTGTTATTTGAAATTGAGCAATATATTTGTTATTTCTAAATTATACTCCCTTTGTTTCTAAATTATTGTCTCTTTTGACCAGACACACTGTTAAGAAAAAGTAATTGATTGTATTGTAAATATTGGTGTGACGTGTGATTTTTTTTCTTTAATGCCCTTATGTATGTGGTTATAATTGAAGTAGGTAGAAAAAATAAGGATAAAGTGGTAAAAGTGTTTTTTTAAAAGGAAAGTTATGAAAAAAGACAATTATTTTAAAACATTAAATAAAAAAGAAGAAAATTATTTTAAAATGAAGGGATTATGTGATACTTCATTAATATAATAAAATATTAATTTGATTTAAACATTATTTTGTATTAACATAAATTCAATAATAATAATATGGTTGTATTGAATTGATTGTTGGTTAATTTATTCATAGTTAATATTTAGAATAAATTGTTATTGTAGGCAAAATGTACAAAACTTTACTATATGGTATCAAAATATGATTTTTACTATTGGATAATTTTTTTACAATTATAACGTGTAATTCATCTAATTCTTATTTTTTTTTATTTCAGTAAATAATGATCCCATGTTTTCTTAATATTCGGTTGATAAATTTTTTTTTGATATTAGTTTTTTATTATGTAACGTGACTCTAGCCACAAATTTTATGTATATAACATTTAGGAAAAATAAAAAAATAAATAATTATGTTGTTTATGTGGACGGTAACCAAATATCATGTGATTTTTGTTTACTTAGAAAATTATGTAAGTAACATTGTTAGATAACTTAACAAAAGAAAATAATTAAGGGTTAATTTTGTACAAACATGTGTTTTATTGATGCAATAAATAGTAAAGTTTCGGATAAGTAAAAAATTGTAGTAAAAATAGACCCTCCCTTTTTTTAATAGTGTATTATCGTACCTAGTAGGAGGATAAATAGAATTAAAGCTTTCAAAATCTAATAATTAAAGAAATTTCATTCATTATATTTATTTTTTTATACAAACTTTAAAAAATTGGAAATCTCATTTTCAAATTAAGTGACCTTACTTCGAAAAATATAAATATGATTAATATGATTAATTTGAAGATAACTGATTAATAATACATTTTCTATTTATTTTTAAAAAGTTATATATTCATATTAAGAAATAAAATAATCAAATATAATATACTTACTTTAATATTAATATGTATCTATGGGTTTCTGTACATTTCTTAACACATGATTAACTATTCAAAAATTTCTGCAAGGAAAGGATAGTGAAAATCTTAACAACAATTATTTAGTTAACTGATTAGTGGTTTGTTAGGTATCAATATGTTCATTTTAAAGCTACTTGTAATAGTCAAAATATTAAATGCAATAAACTGTAAACTTTAGCTATGTTCTCCAACAAATAGTGTATTTTTCATTTCTTCCGTCATCATCTTGAAAGTATATCTTCTTTTTGTAACTCATTTCTTTTTAATTTGTTCACTGATAATCACTAAACACGTCAATGATTTCCTATGTATCTCTATATGCACTAACAAATTTGTTATTATAGTTAAATAAATACATATAACTTTAGTAATATCTTCAACAATTTCATCATAACAATTTTAAAATATATTGAAAACATATTCTCAAGATGTAAGATTAATATACTTATTACCCACTCTCACAATTGTTGTAGTTTCTAAGAAAATAATTCATCTTTTATCTATCTCTCAAACTTCTTCTCTCTCTCTCCCCCAACTCTACAATTTATGTAATATATTAGATATGGTAATAAGTCATACAAAGGGAAACAGAAGAATGTGTAAATATTATTAGTAGTGGTTAATTTGAAGACAACATATTTACTTCAAAGTTTATATGTATATATATATATATATATATATATATATATATATATATATATTACAAAATGAACTAACTATAGACAACATACTTACTTTAACGTTATGTGTAGGATAACGGGTTCTGTACATTTCTCAACATTTGAGGGTTTATTCGAAAATTTCAATATTTAAAGGATAGTGAAAATCCTAATTAATTGATTGGAGGTATTTGTTAGGTATCAATATGTTAGTCTTTAGAGTTACTTGTAGCATTCAAATATTAAAGGGAGAAAATTGTAAATTTTTGTTTTCTTCTCTGACAAAATGCACATATTCATAAAATGTGTTTTCCATTGTTTTCTTCATCATCTTAAACAATAGCTCTTTTTTTAAAAAAAACTCATTTCTCTTGGTTTGTTCACTAATAATTAGTAAACTCGCCACCGATTTGTTTAAAATCTTGAGACTCACCAACAAATCTATTATAGTAGTTTAAAAAAATTCATACACCTCTAGTAATGTCTACCTAAATTTCACCATAACAAATTTTAAGTATTTTAGAAACATTACTTCAAAATCTATGGTTGATTACCTAAAAAATTTCTTGTTATTTTTTAAACAAGATTTAAGGTTGATTATCTTGATTGTTGCCTATACACTAATTTGTACGTAAGAAAACACTCATACTTTTATATAGAAAGATAAATATGGTCATAACAAAAGTTATTCAGTTAACTGAATAAAGATTTTTTAGTAAGATCCATAACTTATGGACCAATATGATAGTTTTTTAAGGTTGCTTGTCGTAGTCAAAATTTTACCGTAGCAAATGTTAAACAAATTTAAAAAGGTAAATCATATTATTTTTTCTCTTAACTGAGTAAGTATATTTTCGTGATATTCAAAAATATTGTATGACATTTGTAATGGTAATGACACGAAGAGGGAATATGACAAAAAAATAATAAACATATGAGACAAAATGAATATAATTAAAAAAGGTAGGATCTAATTTAAAGTTAGGTATAAGTTGAGGGACCAAATTCAATTTCATCCTTCAAAGAATTGATTAGTCCATGCAAATTTATTTGTTTAGTAATAATTAATGTTAAATAGTTTATTAAATTTAGGGTTATTTATTTTTATACATTATTTTCTACTTATGACAAATTTTACTTGTTTAACCTTAATTCTATTGTGGATATTTATTAAGTACATGGTTAGTTTTGTCCATACATTAAATTGTAAGAAACAACCTAGACTTTTATAGTAGTAGTAGATAGTAGATAGTAGATACGGAGTAGTAGATAGTAGATAGTAGATAGTAGATTGTCCTTATTAATTACCCTTTAATTAGATTTGTTGTTCAAACTTTATGGGGAAAAAAAAAGATGATTTAAAGAGAGATGTTAAGAGGAAAGAGAAAAATAATTATTCAACTTGTCAATAATAATTGTACTGCTTTTTATAAGCTTCGTTAATCTATATAAGGGAGTATTGATGTATTAACACATCATAATCCGATTAAGAGGTCACTCAATCCAAACAATTTTTAGTCAGTTGGGAGTAAGGGCATCTTCAATGGGCCTATTCTTCCACAAATTCTTATAAGGCAAGAATGAATAACCATTGTGAAGGAATTTTTAGAATAATGGAGGAGGATGAATTCTTAGTTAAGAATTCTGTAAATTTTGTCAAAAAAATTTGCCCAGTCACACTAAGAGAGAATGTGTGACACAGTGCGTCACAACTCCCAAAACTCGCGTGAGTGGAAAAAGCGCCACATATGATGAAGTTGTTTGAAATTTTATTGTCCTTTTGAAAATTGTGACGGTTTGAATAAAAACTAATTTTCATTGCTTCCGTTTGAAAACTGTGGCCGTTTGAAATTTTTTCTTTTTTTAATAAAAAATAATTTTTTGACCCTTCCTTTTTATTTTTCAATAGTTCTTTTTGCTTCTTTTTTTATTTTAAATTTCACCCATTTTACTTCATTTTTCTTCCTTTTACGAATTAATTTATTTATAAAATAATATATGTATTAATTTATTTATTTACAAATTAAAGGAAGAATGATCACGAAAGATATTAATTTTTTGTAATATTTAATATTACAATTAAAATTATAAATTAATTTATTTATTTGCAAAGTATTAAAATAAAAAAAATTGTGTAAGTAGTAAAGTAGATTATTTGGTAGTGGGATTCAACTAAAAATAAAGGAAAGAATGAGTACCAATAAAAAGATAAAGTTTTAGAGTAAGAAATTCTTAATGTATAGTGGTAGTGGGACTCAGCTAAGAATCAACAGAAGACTAAGCACCATTGAGGATAGGGGTGAGCTTGGTCCGGTTCGGTCCACTTTTTTGGAAAATCTGAGAGAACCAGGACCAGACAAATAATCCGGTTCTTAAAAAATATAGAACCAGCACCAACCCAATATGTCTGAGAACCAATACATTGGTCCGGTCCAGAACCAATTGAAGACGTACGAGAACCAGGACCGGACCAATACGATGCGTATCTTTGATCAAGAGGATAACTAGATTTTCTAAAAAATAATTATCAATAATCTAATCATGTTCTTCCTTCATACAACATTTTGTTGGGTTCGTTATTCTTGTGAAAATAAACTGAAGGTAAAAATCATTACTTCCAAATTAATAAAGAGAAACGAAAAAGAAAGTTGTAAGGAAATATATTGCAAGTCATCTTCCTCTCCGATCCCTTTATGGTTAATTTAATTAATTTACAGGTAACAATCCTTCAAACTAATAATGTTTGTGATGCGTCCAAGATAATCTGGACCCACTAAACAGCCCAATCTAAACACCTGACTTTCAACGTGTTTGTAGATCCTCTGAGCCCAACTCTGGAGTAAAAATGAACAAACGTGAACTGGGCAGAGGCACTCCCTGCAAAAGCCCTCCGGCGTGTGAATTAGCACAAGAGAGTTAACAATTCAGCAGAGTTTAGGCTAGAGAATAAGATTGCGCATACCTCTCTCCCAATTTTGACAAGGTTTTTATATGTGCCGGTGGCATAACTGCTCATAACCATGAATAACTGCCCATGATTGGCATTAACTGCCCATGATTGGTATTAACTGCCCATGATTGGCATTAACTCCTCTGCAAACTGTCATGGCTTATAGTCGGGATTATTGCTCGGGTGTAACCACCCTCAACTGTTTATCTTAATTGCCCGGGTGTAACCACCCTCAACTGTTCTTGATCTTTTCCGGACATCAATGCCCTCAACTGTTTGTAACGTACTTGGTGCAACCGAGCAATGTTGCTTGCTCCCTCAACTTACTGGTGTAATCGAGCTAGGTTGCCCGCTCATCGATGTTGCTCGCACGGCCAAATCCCCATCTTACAAGTATATAGCTTGATCGCTACAGAGATTTTGCCTGGTTACTCGTGTAACATATTTGCTCGCTTGCTCGGAAGATACACAAGCCTGACACGTGGCTCCTGGTTTGGGCCTGACTGGACCAGGCAGCTCAGTTTGTAATCACAAAAAGAGGCAGGAAATTAATTACTAGGGAAGAACAATGTTTTCCCTCTTATTTTCTCTTTAATCAAATAAGGAAACTTGGTTGAATATTGAGTCAAATTATTATATATTTTCTTTAGGTTGTAAGTTGTATCCATTTTATTATATATATATATATATATATATATATATATATATATATATATATATATATATATATAATACTATATTAGTATATTATATATAATAAAATAATAATAAATACACATTGGTCCGGTTCGGTCCGGTTCTGCGTTTTTGGTTTCTGAAACCGAGGACCGACCCAATTGTCCGGCTCTATAAAAATTCAGATCCAGGACCAATCCAAAGTATTGGTTCAGTCCGGTCTGGTTCCGAAAAACTTCTGCTCACCCCTAATTGAGGATGCTATAAGGCATCAAAAAAAAATTAAAAAATCAAAATTAATGCACCAAAAAGGGGAATCTCACACAAAAAACAAATACTAGAACTAAACGAATAAAAATAGTGAAGAGATACCAAACTAAAAATTTTGAAAAAGTTGAGGGACCAAAAATGTATTGATCCTTAAAAGAAAATTACATAAAAACCACAAAACAAGAACCTTCTTACAAGACAATGTATAATACACAAATACTCGTCCCGATACAAATTTTTTTTCTGCTCTCCAGGGGAAAATATACTTTCCAATATACTAAATCATCAAGCCAACATTCAATCATAAAAAGGGTAATTATTGAGAGCTTGCTAAAAACAACCCTCAAGGTTGTAGAAATAACAACTAACACACACCACTCGTCTTCTTTCTCTCAGCAACAAACTTCCTCCAAACAGTAGTAATCTCCCTCTGCACTTCTTCATCAGTTTTCTTCACTGCCGTGCCTTTCTCTTCATTTACTACCAATTTAGCGGTGACCCGGGCAGGGAGCATATCAAGATCATGCAAAACCTTCTCGATGTCACCCACGAGTCGTTCCGCCAAGGTGTGCGAGAAATCTTCTCTTATAACAACACGAAGGACAGTGATGTGTTGTGCATCGGCGGGCATTGTGTAAGCTGGCACGATCCATCCGAACCGTCTTAGCATATCTGATATTTCAAATTCAGTGTGTTGGCTGTTGTCTTTGAGAGAGAATGCTACTAGTGGGACTCCATGGTCTTTCGAGACTATATTGAAGCGCCCCGTTTTCTCCAATCCTTCTTTTAGGACCACGGCATTTTCTTGACAGTTTTCCATGATGTTCCTGTATCCCTGATAGATGAAAAATAATCACATGATCCGTTATATCATTTATAATTTCTGTGATATTTCATTTTGAACTTACCTCATGACCCAAGCGAATTAGCTGGTAGTATTGTGCAATTATTTGACTAGAACCTGGAAATCGACATATCTTTGATCAGAGAAGGGATGAATAGTCAAAATTGACCCTGTTATACTTTCCAACCAATGCTTTTAAGTACAGTTTCCATGATTGATTTTTGAGTAAGTAAATGAGTTGATTACCCTTGGAGAAGTTGAGGGTGAATGTTGGTTGATCAGCTCCGAGGTAGTTGATGTGAAAGATGAGCTCGTCGGGCAAGTCCTCTTTGCTCCTCCAAATCACCCAACCAATGCCGGCATAGACAAGCCCATACTTGTGGCCACTGACATTAATACTCTTCACAAGGGGCAACCGGAAATCCCACTCGAGTTCAGGGTATAAAAATGGTGCGATGAACCCTCCACTGGCTGCATCGACATGGATTGGTGTGTCCCATCTACCCAAAGAAGAAAGAAAAACAAAGGACAAAGAAAATTAGTCCAATACAAACAGGTCTTTTAATTACTAGATGGTGCTAGCGAATGCCCATAGATAGACATTCTTTGACCCCCCCCCCCACTATTAGAAATTCTGTGCAAGTTAATTCTTTCGATGTTAGTATTTTCCTAGATAAATCAAATCAAAATGAAGATCATCTTTTAAGTAGACGGAAGGGTACCCGTTTTCAGCGTTCTTCTGAACCAATAGGTCATTCAAGCTCTTAACATCTTCAAATTCGCCATTAAGGGTAGAGCCCAAAATAGCAGCAACACAAATAGTGTTCTCGTCCACCATCTCAACAGCCTTCACGGGATCCATCACATAGTACCCCTCCTTCAGCTTTACCTCCTTCAACTCCACCTCAAAGTACCTTGCAAATTTCTCCCAACATACCTGCACCAAGGCATTGATATAACTAAACTCACAACTCAATAGGTCCCTACAAAAGTATACATTCAAAAAATAGATTTCTATAGCTCTTTCAAAACAGCATTTCTGCTAGAAATTGGCTTGTATGACTTGAAAGTATTTGTCTAACAATATATGGACTGCTTAAAAATGATTATATATCGTCAGGTTCCCTTTTCAATCACACCAAGCAAAAATTCAACCGAATGTAGTAAGTGGTTGTAGGCATATCAAAAAAAATTGCTCCAAGACTAAGGATAGAGAAAATAAAAATATATAATCTGTAAACTCAGTTCCAAATTTCCTATATAACTCCATTAATATCAAATGCTCTATGCGTAAGGTATGATATCTGGACATGAATCAATAGAATGCAACTCGCAAGTATATGATATCTATTTGTATCATTTAGTTCTGTAATTCGTTGGTTCCACCAGAACAACGAACTGTTTAACTGCATAATCCCGCCAATTATAATAATGCCCCCATGGATCCTCCAACGATGTGATCAATGCTACATCTTTATCTCATCCATTCAATTCAGTCGATGATTCGCATTTGTTGAAGTAAAGCAAATATGCTTATCTACACTCTAAGATCATACCCGCAGACATACTTTTCTCTCAACTTGAACTGAAGTGAACTTTAAATGATTGTAACTATTTTCCTAATTTTCTAACAATGGAGGATTTCAACATTCTATTGCATTATTCTACAAGAAAAAAGATGATGCTGACATTCAAAAGCATGGCTTCTAGGTAACGACTTGAAGAAAAAATCAATGTGACATAAATTTGTATGTTACTCAAACAAAAGTATATCAAAGAAATAAAATGTGAAGAGAAAATTAAAATTAAAATTAATACCTGAACATTTGCACCTGTGACAATATTGGGTTTATCGTGAGGCTTTCCTAGAGCTTTCATCTTGTTCTGCCATTTTCTCTTGAATGCCAATCCAGCCAACATTATGGCCTCCGACGATCCCACTGTTCCAACGCCGATAGCAGTTTCTCCTTCCCCTAGTGGCGCATTGAAAAGATGTGCGATCATGTTCACGCAGCGATTCTGTATTCATCATAAAGATTTGGAAGGAAATCAATGTTAGTCACTCTTTTAGAACAAGTTGGGTGTAACTTTAGGCATCATCTCCTGTTATTTTTAACCTCAAGCTTGTTTCTTTATCCATGTAAATTAATAAGGAAATCAATGTTAGTCACTCTTTTAGAACAAGTTGGGTGTAAGTTTAGGCATCATCTCCTGTTATTTTTAATCTCAAGCTTGTTTCTTTATCCATGTAAATTAATAAAAGAGTAGATCTTTTATGAGACTGTTTTACAGATTCTACTTCATAAGACGGAACGTCACGCTCTCACATCTCATCACACCAATGGATTGTGTTAGAGGGTTTCGGATTATTCAATGAACTATAGCCATATATAAATATGGTATAAAATCAGTTTAATATGCCCCTAGAAAATGGAACTCACATAGCACTATTGGAATTAAGCATATCTGGACGCTCTACTCCAGACCCTACACATGTTGCTCTCATACAAAATGTTAATAGTCGTGTGATAGTTGGGAAGTATCACATCAATTTTGTTACTTAAATTCGTACCAAAATAAGACCACGGTTAAATTCATACTTGGGGTAGTTCTCACTCAAAATAATGATATTCTAGTATCCCCTCCATTTCAAATTAACTACTCCCTCCGTCCCTAAATTATCGTCCTCCTTTCCTTTTTCGTCCGTCCCAAAATAATTGTCCAGTTTGAAACTTACCTTTTTAGAACATCACTTTTACCACTTTACCCTTACTTTTTCACTCTACTTTAATTATAAGCCACATACACATGGGCTTTAAAAGAAACTACACATTAAACCAATATAAATAATCAAGTCAATTGTTTTTTCTTAAACTGTGCGCCGGGTCAACTGGGACGATTATTTAGGGACGGAGCGAGTATTTTATACTTCCTTCGTTTTCAAATTATGTCCTCTTATCCTTTTTTATCCGTTCTAAAATAATTATCGTCTTTCAGCCCCTAAGGGGGTGGCCCAGTGGTAGACATATTGCTTCATAAAGTGTGAGGTCTCAGGTTCGATCCCTTCCCATGGCCCCCCTTAGGAAAAAAAAAAGATTTAAAAAAAGTCAAAAAAAAATTATAATCTTTCACAACTTTTCTTTTAAGGAAAATAATTTTATCATTTTATCTTGATTTTTCTACCTACTTTAATTATGACCATTGACTCGACACTCGGATTATAAAAAAACAATTGACTTAGATTATAAATGTTTGTATAATTATAGTTTTTTTTTTCAAAAAACCATGTGCATGTGACTTATAATTAAAATATAGAGAAAAATTAACAGTAAAAAGGTAAAAGCATTGTCTTAAAAATAAAAGTTACATGCAAAAAAATTCGAAAAAAGAATGCAGAACAATAATTTTGGGAGAAGAGAGTATAATTTCACTTTAATACCCTCAATATCAAATATTCAAATCAATGGGTCACTCATCGTTTATTATTTAATGGTTGATAAAGATATAAAGGACACTTTATTAAGAATTTTTTTAAGAAAAAGAAAGAAAAAAAGTATTTTTGACCAAGTCATAAACAATAATGAAAAGAAGGAAATTCGTGAACCATTGATTCTTCATGAAGAAAAGGAAGGTTGGTCAATGAAGGTGGGCACACCCACCCCACGAGGGCGACCACAATTATAGACACAATTGACGATTTGATGTGATTATATTAAGATTAGTACTCCCTCTGTCTCTATATTATCGTCCTCTTTTTTTTTTTCGTCCGTCCTAAAATAATTGTTCAGTTTGAAACTTACTTTTTTAGAACATCACTTTTACCACTTTACCTCTGCTTTTTCACTCTACTTTAATTATAGACCACATACACATGGGCTTTAAAGAAAAATACACATTAAATCAATATAAATAATCAAGTCAATTGTTTTTTGGGTCAACCAGAACGATTATTAAAGGACGGAGGGAGTATTTTAGATGGGGCTAACTACACTCCCAAAATATACTTTTTACAACCTATTTTCAATAGCATATAACATAAACATAAAATATAATGTCTTAATGTAAAAAATAAAGTATAAAGAGTGAATTTTAGGGTAACCACCAGAATTTTTCCTTTCCGTAAACTACGGACGGATATGCAAGGGGAGAAAAGGTGTGTGAATGATCATTCGAATATTTCAAACATCTTTTTATTTGCGTCCCCCACATGATATAATGATGGTACTCATCAATGTCAGCAGGAGGCCAAGGTCAACCTGTTTCATTTTATTCTTCGGCTAAAACTTGGCTAAAACTTAGAAAAAGACGAGAACTTTTTATTAGTGGATAGAGAATTATGATAAAATGGTGTTTCGTCTCATGATTACAGGAGACCTATAATAGTTTTATTGGGTAAAGTAGTTTATTTGGATTGACTATGTGCACCTTGAATTTATACGAGTTCAAGGGTACATGTTAAGTAATTGACTTATCTAATAATATATTCTTTCATTTTTAAATTTTTTTTTTTTTTGTGTAGTATATTGTTTATAAAAAAAATTAATAATTTCATTATAAATATTGGTTATATGTGTGATTCCCTTTAAAGTCCTTGAACATATGGTTATAATTAAAGTAGATAAAAAAAATATGGATATAGTAGTAAAAGTGTTTTTCTAAAATTAAAAATTTTGAAGGAGAACAATTATTTTAGAATTAACGAAAAATGAAAGGATTACGATAATTTAAAAACAGATAAAGTAAATAATTACATATAGACTTAAAGTATATTACAATACTCCCTCCATCCCTTAATAATCCTCCTGGTTGATCCGGCACACAGTTTAAGAAAAAACAATTGACCTGATTATTTATATTGGTTTAATGTGTAGTTTCCTTTAAAGTTGATGTGTATGTAGCACATAATTAAAGTAGAATGAAAAAGTAAGGGTAAAATGGTAAAAGTGATGCTCTAAAAAAATAAGTTTCAAACTGAACAATTATTTTGGAACGGACTAAAAAATAAAGGAGGACGATAATTTAGGAACGGAGGGAGTATGTTTTATGCTTTAATACTGCTTCTTTGTTTTTTTATATGCATAAATGAATAAGTGACTTTGAAAGTGAAATATCCAAATATAATAAGATGAACCCTTTACACGGAATAAAGGAAGTAACTATGTTAACTGACTCATTTAAAAACGGTTAAGTATATCTGCCTATGCATTAGAAACTTATTTTCCAATATTGTTCACAAGAGCTAAACCTAATTGAATAGTTTGAACACGAATTCAATTCTTACTTTATTGAATGGTTTTTAAATTTTAACCATTTATTTAAGTGGCAAAAGATTTTTTATGCTCATCCTCCATCCCAAAAAAATGTGGCACATTCTACATTTTATTTTCGGTAAAAAAAAAAAAACTAAGCAAATGGACTCTTAAGTTATTTAAGTACTCCATCCATTCTATGTAAAAACTTTACTATTTAATTTTAGGATGTTTCACTTAAAGATTTTATTTTTAAAAATTAAGAAATAAAAATATTATTTTATTACTAATAAAATATTTAAAATATCATTTTAAAATAAAATTATCTTTCATACCGGAAAAAGGGAGGGGGATTACATAGACAACTAACTTTAGAGTCCATAGGACCATAAGCATACTGAACTATGAATGAGAACAAAAATAAATTCATAATTTTACACAAAAAAAAAAAAAAGCAATTATTTGTAATAAAAAGGATGGGGGACAAAACGAGTACGTCCGGTATGGTTTGGCCAATTTGTGGGGCTAGTTAGTGTACGCAGTACTCTGCCACGACCTATAGACAATTAGACATTATATATGCAACTTGTCAAGTTGCTTGAGTCAATTTGCATGCTCCTACTTTATTACTATCTCTAACCCCAATTTTTTTTTATTCGTCTAAAAATAATTATTTTGTTTGAAATTTTCTTTTTAATATAATATTTTTATCATTTTATTTTTATTTTTGCATTCTTAATTTTTCATCATACTTTAATTATGGACCACATATACATATATTTTAAAATAAACTATACATCAAACTAATATTAATAATTCAATCAAATATGTTTTTTTAAACCATACGCCAAGTCCACCAAAACGATAATTTATGGATAGAGAGTACTTTTTTTTTCTTATTAATCCCTTCGTTTTGAAATAATTATTCCCTTTGACTAAGCATATCATTAAAGAAAAAGTAGTTGACTACATTATACTTATAAATATTAGCGTAATTTATAAAAATTTTAATATCTTTGAGAATATGATTATAATTAAAATATGTAGTTTTAAAAAAGGAAAGTTTTAACGGAAAACAATTACTCCCTCCGTTCCTGTAAAAGAGTTTACTATTATATTTTGGGATGTTTTACTAAAATAGTTTATTTTTAAAAATTAAGGTATAAAAGTGTCACTTTATTACTAATGAACTACTAAAAATATCATTTTTTTAAAAAAAATTATTTTCAAACAGAAACTCTTTGCCAAAAATAAAGAAAGAATTTTAGAACTATAAAAAAAATAGAAAGGATAGAGTATTTATTTTATTTTATTTTTTGCGTGGGCCGAGGAACTAGGAAGAGCTGGATCAGAGACCTAACTAAAGGTTCAGACTTCAGATCTACCATTGCTCCGTACTTTATTACTCCTTTCAACTTAAAATAATTGTTTTCATAACGAAAAAAAAAAATATATATATTCTTTTATTTAAACAAATTATCTATAATACTTTAATTAATTGTAAAAATAAAATTTGGCACTTAGGATTTTAAATTGCAAAAATAAACTAAAATTTAGATCCTAAATGTAATTAACCCATGTAGTGGAGCATTACATTTGTAATTCAGCAAATTAGAATAAATGGATATGGTAATAAATCGGATTTGGTGTGTTTCAATTGGCTCCCTCATTCTGTCGTATTGGTTGTAAATCTTTTAAAAAATACGAGTAGTTTTTCTGTAAGACCGTCTTAATCTGTAAAACGGAGCTTCACTTCTTTTACGATTTAACCCATGAATATATTGTGGATCGGGTTAAGAGATCCATCTTAATAACATTAGTTAATAAAGTTGTTTAGTGTGATCATTAACATTAAAAGTCCTATATATAGAAATTTTCATAATGATAACTAATTTTTTTTGTCTAAATTTGACTAATTGAACAAAAGAAAGTCAAAGTAAAACTTTTTTTTTCGGAATGTTGGAAGCTCGTGCATTTACTTCACGAAAAAAACATCTCTACACCCAAAAAAATCATTTTATTTACGTTACCTTTATATACATTTTTAAATAAGAAACGATAAACTATTAAATACGGATATTTACGTTCTTTCTTGAATCAAAGAAGTTACTCATTTTGTTTGAAAAGGTACAGATTATAAACAGACAATTAATTTAATTATAAATATATTAATATACTGTGTATTTTTTAAAAGAAACTTTTAAAAAATAAATATATTTTTTTGAAACGATCTAGAAAAACAGATTAGAAACTTTGTAAAGTAAAATAACCGATCAAAACCCATAATATACTGTTATTTAGCTGGACGCGCAACTAATGGATCAAACCACCAATGGCATCTATTTAGGTGTGTAACAGTTTATTATTTCATATATATATATATATATATATATATATATATATATATATATAGAGAGAGAGAGAGAGAGAGAGAGAGAGAAATTGAACTTGCCTGAAGCTCAGTAGTGACAGGGTATTCATCCATGTCAACATAATTCTTGTTAATGGAAGACATGATCAGCTTATCACACTCCGGCTCCATCCATGTCGTCACAAAGGACGCCAGATTCAGCCTCGGGTTCCCATCCAACATCAGCTCATCGTTTATTATTTGGTACGCTGCCTCCTTTGGTATTGATTCCTCCGGCATCTTAAACCTCGGCAGCGACGTTTTCACATATCGCGAACCAAAAGTGCAATGAACGGAGACATCGCTCGACGATATGGCCTTCGACAACACCATCGTTTTTCCGGCAAGAGGGGTAGGGGGAAGAGAGAGAATTGAAGACTTGAATAGATATTTTTTTAGTTGAGAGCCAAAGAACCTATTTATAGAACGCGGAGTGGCTGTGTGATTCTGCGTGAGTGTGTGAGAGAGAGAAGATGAGGTGGAGGGACGGTATTGGTTGATGAAGGGTAACGTTACTATTAAGCTGGAATGGAATTTACAAATGGGATGGGAGAACGGGTGCGTTGCCGGAATGATTGGAACGGTGATATTAATAAGGTGACAATTTTATTTAGGGTTAATGACACTATTGGTCCCTTGACTATCAATAGTTTCTTAAGAATATTTTATCAAATCTGGATCCCACTAATATTATTTTTTTACGGCGGAAGTTTTTTTTGATGAACGTCGCTTGTTCTTTATCGTTAATTCAGTCATGTGCCTCTTACATGCGATTGATAAGGACTAAAATGAAATTTTTGGAAGAAGGAGGATATTGTTTTTAGTGTTGGAAAAAAAAAAGCTAAAAGAAAAAAAAAAGAACAAATCCCTCCGTCAGTCGATCTCTCTCTCTCTCTCTCAACGCAAACTTCTTCTTCCCAATCCCCCAACCTCCGGCCACCGTCCTTGCTAGTTTCGGTTTCTCCCTCATTCACCTTCAATCCACATCATTAGCAACCCCAATCGATCCCTTCTCTCCATCTCCAGATCCATACCCCCTCTTTTGAACTAAATCACTAAATTAGAAAAGCTCTAGTCATGGCTCACCAGATCTGTGCGGGAAACACAGCCACAGCAAGCCCCCTATTTGAAGATCGTTTATAGTGAAGAATCGTATTTTGGATTCTTGGCAAAGGGTCGTACTATGATGACGTTTCAGAATTTGATCTGGGCGGGCCGGGGTATCGACCATGGAATTTCTTGGTCGGATGATCGTCTGTGTCTGAGCCTTCCGGGCACTTTCACGATCGCCAATGGCCATGGTCGGCCTATCTGTGGTCGGCTTATCCAGTAAGTGGTCGTCTTCGGCTCAATTTAGGTCATATTAGCCGCCACGTGTCATTCCACGTGGGAGGCATCAGGTCGTGTCCCTTCAATATGGAACCAGGAATTCCAGTAACCAATCAAGAGATTCTTCTCCAAAGGTTTCTACTGGGCCTATGTCTTTAAGTGAGATGAAGCATTCTGAAGAGTACACATGTGTGATTTCTAGAGGACATGTTCTAAAGACTACTCATATTTATGATGATTGCATTGTGGAGAGTTGTTGTGGTGGTGTTGTTGGGTATACCGAGTTGAATTATTTTGAAAACCACATCTCAAAGTTTTCTCAGCTTTTGTCACACTTGCAGGAAGAGTTATGGACAATACAGTGATATTTACATGGAGGAGGGAGAAACCGAAGCTAGCAAGGACAGTGGCCAAAGGTTGGGGGATCTAGAAATAAGAAGTTTGTGTTGAGAAAGAGAGAGAGAGAGTGACTGACTAAGGGATTTGTTCTCTTTTTTCTATTCGTTTTTTTTTTAATTAAATAATAATTTGGTCCTTGGACATGTCGAAAATCAATGTTTTGGTCCCTGGACAAAAAAACAATAGAATTTGGTCCACTGGACATGTATTTTGGACCAATTTGCCCCCGGGGACCAAATTCTAACGGTGGGAGGGGGCAAATTGGTCTTAAAAACATGTCCGGAACAAATGTATTTTTTCGAAGGTCACTTTGATGACGTGACATCAAGAAGACAAACATTATTAATCCTTTTTTTTTCAACACTGGAAATTATATCCTTCTTCTTCTAAAAATTTCATTGTAGCCCTTATCAATTACACGTGGGAGACACATGACCAAATTAACGATAAAGAATAAACGGCATCCTTCAAAAGGATTGCCGCTATAAGAATTTAATAATAGTAAGACCCAAATTTGACAAAAATTTCTTAAGGGAATATTGTTGCAAATGACCCATAATCGATGGACCAATAGTGTTATTAACCCTTTTATTTAACTACAACTCCATCCTTCCATTTCTAAATAATTTTCCTACTTTCTTTTTTTCTTTGTTTTAAAATAATTATCCATTTTTAATCAAGATTCTAAAAATCGTTAGGCGTCAGAACAACGCCTAGGTGGGATATATGCGAGGCCTATGCGGGGCTTAGAAATAAAGCATAATATTCGACTTTTAATATATTTTTTAGTATAACATATTTATTAAACATTAATTATTAAATATACTAATACAAAATATCACCTAATAATTTAAAAATAATGATTATATTATGATGTTATATTTTAAAAGTAAATTAGAAATTTAATATCATCTAATGTTCAAAATATTACAAAAATAATCAACAGTTCAATTATCCATAAGTCCATTGACAATTACAAATTTACAAAAATAATTTAATAATTTGAAATTGATATTTATTATTATTAATTTTTTAATAACCTAAAATGACATTATTTAGGACCAAAATTTTAAAAAAAATTAAAATATATATATATGAAAAATCAGCAATTGGCTGCCTATACTGCCTAGAGCATCTAAGTAGCGCCTAACCGATTTTTTCACCAATTTTTCAAATTTCTAAGCGTCGGAGTGGCGCCTAGGCACCCTAGACCGATTTTTAAAACAAAGCTTTTTTGCTTGTTTGGTAGTCGGATAAGGATAACATGTATTAATAACCGGTATTATTAGTGCCCCATTATTAATCCTCACTTGTATATCGGGGGTAGTTTTGAGATTACAAATGTTAATCATAATTTTTTTTAGTGAGGGCGCTAATAATACCACCCTCCCCCTTGGTATTAATAGTGAGGAGATAATGATTTTATCCGGATAACTTGTGTTATTAGTCCCGACCACCTATTGCATACCAAATATCAGGCAACTTGACTTATTAATCCTATCTGACCTTAATCCTGACTACCAAACAACACATTTAACTTTCCTTTTAAGATAAATATTTTTTACCATTTTGTCCTCATATTTTTTTTTTCTCTTCTATTTGTAAGACTCATCCCTTGGGACCCACCACATTTGAATTTTTCAAAGTCTACTCGGAAGGAAAATAATTCATTATTAAAAAGAGGAATGATATTACGAGCTCGAGTGATATTATTACAAGATTTATTATAGTGATATTATAAAGAGGAATGATATTACGAGCTCGAGTGATATTATTACAAGATTTATTATAGTGATATTATTACAAGATTTATTATAGTGATATTACTACAAGCTTTATTGTTAGATCAAATTTACTTAAATTTCTATATCGTTAGATCAAATATGTTATTTTTTAAATAATAACATGGACATTCCAAATCATCATCAATTTAATCATCTAAGAGCAGTCACACTAGGGCTCATAATATCATTAGTCTTTTTCAAATTTAAAAAAAATTGGTACAAGTGTCTCATTATCATAACGGTAAAAGTAGAAAGTTATAAAAATACAAAATATTTATATTTGAATCAATTGATTTTTCCTTAAACGGTGTATCAAGTCACAAACTTATTTAGGAAAATGTGTAGTCTTTGATTATTGAAATAAAAATTAAAAGTGAGAGTTAAAGATATACTCGTAAAAAATATATATATAATAGTAAAATCATAGTGTGAAATACTATCGTAAAATTTTAAAACCTTTTGTCTATCAATGGAAATGATTCAACATTTTAATTATCGAGTTGAGTGAATCAATATTCAATATAATACCAACTATATTGTTGTTATTGAATTGATTTTTAAAAATTAAATTAATTATTTTATTTTTATAATAAAATATCCAATCATTTCAAAAAAAAATTGGTAGACAATGCCTTAATTATATTATTTTTATGATAATGAAACATGAGACATGAATCATAAGCAAAATTAATTAGATATATTTATTACTGAAAAAAAATGAATAACTACCTTGTTTGTTGAGAATAAAAAAGTATTTTGGAAAAAAAAAAAAAAAAAGAATAACTATCTTGTTCGTAAAGAATCAAAAAGTATTTTAGAAATAAAACATATAGTCTACTTTAAATGACAAGTATTAAAGGGTGTTATGTCAAAACATATAATTATGAAATGAAATTACTAATGATGTAGTGGATAAGCAAAAAATGTACTGGATAATCAAAAAATGTAGTGGACATATCTCTTTCCTTAAAGTTAGCGTACTACATACTCTGTTTTCAAAATATTGTCTACTTTAACTCGGCACACCGTTTAAGAAAAAAATAATTGATTGTATTATAAATATTGGTGAAATGTGTGATTTTCTTTAATGCCTTGAGTATGTGACCATAATTAAAATATGTAAAAAAAATAAGGATAAAGTGGTAAAAGCATTTTTCTAAAATAGAAAGTTTTGAAACAAGACAATTAAGAACGGACGAAAAAAAAAAACGATAATTTGAAAACGGAGGGAGTATATTATAAAAAGAGAGACTATTTCAACTACATCTTTTGTTTAACCACTACATTACTTAAATACTTACATGTTTGGACAGAACTACTCGTTAACTACTTATCCATTTTAAGTTAACCAGCAAAGCTACTTTCCTAATTACTTTTTACTATTATCTTCTATTCAAAACATATTAAATGATCTTTGGTTAGCATTCATATGAACAACATAATTGTTTTTGTTTTTATTTTTTTAATTTAAAAAATGTCTTTTTAACAAAATTCATGGTTGCAATCCAGTTGCATAATAGAAAAACTCATACAATATCATATAGATATTTTTTGCCAACCGAATTTCGAGAAAACTTGTGATCTAGAGCTATTGAAATTCACAGTTGGAAAAAAATAATATAATTTTTAAAAAGAAATTCAATAGTAAAATCATATTGTGGTACAATATCCTAAATTTTTAATACATTTTGTCTACCTACAACAATCGATTCTAGATTTAATTTGAAAATGATTGAAATCAGTAATAATTTCATCAACTAGCATGTTACTATTATTGAATTGATTTTTTTTTCAAATAATATTTTTAATAAAATTAAACTTTTTTTCATTTTAGTAGTAAAATATCACATATTATCTAAATTTTGATCGTTAAATTTTTGTTATGATTTTTTTAGGATTAAACAATTATTTGGTCTCTAAATTATCCAAAAACTATGCGTTTGGTCCCGTGATTTTTTTCTAAATGTGTTTGGTCCTTAAACTCGGTATTTGCTAAAAGATTCCCTCCTCACATGGTTACGATCAGTTTTTTCGTTAAAATTTTATTGAAATCTCAAATTTTCCCTCTACCCTTATACAGTCAACTCATTCATCAATTCAATTTCTTCAGTCTCTATACAAGTTTACCCTTACGTAAAACACAGTCCCAAAATTAGTCTTTCAGATCGGCGTCTCCGACGTCTTCTCCGATCCAGATCAACGCCATCGTCGGCAACAACATTGAGAATCTCTCACTCATTTAGATCTGAAATTTTAACATATTTCAGATCCAAAATTACTTACAGTCGTTAATCGGACAAAACAAAAATTTTAAATGACCAAAACGGAAAGGGATGGAAAGATCTGGAGTGGGGTTTGGTTTATCAACGGGCTAGTGTTGGAGCGCCGGAGATGGAGATGACATTTGGTCGGAGGAATGATCAAAGTTGGGGCATAGATATTGGGGGAGGTAAAAGGATTGATTTAGGCCGGTCATTGTAGAGGAATGATGAAAGTGGGTGAAGGTGGATATGGTGATTGTGGATGGAAGCTACGGTGGCTATGTGTCGGAGACCGAGGGAGCAGAAACGACAACTAAGAGAAAGGTTTGGTTGGCCGGATCTGGGGTAGAAAAGAGTGTCGTCGTGGTTGACATTGGGCGTCGGCGATGAGTGGGGATGGCGCCCTGGACTTTAGCTGCCTCTGTTGAGAAGAGGGGGAGGTGAAGGGATTGATTTTGGCTGGTCATTGCAGAGCAACGATGAAAGTGGGTGAAGGTGGATATGGCGATTGTGGATATAAGCTACGGCGGTTATGTGTCGGACACCGAGGGAGCAAGAACGGCAGCTGGGAGAGAGATTTGGTTGGCCAGATCTGGGGTAGATAAGAGTGTTACCGGTTTGAGATTGGGTGCCGGCGAGGAGTGGGGATGGCGCTCTAGACTTTGGTCGGCTCAATTGAGAAAAAAGGGATGTCGGCGCAATATAGGTGATTGTAAAGAATTTTCTAAAGAGAGAGTGAGAGTGAAAGTTTGAGAGCGTGAGGACAAAAGAGGATATGAAGTCAATGCCGATGGAGTAAAGGGATGAAGGAGTTAAAGGGGAAATTTGGGATTTCAAAAAAATTATGATACAAAAAAGCCAGCAGTAATCCCATAATAAGGGGGAAATCTCTAGCAAAAATAGCAAAAATCGAGTTTAACTGCCAAACTTAGAGAATAGAGAATATCTTTTAATTATTCTTGTTTGATTTGTATTGAGTAATTAGTGGTAATTACCTTGTAGAGTTCTTTCCTAATTGTATTACCTTCCTTGTATAGGTTTCTTGTATCCTACTCCTAGTATAACCCTAATTGTAAATCCCCCTATAAATATGTGTTTTATTCAATGGAAAGGCTATGCCATTATTCCTAAACTTTATAAGCTTCTACATGGTATCAGAGCTCTGCTCCTAAAACCTTCTTTCCTCTTCCTCTAGCCGCCTCAACCCTCCCTACAATGGCTAACTGAAATCACCTCACCGTCAAAACCCTCTTGATCCCACCCAAACCTTCGACCTCATTAATATCTCCCATCACAACATCACCAAACTCACCTCTACCATTACATAGCTTGGAAACTCCAAGCCGAGGCCACCCTTTATGGCTATGACCCTTACAAGTTTGTAGATCTGTTCACATCCATGCCCGCCCCACCGCCCTCACCAAGGATGCCCAAACATCCACGGATGTTCCCACCCCAAACCTCACTACTGCCTTGGCCAAGACAAACCTCTGAGCTCTTGGAGCGCTTCCCTGCCTCAAGCCTCCCTCGTTCCTCGATCCAACAAAGCCGCTAATCGCTGTGAAGCCAGGACATCTGGCTCATACCTATGCTCGCCCAACGTGGTCACATTAAGCAGATCAAAGATTACCTCAAGCGAGCAAACTGCTGGTAGTCGTCATCACCGACTCATACGCACCTCAAAAGTCGGCCGATGAACTCGCCGCTGCCTTCGACCACGAGGATCTCATTGAGACCATCCCCGGTGGTTTGGATGATGACTACCGCCACATCGTGATGTGGTTGAAGGACGGATACTCCCATATCGCTTTGATGAGCTTCATGAAAACTCATCAATCGCGAGCCAGCGCCTCGCCTCGCCTCTCGCACCTTACTTCGGCCAACCTCCGCCGCACTTCAAGGAGCACTAGCCTCGGCCATGTCTCCTCCTCCCCGTACCGCCTCGCAGCCGGCCACCTTCCAAACCTCGGCTGAGTCCGGGGTGTGTCGCTATGTCGTGCCATCAGGCCACTGGTTACTGGCCACCAACCAATCGGATCGCCACCACCTCTATGCCCGCTCCTCCCAACTCGGCAGTGGCTCCAAGTGGCAACCACGGGCTCACCTTGCAACCACTGGCAGACACGGGGACACCGAGCCGGCTACTCGATATGGTGCCTCTCATCATGCTACCAGCCTCTGCAACCTCGCTACACTCCAACTACACTGCATGGATGACATGGTCATTGGTGATGGTACCGGGTTAACTATCTCCAAACCGGTTTCTCCTCCCTTCATACACCCTCACACACTTTTTCCTTCATAATGTTCTGTTTTGTTCCCGACATGAAAAAGAATCTTATATCCATATCTCAATTTCAGATCTCTAATAAAACCTCTATTGAGTTCTTACCAACTTCTTTTCATGTGAAGGATCCGCCGACAGGAGAATATCTTGACCGGACAGCCTAAGGACGGTGTGTATGAATGGCCGATTACGCCTCCCCCCGCCCCACCCTCTCGTGTCGCCTCCAAAGTTCTCTCATCAAGATCGCATCATCGCTCTCGCCATCCGTCTGTCCCATCCAAAGTCGATATTATCTAGCCTAGGTTTAGCATTAGACACTGCCGCACTCCTCCTCATTGTAATGATTGTCTTTCTAATAAAAGTCATAAAATTCCTTTTCATCAAAAATACTATCATGGCGTTCTCTTCTTCAAACTATTTATACCGATGTTTGGACCTCTCCTCTTCCCTCATTGACGGGTTCAAATACTATGTGATCTTTGTTGATCACTATACCCATTACATCCTGCTTTACCCGCCCGACTCAAACTGAGGTTGCCACCATCTTTCCCAAATTCAAAGCCTTTAGAAAATTATTTTAAAACAACCATCGCCACCCTTTACTTCCTGACAATGGTGGCGGCATGGGTTGCCCGACTCTGCTTGGCCGCCTACCTGGCCCGCCATGGCATCCACCTTACTCGCCTCACACCTCGAACACAATGGGTTCTCTGAACGCCGCCATCGCCACATTGTTGAGACGGTCTCCCTTCTCTCTCTCGTGCTTTCCGCCGCTCTTCCGGTCGCTTGCTTTCCAAACTCCTCATAATCGACTACCTACACTCCACCCTTGCTCGCCTCCCTACCATAAACTTTTTGGCTTCTCGCCGAACTACGCCAAGCTTCTGCGGCTTTTGGTTGTCTCAAGTTATCCTTGGCTCCGCCCCATACTCGATGCGCACCCGTGTCTTCCTTGGTTACTTCGCCACTATGCTTTATCTCGCTATGATCCGAGCACCACTAAGTCAGTACATATCGCGACATGTTCGCTTTTGTCGAGTCCACCTTTCCCATGTCCACCCCGGCCACTCCTCCCGCACGCATTACCCACGATAGCCAGCCTGCTCCCTCTGGCGAACCGCTGGGCCTCATACACACCGCTTGGCCGCCGCTTCCAAGATTCTCCGTCTGCGTGGCCTCGCCACTAATCGAATTTGGTTGATCTCGCCCGCCTACGCCTCAACCCCCACATCGGCATCGTCCCCGAGGATACACAGACTCCTTCCTTGTCCTCACTGGCTGCCTCCATCCTCCTCTCACCCGTACCGCTCCGAGGATCACCCAAGGCTTTCAAGTCTCGTGGCGCTACATTGGTTCCCATGCTGCCTCCAGCCTCAGGCCTAAGCCCGCCTCAGGCCTGGCTGGCACATCCTCCGTGAATACCTGCCCAAAAACAACATCTTCAAACCGAAGATCAAAATGAGTCTTTCGCCTAGCAAATGACAAATGAACCCACATGTGTTATCTTCAAGCTCAAGGATGAAGTGGCGTCAGAGAGTTTGATGCCCTTGCTCGCAATGGAACTGGGATCTAGTCCCTTCCGAAGATGCCGCAATATACTTGGTCAGAAGTGATTCCACCGTTGAGACATGTCGATGGTACCGTTGATCGCTAAAGTCGCCTAGTCGCCAAGGGCTTTCACCAATGTAATTCCAGTGGCGATAACATTTGAGACTTTCAAATGCAGGTTAAACCGACCACCGCTCGCTGCTTTGTTCTCTCACCGCGCTGTCAAGGCCGCTCTTTCGTCAATCGGATGTAAACAATGCCTTTCTTCAAGGCACCGTCCGAGGAGGTCTTCATGGCTCAACCGCCCGGGTTTACCGATAAAGACAAACCTCAACATGTGTGCCGACTTCAAGAAGGCTATTTATGGTCTCGCCCCCCGAGCATGGTATAATGAGGCCGCTGGCTTCTTTCTCTGCCATGCTTCCAAAACTCTGG
>CM028377.1:60036108-60072653 GCA_013146195.2 Codonopsis lanceolata | reverse complement strand
CACGAACGTCACCGACCCGACTCAATTGAACAAGACCCTTCTATCCCAAGAGTCCACCTTCCCGAACATCTGATAAGAGCTTTAAGAAATTGAATTTGCCTCACCCCGATTCTCCCTCCCGAGCTCTACAAGAAAGATGAATAATTTCCAAAGCAAGTACATGTCCGCTCAAATCCTAATCACCGCTTCACAAAGGAAAGTCGTGATCGCGGACAAGATTCAACATCGTCGCAGGAACGGCCTCGTCTCATACAGAAGTCTACTGTAAAAGGCTCCAAGCGGGAGGCGAGTCTGACGCGAAAAGAAATCAACAAAAACAAGAGCTCGCTCCCTCGCCATGAAAGGTTCATCCCGGGCAGAACGCCCATTTTGCTTTTTCCCGATAGTAGGCGTGATCAACACCGAGGATGCAAGCCGCGGTCACCTTGTCCGCCAGATATCCAACGTGGCCCAACGAGCGGCATATCGGCTCGCCTGCATTAACATACCAATCGGGCTCCTCCTCTTCTTCCTCCTCGACCTCTCCTCAACGGAACTACCATCGAAGTACGCCTACCCCGTCGTGAAGTCGGGCAATGGGAATTATATCTTGGCTATCCACTCCTTCAGAGCCACTTCCACCTCGAGAGCGCGCTTTCGAACGCCGGCGAGGGCAAGTGTTATCCGCCTCATCGGCCTCGAGGCCTCTCCAACCAAATCTATTCGCACCGCCATTACTCGCCTGTTGAATCTCTCGCAGACAGTCGCTATTGCTCGAGGCCTTGCCCGACAAAGAAAGCCACCTGGTCCACACTCTCTCGCCTCGAATCTTCACCATTTGGAAGAATCGACTATGTCAACCACAGGGGTCCACGACACGCCTTGAATGGTTGGCAGGCCACATCCGATTCCTCATCACACTCAGTGATCGAAGGAGACCTTTCAAAGCAGCGAGTCGCTCCTCCCACCATAGCCGAAGGCATCGCGGTCATTGTCTGGACATGTCGGACATCTACAAAGAGATCGAGGAAGATGGCCATTAGAATTCCTCGCACTCGACAACTAATGAAGGAAAAGGAAAGAAATCCTAAGTCTAGGTCAACCCAAAGGAGTCACGCCCGCCTAGCGAGCAGGGTTGTGGTTTCTATTCCTCGATCTCTATCTAAGGGTGGTCTTACCCCCTAAAACCCTAACAGGGACGCATAGAGATGAAGAGAAACAACGAAACTCATCCATAAACCCAGGAAAACTAAAAATAAAAATGAAAGAAAGGTCAAGACTTCTTGATGATATACGTGATGATACGCCTTTCTTTGAACAATTCGGGAAGATATCAACCGTAGCTTCGCTTTTAACTGTGGAATGAATGGACACACCGAAGCGAGAATGATTTCGCCAACCTTACAAGGGAAAACCCGATAGCAATGGAGGCAATGAAGCTCTCTGAATGTTCTCTCTAGGAAATTCTCGAAGACGGTAAAAAGAAAGGGGAGGAGGGGTTACCCTTTTATAAGGTGAGATCATCGAGTTTTGGGGGAAAAGGAGGCCGAAACGGCGTCTGGATGGGCGGCCCATCATCACCAAGGGCATATCGCATTGAATGCGCCGCTTCGTGGTCCGCGCCCCGTCTTGTCGCCCCAACTTCTGACGGCTCACGGGCCTTTTCCGACCACGCGCCTGACACGCCTCTATCAAGAAGCTTCCCTAATACGCTTCAAGTTTTCCCCGATTAACTTGTTGACTTCTTGGAAATTCATAAGTGTTGAAGCATGTGCGAACATCAAATTTGAACGCTCCCCGCCTCCCGAGAGCATGAATGCTCGCCGCATGAAGCTAGGGGCGATATACCCGCCCAAACCGGTCACGAGATAGCACGAGTTAGCATCACGTGCCGGACACGAGCATGATACCGCCGGGGCCCACAGAGCAAGATGAGATAGCCCGGCGAGCACCGGCAAAGACAACCTCACTCAAACCTAGGCGGACAAAGGCCTTGCCTCGTCCGACTGTGACCATGATCGGACTCATGCATGCTTCGCAAAGGAATCATACTTACTTCGCCTCTGGGCGGCACCGCCTGCCTGTCTCGACTGGGGCCGATCTTCGGTGACAAGTTCAGAGATCAATACAAACAGAATAATCGGGCAGAGCCTTGCTCGCTCGAGCACACACCAAGCTGGGGACGCTAATAGCTTGATTTCTAAGGTAAGTCAAGGGTTTCCATGTTTGGGCGGAATCCTTGCCTTATCAACTCCTATAACTACGGCCAAACGCTTTGTTTCGCCTAGAATCAAGGGATTTCCTCCTTGATTATCTCGGCGATTATGGAAACCGAATCCTAGGCAGTTCAATCACCTTGAGGGCCTATAAATACCTCTCCATAATCATCGACAAGGTACACACACTTTCTTGAGCCTCGTTACTCTGTCAATTGTCTTTTGACAATCACTTTCGATACTCACTCTCACCTTGCCGGAGGGTTTCGCGAGGCCTTGCCTTGCACTTCCACTCAGGTGTTCTTGTGATCTTAACAGGCTCAGGGAGGACGATTACAAGCCCAGATATCCTACCCATCTCAAGGACGGCCCAAGCTGTGCATTTTGCCACATCAACAATATATCCAAACATAGATAATATGGCCTTTGTTCTGAGAGATTTCTTGAAGATCTGTATTCTATACACTTAGATAGTCAATATGTCAATATGTCATAAGATAGAATGACAATCATACCATGGGTTGTAATGTAATCAAATGATTCAAATGACTCGAGGGCTTCAGAAGGAGTTCGATATATGTTTGGTGATAAGATATGCACCAAGTGATTGTCCACCCACCTGCAATAATAATTCCAGGCATCAGCATTGTATATACTCTCAGCAACAAAAGAAATCTCTACTCATTTAGTTATTAGAATACAGTGCGAAATTATAATTTACTTGAACACAGATTAGGGTAGCAAAGAATAATTTTCGAGAAGGTTTTTTCCCTTTTGATAAAAAAATAATCAAAGTAACTAGGATAAGTTTTTCTTGTAAGATAAACTATCCAATGCCATGAGATAAAGGAGATAGCAAAACTAAAAACTAGATTGGTCCTGCTAAGATAATTAGAAACCATAAAAGTAGCCATACCCACGCCACTCCTTCCCTTCATCAGCATTAGAGACGCGTCGACAGAATCAACGTTCAGGGATGGATGCACCTTTTGGAACAATTTATCAACAATCTCTGTACATATCAGTAAGAAGATTCTATAGAAGATCAATCTGAGGAAAAAAGAGCAGAGTGACATCCAAAAAGAAAATAATTAAGTCCAAAAACACCCAGTAGTAACTATTATTTAGGCAATAACTATTAGCTACAAACTTTCACATATAAGGAATGCTCTTGAGTGCGATAATTCCTCCCAGGCCAGAGTTAGCAAAAGTATTACCCAAAGACCGAAATAAAGATATCACGAGAATGCTCCCACACTTTAACTTCAAGGGTCAATGACCTTACCCGCGACAAAGGTCAACCATGTTAAGGGGCAACATAACTTTACTATGGGATTTGAAGTAATCCTAACAGAAGCATAATAAACAAATGATACATTAATATATGTGTCATGCTTCAACAGAACCCTCGAATCGGAGAAAACATGCCCATATAAATGTGGAATGGTCAAAAACTATAATGCTTACCTTTGATATGTGCACACCAAGGTTTCGGTGCACGCCGTAACATTCAATCGAGACAAGAACGCCAAGATTTAAGGATGCCCAATCGGTTCAGGAGCACCACGTCGGCACATTTATCGTTTCCACATACTTTTCGCAAGACACCAATTGGTTTCATGCTTTTTACACTAGATATTTGTTGTGATATTCTTGACGAGGCGTTCGATGCGCATAGGCATGCCTCCGATGTGTATTCATCACTAGCCGTGTGATCAAAATCGAACTTTCAAATGAACTGCTATCACTACGATCGATGATGACCACTACCCATAGGGTGGCGGACAAACACCGAAAGAAGGATTGAAGCAGGTCAAAATTGATCATAGAGATCAAAGGTCACGTAACTTAATAGTCAATAGTACTTGAGGATTACCCTCTCGGGGAATCGAGGCTCGATGAAGCAATAACTCCCGTTATCTTTTCAATCAATCCATTTGATCCGAGTGCACTTTCGCCTACTCGACAAGCAAAATAACACATTGATCTAGTGTGGACCACCACTCAATGCAAAAAACCTAACCAACATTTGACATGAGCATTCAAGTAAAAACTTCTCCGGCATACTAAATTCAAGACCATCGATGCATCGGAGTCCATAGAGTATTTAGGCAATGGATAATGTGTGAATACATGCTAATATGCAACCTCAAACAAGTTGTCTAGCAGTAATTTATGTATTCAATTAGTAGCAATATAACAATTCATAGTAACAGCTCTGAAGGGTACAGGCATGTACACAAAGCATGTGTGGAATTCGCTACTACTAGCCACATCTATGAATTTGCTCTACAAAAATTAACTTATCCTTGGGAATAATGAAATGCAACCCTAGAAAAATGTATGTGAACTGCGATCTCTAAGGGGAATGTCCGGTGAGCTTTTAGGTCTATTCCATTAAAACACCAGATTTAGCCCCCTAACATCTTTTTATTTTCTCTCAGTAAAACAAAACCAATATATTTCATAGTATGTGTCAATCCCTTTAATAATTACTAGTGGGATTGTGATTGATAGTATGCTGCCCCTAGCGGAACATATTGAAACAATACAAAAAACGAAACAGCACCAAATGTGCATTATTATCATAACATTTTCACCTGGATAAAATTCGGTCCAGCAGTTCTCCACCTTCACACAGTCTGTTTACAAAACAAATTATTCGATGTGTCTAAACAAAATTGTAATATACTGACTAATTGATTTCCAATGAGATCTTATCATCTCTGTTGGCCATTTAGAATCAAGATTTAAAGACTACCCATGTGTGATTGAAAAGAAAACATATTTTGAGGTCCTGCTAGGACTTGAACGATGATTTTTACACATTAGAGCACTGAAAATAAGTCAAAGAGATCATGAAATACATACTCCATAACTACATAGACGTTATGTGCATCCTCAAATGCATCATAAAACTTGGACAAGGTTTGGATGTCCAGATAAGCCTTTCAATATCTTCACCTCTCTACGTACATCTTCGATTGATATTGCCGTTGTCATCTGTCAAAATAGTAGTTAGTTAGTCTCTAAGCTGCCAAGGAAAAGTTAGAGCCCACCAGATCGGTAAACGTAATTGAGAACATCCCAAAACTGACCATTGTAATTCAACAGTTCAAATAGGTCCTAATTCTTTGGAAAGGATAAAGTAGGTTCAAAGTTGACCTATTTCTTTGGAATGAAGAAATTGGATTAAGTACGGACCTTTTTATCCTACAGAATGTTTGACTTCCAGAGCAAAACGTGTTCTAGATGGAAAACTCAATAAGCATCCAAGTAAACCTCACCAGAGGTACATAATCCCCGTGACTAGAGCATGTACAAAACTCAAACTTTTGAATTATTTCAAGATTATTCGATGATCCACGTGCTTACGAACTTAACTCACCCTTTTTCCCAATCACAATCCCACTTGTTTACAGCAGCAGAAGAAAAATTCCAGTTTTCATTAAGGTTGGAAAAGTGGACTATATTTTTGTAGACAGTAACTACATCAAAAGACTTTAGGTATAACATTGATAGTATGCTGCCCTTAGCATTTCTCGACTAGATGGAGTAATGCATTTCAGTTAGCCTTCCATGTAGCAAAACACTTGTGCTCCTAGTATCATTGTATCATAGGTTATTGCACTTCACTACTTTTGATCAGGAAAATTACCTGCAATGCTGATACTCCTGTCTAAGGCTATCAAGTTCTGACATCAGAGCGGGGATCTGTTGCAAATCTATATGGTAGTCTATGACATATAGCTCATGTTTGATGTCTCATTTACAGTAAATTATGTGGTTCTACAGCAAATTGCAAAACCTTAATATATCTTTTTAGTTGCTCTAAGAATGATTTTTGGAAGGCTTTTGGTAGTTTTATATTTATAAAACTAAGTTTAGTGTAAAATATGTTAGTCCAAGGAAAATCACTCATTCTTTGAAGGAAACATGACTAAATGAGTGCAAATATGTCATTACATGGAGTTGCTCTACTTTTCTAACAAATTAAGGTTTACATCTCGTTAGTTCTAAAGTACCACGTCATAGCTGCCGAATAATTTCTAGTTCATTCCTATTTTTGCTCATATATGTTTTACTATTTTTGAACTTCTACACAAGTATAATAAGTAACTAGCACTCTAAGTTACTTATACAATTTACACGTTCACAGAACCGAGTTGCAGATACATAAAAGCTAGCATATCTTTCTTCTTCCATCTCTCTTGTCCTGGTATTCTTTTTAGGAGAATAGTAAGTAGCTTTCATTAATTTGAGAAGTGTACTCAACTGCTTAAGGTCTAATCACTGCAAAAGATGTTGATTGCAAAGTGAATTAACTTAGATTTTCCTGGCCTCGTTAGAGTGAGTGAGTGAGTGGAGTTTGGTGTCTTAAAGATAAACCAAATGGTGAGTGGAAAGGAACGAAACATAAATCGGAACTGATGGGAAGTAGCTTATATTGATGTTGCTTATATTATGATGGCACAGGGTCAACCTAGACCAAATTGACTCTAGAACTTTTTTAGCCCCAAATGTTCAATAGATTTGATGGTATTGCTCTTTTTATGAGTATCAAAATTTAAACAAAAGTAACATTAAAACTGAGCACAAACTTGTAAAGAGAATGCTTTGAGTTCGGATATCAGTTGACCTAAAAACAGGATACACTTAATACTATAAAAAATTAACAGCTCTTTCTTGGGACACTATTGGGAATAAATGAATGTTCTAACAAAGGAGATGTTGCCAGGAGCTAAGGAGATTAAGGATGGAATCTGATGACCATTATATAACACTGGCATGGCACAATACAAAAGAAAATGTTGGCATCGCCTTACACAGTTTAAATCAACCAACTGCAAAAGCCTAAAAAAGATCAGACCTTGCCAAAAGTCCTCTCTCCCACTAGGATGGCTCTACAGTTATCATGGAGTGCAGTGGCGACCTGTAATGAGAATAACCATTTAGAACTCTTATTATTGCAAAATAATTAATTTCATATATAAAGGTCAAGTATGAGCTGCTCACTATTTCACTTGCACTGGCAGTGTTTTTGTTCACCAAAACCTGCATTGAAGCATCAAAATTAGTGGCTAGCTCTCATGGCCTAAGAAATAAGCTGGGAACAATCAAGAACTGCACATCATTTGACTTTTGTTTGAATTTTGATACTCATCCAAAAAGCAATACCATCAAATCTATTGAACATTTGGGGCTAAAAAAGTTCTAGAGTCAATTTGGTCTAGGTTGACCCTGTGCCATCATAATATAAGCAACATTCAAGCAAAAGTAACATTAAAACTGAGCACAAACTTGTAAAGAGAATGCTTTGAGTTTGGATATCAGTTAACCTAAAAACAGGATACACTTAATATTCTAAAAAATTAACAGCTCTTTCTTGGGACACTATTGGGAATAAATGAATGTTCTAACAAAGGAGATGTTGCCAGGAGCTAAGGAGATTAAGGATGGAATCTGATGACCATTATATAACACTGGCATGGCACAATACAAAAGAAAATGTTGGCATCGCCTTACACAGTTTAAATCAACCAACTGCAAAAGCCTAAAAAAGATCAGACCTTGCCAAAAGTCCTCTCTCCCACTAGGATGGCTCTACAGTTATCATGGAGTGCAGTGGCGACCTGTAATGAGAATAACCATTTAGAACTCTTATTATTGCAAAATAATCAATTTCATATATAAAGGTCAAGTATGAGCTGCTCACTATTTCACTTGCACTGGCAGTGTTTTTGTTCACCAAAACCTGCATTGAAGCATCAAAATTAGTGGCTAGCTCTCATGGCCTAAGAAATAAGCTGGGAACAATCAAGAACTGCACTGCATTTGACTTTTGTTTGAATTTTGATACTCATCAAAAAAGCAATACCATCAAATCTATTGAACATTTGGGGCTAAAAAAGTTCTAGAGTCAATTTGGTCTAGGTTGACCCTGTGCCATCATAATAAAAGCAACATTAATATAAGCTACTTCCCATCAGTTCTGATTTATGTTTCGTTCGTTTCCACTCACCATTTGGTTTATCTTTAAGACACCAAACTCAACTCACTCACTCACTCTAACGAGGCCAGGAAAATCTAAGTTAATTCACGTTGCAATCAACATCTTTTGCAGTGATTAGACCTTAAGCAGTTGAGTACACTTCTCAAATTAACGAAAGCTACTTATGTAAGGGGAACATGTAAATGGATTCTTTTTAGGAGAATAGTAAGTAGCTGAGCAGTAACACAAAGTTTTCTTTTTAGGAGAATAGTAAGTTTGCCGTAGCTTTTGCTATAATAAATGAGTTTTTCTTCTTCTTCCATCTCTCTTGTCCTGGTATTCTTTGGGAGTTTGCAAGTGATTGCAATGGTGGACAAAATATTTAGTAGACGTTAGCAATCGATTGCTTCTTGATCATCAAACAGTGTTTTCTTCAAAAAGAGTTAAAGTTGGTGGTTACAAATTAATTCTGCTGAGAAAGAAAACTGGATGCAGTTATAGCTCTGAATTATTGGAGTCTAGTTTGTTAGGTGGGCCTCATTTTTCTGACAGTTTACTTAGAATAAAGCCCCTTTTATTATGTTGTCTTCCGGTCCAGAAAATTAAGACATTCTAATTACATTCTGTAAGAAACATTTTGCTGTCCAGAATTATGCATGCTCCATCGGGTATCTGCTCATTTGTTGTGTTAGGTTTGGGGTAACTGGAAGTCCTGTTCTCATGGTATACTAGATGCACCAACTGAGCTAAAGAGTCAACACTGTAGTAATTTTTTTGATATTCAGCTAATTGACGGTCCAGGATGCACTCACTATTAACTCTCCCGTCGGTGTTTGTAAAAGCAGGGGCTATTTTTGGGACTTCTTACTTCGTAACCCCATCAAGTTCTAATGATTCAGATGATATTGACAAGTCAGAGTTAAACAATCGACGTAAGTGAAAGGCCTCATTTTGAGTTTACAGTTTGCTCTTTTCATGATTTATTGGAGAGCTTATATGATAACAATTTACATTGGTTGTCTTTGAATTTAAATGTTACTTTGTGTCTGGTTTTCTAGTGAGTACTTCTTGATGTATTTAGCATTGATTTCTTTGTAAGCCTATTTAAGGCATCGTTTAATAGTAAAAAGGGGAGATTTTGACGTGAACTAAAGACTTAGAACACAGTTGTGCTTCTTCAAAAAAAACAATCAGTTTCTTCTTCTTTAAGGTGAGTAAAGCCTAAGAGAGATTGAATCGTCGAAATTCTTTACGTTAGACGAGTGAAGTCTAACCAGTGAATCCGCCTATCCTTTTTATTAATTGTATTTTCGTTTTTGGGCAGCCTCGTTCATCTAAAAAGTGGACTGTTTTAGGGCAGCTTGTTCGCAGCCTTGTGAGCAGATTTTTCGAGGGTTTTGAGAGTTTACTTGAGCTGTTTTGGTGAGGTTGGTTCGGCCAATTACTGATTTTAAAGGGCTGAAACAGATTTGTGGTGTTGGAAGATTTGACACCGTATCAAGTGGTATCAAAGCTTGGCTTTCACGAATTCTTATTCGTGGAACGATCATGGAAGACAAGGAACAAATGTTTAGAACACGTGGGCTGATCCAAGGACGGGTTTGCATAATTGTCGTCGATGGAGGAAGCTGCATTAATGGGGTTTCTACGTCGCTAATCGAGAAGCTAAACTTACCAACCACGACACATCCTCTTCCATATGAACTATATGGACTGCGAGAGAAGGCTGGAATCAAGGTAACTCAACAAACCATTATTTCGTTTTCGGTAGGAAGTTATTAGGGAGGAAATTATGTGCGATGTTCTGCCCATGGACTTTTGTCATGTCATGTTGGGACGTCCGTGGCAACACGATGGTTGCGTCATTCACAATGGGAGACCTACCTACCAAGGAGAGTACTAAAATTGAGACCAAGAACACTTCAAAAGAACCTGAAGATGGGTTCGAAATTGATATTTCTGAGGGAGTGGCTGTTCAGATGTTTGGCATTTTTTCTTGTGGTGATGAGATTGTTGAGCTCAACTTTAAAAACTGGAGCTTCAAGATAAAAGTACTTCCAAAAGAGTTCCAGCACACCTGCTAATCAACTAGCTTAATGCTATGGGAATCAGCTCGACTAATGGCCTCCCTCCTTGCTTCAAATCAAACCATTTTTTCGGGCAAAAGAGTGTTTGAGCTGGGTAGTGGCAGTGGGGGTATTTGCTCAATGATCGCCACTAAATCTGCTGACCTCGTGGTCCCCACTGATGGAGATGAAAACGCTTTGGAGTTGTTGTCTTACAATGTTTCTTCAAATCTCCAATCTCATTCAATAGCCAAACTATCAGTACAGAAACTAGAATGGGGGAACCGAGACCATATAGAATCCATCAATCAATTAAGCAACAGGGGTTTTGAGGTTATTATCAGAACAGACGTAACTTACGTTGCTGAAGCAATAATGCCTTTGTTTGAAACTGCAAAAGAGTTGCTTTCATCTGATAAAGGCAATGAGGATTCCTCGAGACCAGCTCTTATTTTGTGCCATGTATTACGTAGAGTTGATGAGCCATCGATACTCTTGGCTACATCTCATTTTGGTTTTAGGCTGGTTGATAGATGGCGTGTGGAGATATCAGATAGATCATCTCGAAGCATCATCAGCAGTTGTTTTCCAAGTATTCAGCAGGTGTATAATCCGAATTCGGCATTGAATATTCTGTACTTCCATGCCATATAAGACGACATTCAAATTTCACTCCTGTTGACTATTTTAAAGCACAAGCCTGTTGCCAATTGTGAGAAGAGTGGATGATCTTCTTTTATGTTTATGTAATTCTTCATAAGCAGAACAACTGTACTAATGGTTTTTTTAAAATAAAATACGCATGCTCTTAACTTAAGAATCTTAGAGAAGGCAATTTTCTCAATCTTGGCCGGTACAGGGTGCTGTGGCTTGCCTTCATATGGTGCATTGCTTTCACTTGGCTGGTTTTCCTAAAGGCCTTATCAGTTGTGTGATTGGGAAAGGATCTGAGATAGGAGATTTCCTAACAATGCATCCTGGAGTCAACTGTATAAGGTAAAAGCTGACATCACCTTCTGTTAATGTTATGGTCTCTGTCCCTTGAACTATATTTTCTTGTAAAATGCTATATAAAACTTTGTTGCATTTTGTTCTAGTTCTGACATCATACTTATTGTTTCAGCTTCACAGGTGGGGATACGAGGATTGCAATTTCCAAGAAGGCGGGCATGGTTCCGCTACAAATGGAGCTGGGAGGCAAAGATGCTTGTATCGTGCTTGAGGATGCTGACCTAGATTTGGTTGCGTCAAATATAATCAAAGGAGGCTTTTCCTACAGTGGCCAAAGGTGCACAGTCGTAAAGGTTATCTTGGTGATGGAATCAGTTGCTGATTCACTAGTTGAAAAAGTGAAGGCCAAAGTGGGGAAACTAACAGTGGGACCACCCGAGGACGATTGTGACATCACTCCGGTTGTTTCAGAGTCCTCTGCAAACTTTATCGAAGGGCTGGTGAAGGATGCTGAAACAAATGGTGCAACATTCTGTCAGGAGTACAAGAGAGAGGGCAACCTTATCTGGCCCTTGATGTTGGATCACGTTCGGCCTGACATGAGGATCGCGTGGGAAGAGCCGTTTGGGCCCGTTTTACCTGTGATCAGGATCACTTCTATTGAAGAAGGAATCCACCATTGCAATGCCAGCAATTTCGGCCTCCAGGTACAAATACCCTTGTCCTTAATTGCTCTTAACAACACTATACCATGGTTCAAGGCTAATGTATATCTTACTGAATAACAGGGTTGTATCTTTACGAGGGATATCAACAAAGCGATATTGATCAGCAATGCAATGGAGACAGGAACGGTCCAGATTAACTCAGCACTGGCTCGTGGTCCTGATCAGTTCCCTTTCCAGGTGATTTAAACATATATATATCATCACTCTTTATAAAGACTACTAGCTAGCTAGTACTTTACGATGAAGCAATTCAGGTTTACAATGGAAATCTGCTTCATCAATGACAGGGTTTGAAGGACAGTGGAATAGGATCGCAGGGAATCACCAATAGTATAAATATGATGACGAAAATCAAGAGCACTGTTATCAACTTGCCGAGCCCGTCTTATACCATGGGCTAACTCTACTATATATATCATCTGTTACAAAATAAGTTACCGCCAGACGCTGCTAGCGGCATCGCTATCATCTCCATAACTCTATTCTATTGCATGTAATTTGTAGATTATAGGGAATTAGACCGACGTTTTGAGTTTGTTAGCTCTTTCTACCTTGGCTAAGGAGACCGAAGAATAATACTGTAATGAATTTAGACTTGTTTATTGATTTATAGTTGTTAAAAAAAATTGAAAATAAGTGGCAGATGACGGTCACATAAGGAAATCCTAATCTAATTCAATGACAAATAACAATTCTTATACTAACTAGTAACTAAATCCTATCTGGACAATAATTAAAAGAAGTCCTATTCTATTAGTAGATTTTTTCCTAAATAGTCTATCATGCCTTTCCAACTTGTACTTCCATTTGTCATGTTTTACAAAAGAGACCATCAAGTGCCCAACTTCTCTCTTAAATATTTCGCCAATTTACTCTTTTTGTCATTTCATCAAGCAGATAGAGTGCATTTTTCAGTTTTAATGTTTAGTAAGTTACAGGCTGAAATTAATCTCATTATTCATTATTCTCAAGCCCTAGCAACAAAAAACTAAGTAGAGTTGCAAAGAGCAAGTGTTATTCACAAAAGTAAGTGCGTCCTCCAAATTTTTCTACAAAGAATAACGATCAATTTTAATAGATTTTTACCTGTATTGTCAAACTTGGAGGTCAAGAATAAAGTTTCACGTGTACTCCCGAGTGCTTCTGATAACCTATAAACAAAACTTCAGTAAAGTTCTTCAAAGAAAGTCATGAAAATTGAACTAAAATTTGAAACGAAGGAGGAACTTACAGTGGAGAAATTGTCTGCTGAGGGCTGGATGCGTGATGCTGATAAAGAGAGAGAGCGGGGAGTTTCGTAATTGCTTTGAGAGTGGAGGAGGAAAGAGTGGGTTGCAACGCAAACGAGGTGGAGAAGGTTTAGGTTTACGCGAACTAGGTGGAGAGGTTTAGGGCTTCTAACGTTAACTCTGTCTTCAATTACTTATTTTTTCAACTTACTCTTTCATTTGTTGGACGGGGGAATTGGGGAAACTAGACAGCGCGGGGAAATTAGCCCGCCTTTTTTTTTCCAGGGCTATAACACGCTTAATAAAACATTGTTAAATAAAATAAATTCGTTTTATAAATAGTTGGGTTAGAAAATATCACAACGTTTACAAAAAAACGCTGTAGCTTAAATTAAAGACAACGTTTTGGAATAAAACGTTGTGAAAATGCATTAAAAAACAACGTTTCCAGAAAAAACGTTGTAAAAGACCAAAATAAGACAACCTTTACAACAAAACGTTGTAAAAAATCATGTTTGCACAATGTTTTTCAAAAAGAACGTTGTAAAATCCTATAACTAGAAAATATTTTACAAAAAACGTTGTGAAATGTCCCTAAGACAACGTTTGGATGGAAAACGTTGTGATATAAACGTTGTAAAAAGTCATTTTTGTTGTAGTGTTGGTTCAACCCCATGCAATCTTCCACCAACCGTGCCACCCTTCCAAGTGTAGTCATGCAAGACCCAAGCCATCTTACTTGATCCGTGTCCAACCCCCAAGACCCACACCCTTGGCTTGGACTCCCATGTGAGACTCACGGCCCCTAGGCCCTTTACTCCCCTTGGCCTTCCTTAAATCTCTTCAACCCAAAGCTGCCCCCGTCCCTTTTCCACCATACGAATGCATCCCCTCTTGGTCCACTAGGTGCACATTCTCCTGACCTCAAGCTCCCGCATCATACTCCCCTTCTTGAAAAAGGATTGCCTTCAATCATTGGCTTTTCCTAGTTTGTGAATACTTGAACATCTCTTGGTAACCCAACTTCCTTGCGAGCTGCCCAAGAACTTCTTGGTCAAGCCCTTCACTAGTCGTGTTCGCGTCAACCACCTTGAACTTGTCCTTGGAGCCTCGTTTGTGGCTTCCCTTTCGTGTTATTGCTGCTCCAACCTTGCTGCCATCTTTTTCTCCAACAGTTTGTAAAAGTTTTTCCTTTTGCGCCCAAACAGCCCCAAAACCGTTTGTCACTCAATTTCGTAAACTTTCTCCTTAGAGCAGCCCCTATGTCCAACTTACTTACCTTCCATTCAGCTTTCCACGGTGGTTTAAACTCGTGAGAATCCCATAATGATGAGACACCACGTTTTACCCGCCATGCTACGTAAATCACTACCAAAATATGCTCTTGAACAAAGACTAAAAGAATAATACTACATACCCTTAATTCTGAATTTGAAATCCTTGATGTTAAAAGATTGGGAACTTCAAAATCAACAGGATCTCTGTACGCGTGTACTGGTTTTAAGCTTTCGTGAACCAACTTTAACTCCTCTCCTTCATTCTCACAAATAATTCGTTTCCTTTCAAATTCTTTTTCTTCGATTTTTTTCTCTAACTCCTCTTGTTCTGCCTCGTTCTTGCTAGTCACAAAATCAGATATTAATGATGTTTCTCTCTCGCGTTCAATAGCGAGTAAACTGGATTCTTGCAAAGCTGGCTTCTTCAATTCTTGGACGGGTTGTATCAATCTTGGGCTGTCCTTACCTTTTACTAAAGCCGACGGTTTCAACCAAAATCTCTTTCCCTCCTTTCTTAACACGTAGGTATTCTCTCTCCCATCATGCATGACGAATCTATCATATTGCCACGGACGCCCCAATAGAACGTGACAAAACTCTATGGGTAATACATCACAGACGATTTCATCCTTATAACTCCCTACTGAAAACGAAATAGAGGTTTGTTGAGTTACCTTGATTTTGTTGTTCTCTTGCAACCCATATAGTTCATATGGAAGAGGATGTGTGAGGTCAGCAGCCCTAGTTTCTCGACCAACACGGTTGAGACTTCATTGATGCAGCTTCCTCCATCAATTGCGAGTTCACAAACCCTCCCTTGTATCATACAACGCGTTCTGAAAATCTGCTCCCTTTGATCTTGGTTCTCCATGATCGTTTCGCGAATGAGGATTCAGGGTTAATATCACTTTTGGTACCCTAAGTATACTCGTTTTTCGCTTTTGGTACCCATTGTGTCGTGTCAATCAAAATCCATCCTCAATATTTTTTATTTTAATCACATTACATACTTTCCGTCAACTTTCCGTCAAATATTAATGTGTAACATGTTCTAACAGGTTAGAAACCGGTTTGACAGTGAGAGAAAAGGGTGCCCTACTTTTTTATTGTTCAAGCTATCAATCCAAATAACAAAAGCGGATAATCTTACTGGGCATTGGCTCATTTGTTTCAACGTTCAAAAAAAAATAGGGAATAAGATATATTATTCAAATCTCTTCTTCCTCTAATTTTTCGCTCCTCTAAGTTCACTCATCATTACGTATTTCCAAATTTCCTCCTCCCCCTACCCTTGCGTGACTCCCCTGGCATCCACGTTATCGTCCCTTTCCTTTCAACCCCTCCTACCCTGTTTCTACTTCATGGAGAAAAGAAAACACTCATATCTATTTCCATTACCAAAGGACACCCAGATCCCCACCCATTCGAATCCGAACAACCCGACCTCACAACCCACCACGATAACCATTTCTAATCCACTAGTGTGTTGGAAATCTTGAGAGAAACTGTCAGAATCCTCATGTACAATCTAGTCGGGTTCATGGCAATTGCATTAGTTGACCAGTCAATTGTACAGAGAGAGAAACTGAAATAACAACCCCTTACAAAGAAGAAGATAGATTATTCAAAATTGGAGAATCAGCTCTTTTTTCCTCCATTTTTTCCTTTTTCCCCCGATCTCTAATACCCAGCAACTCACACCTCCCTCCCCTTTCTTCTTCGTCCTCCTACTCCTTCCATTTCTTCACTTTCTCTACCGACCCACAACCACTCTTCATTCTCTCTGTCTCAACCCATTTGCCAGCCCAAATCACTGAATCAATATCTCTGCCCTCCATTTTCACCAACGACAACCCTACTATCATCCTCACCAGCGCTATCATTGTCTTCTTCTTCAACTTTTTTCGTCGCTGATCCCGCTATGCCAAAATTCTTACAAAATTTGAAGACCAGCATATTAAAGTCGAGTTCTTTCAAAATTTAGGGCTCTAACTCAATTTCGGGTCAACATTATGACAACTTGGAGGAAATTGGAAGTTTATGGCTCGAAAATCCCTCTTCGACTACTCTCACCATCCAAATCAATGAGTTAAAAGATTGCATCTTCTCTTTCCTCCCTACCTTCTCCATCACTGAAAAATTGCTCGCTGTTGGAGATACTAATGAGAGCAAGTGAATTTGTTTCCGATACACGGCTCCATAATGAGAAATTGATGAAGAAATAAGGGCTGAAGTCGGTTTCTCTCGCTTGATACCAAGACCAAGTGACGTTGCCGGTTTCCAACCCTTTCTAACCTAGAACAGCAGGTCTTCCGTTTGCCCTTAACAGAAATGTAACGGAAAGTACGAAGATTGATGAAACTTACAAACGTTTAGGATGATATTTGATACTTTAGGTACAAAGGGTACCAAAAGTGAAAATGAGGTAAAGTTAAGGTACCAAAAGTGATATTAACCCGAGGATTCACGAAAAGCTTGCTCTAATACCACTTGATGTGAATTTTTCCACCCAAAAGCTCGAGACAACACAAATCTGTCCCAGTTTTATAATCAGCCCTTAGCCGAATTATTACTCACCAAAACAGCCTCAAAACCCTTCAAAACTCTACCTGAATTTTTAAATAAAACTCTCTTACAAATTCAGTCCCTCAATCGATCAACAAACTGCCCAAACAATGAATTAAACAATCTGCCCAAGTAATATGGACAGCCCCGAAATTGCTTCAAACCCTCTTCAAAACAGTCCAAAAATTCCCCAAAACTCTCGCCTAAATATAAGCAAAGCCCCTTACAAGTTTACCCAAGAACCTAGCCTTGTTTTGTAAGTTTAAAACAGCCTATAATCTGCCCAAAACCTACCCTGGCCGAGATTTCAAGATAAAAATTCAAAACAGTCCGAATTCTTCGTTAAATAGGAACAAAAACGAAAATAACATAAAATAAAAAGGATAGGCGGATTCACCGATTAGACTTCACTCATCTAACATAAAGAATTCAGACGATTTAATCTCTCTAGGCTTCACTCACCTTGAAGAAGACGAAACCGGTTTTTAGAAGAACACAAGCTGTGTTCTTGAAGTGTTTATTCAACGTCCAAAAATCTACCTTCTTTTGATTACAAAGATGCTTTATAAAGGCTACACAATAAACCCTAATCTATTAATGAAAACCCTAACTAAATAGGAAATAAATAAACTAAATAAATAAAAGAAACTAAAACTAAAAACACAAAAATGGGATTTCATAAAAAGCCTACACTAAGTGATTCCTTTTCCCTTTAGGATTGTGGAATCCAGCCCCCTCTTTATTTCCCTTGTAGCCGTGAGTTGTCCCAGCCCTTTTGTATGGGCTGCCTTCCATGCAATCAGCCACACTAATCTTCCTTTGCCCACAATGCCACTCACTTGCCTGCCATACCTTGCACGGACCAGCCCGATTGGTTCAGCCCCATGCAATCTTCCACCAACCGTGCCACCATTCTAAGTGTAGTCATGCAAGACCCAAGCCATCTTACTTGATTCGTGTCCAACCCCCAAGACCCACACCCTTGGCTTGGACTCCCATGTGAGACTCACAGCCCCTAGGCCCTTTACTCCCCTTGGCCTTCCTTGAATCTCTTCAACCCAAGGTTGCCCCGTCCCTTTTCCACCATACGAATGCATCCCCTCTTGGTCCTCTAGGTGCACATTCTCTTGACCCCAAGCTCCCGCATCATGTCCACTCCCTAGAAATTTCTCTCTTAACCAGGAAGTAGATACGCATTTTCATTTCATTGTCAATTTTCTTATCTTAATAATGAAACCAAAGTAATCGAAAGATATATGAAAATTGTTACTGATAGTTACTCGTCTCCATCTCCAATTTCCTGTATGGAATTGGATCCACCCACCTTCTCCAGTGAAACCCAATCACCACTGAAATCAATCAATTTCTCAAACCCCCCTTCATCCTCTTACATGACTTTACCTTTATTTTCTCTCTTTTAATTCTTTAAATAATCCAACTTGATCGCTATGAAAGCTAGAGGTTGAAATCATCTAGAACCAAAGCTTCTTCAACACTTCTTAATTATGATGCTTTGTTTTAAGCCATTTACATGTCGGCTGTAAGCCCAATTTTCTCCAGCAAAATTGAAGAGTATTTCAATAAAACCTTACCATTTCTCTTCATTAAAGCCCGTCTCTTCTTTGATGAATTCGTCAATAAGGGTTATGGGTTTTTCTTTTAATCGCGTGTTTTTACAAGGGTTTTTAATAAGTATACTCTATAGCCTCTGATTTATACATTAGGCATGACTTTTGGAGGGGAGAGAATGAGGGAGATCGAAGATGGAGTTTGGCTAGAATCAAAGGAGGATGAAGCTAGAATTGTGACAGGCTTGACCGGAGTAGGAAAGGTTTTGGCTGGAGATGGCAGCTACTACGGTGTGGCCAGATATGGTGACTATTACAGTAGAGCCACAAATGAGAACTTGCATCGGGAAAAGAGAGAAAGAGAGGGTGTTAGTTTAGAGTTTTTACTTTTAATATATTTACTCCTTAACCAACCAGATAAGGGAAATGATATTTTTGTCTTGCACGTGGAAGATCATGTGCTATTTAACGTGAATTTTCTAACGTCCATCACGGGTAGGATGGAAAATGGGAAAAAATGTTACATTAGATACCATTATGGAACAAACTTTAGGTAATGGTACACTATGCGATTTGGTGGATACTTTATGGGGAAATGAAAATTTAGCCATATAATTATTTTTGAATTATTGAGACAATTATTTATTATTTTCATTTAAAAACATATTTTAAATACTAAATGGTTAACAAAATAATGAAGTTATAATCAAATCTCATTTTGCACCCCAAGCAAAATGACCAAAATAATCTTCATGTGACATGCACATACCATTTTCCGTTACTATTTTAAATGTCCACAGACGGGAGGGGGCAAAGTGAGACAAATAGAAAAATAAGATATGAAAGTGAGACACTTCGCAGGTTATGTGTAGACACCTCAATTTCCTACCCCTGGTATGTGACTTGACATAAAATATCAAAACCTATTAAAACATTAACAAATGTCAAGTTACATGGTCAAAAGTGCAAAAGGACAAAGCAGGATGCGCAAAAGGACGAACTGCAGGGACCAAAGTGCACAAAAAGTGGAAACTTTGAAATTAGGCGCCACCATCACCAAAATTGGGCATGGCGCCCAAATCCCTTTGTTGCGCCCAAATTTGTGTTGCGCTGCGCCCAATTCTCTCCTTCATTTGCCGTAATGTGCAATCTCTCCCGCACTGTGTACAAGCCGGCTGATGCACAAGGAAGGAATTTTAATTCCCATCGTGTCCTCAGTTCCTCCTATAAATACAGGTCCCCTAGCTCTTCATTCAGCACACCTTTTCTTCGATAAAAATTCTCCGCGTTCTCGTTACGCTGGAGAAATAGAGAGCGAAGTGAGATAGTGAGCGATCACCTCAAAAAGCCTCGAAACCCTGCCAAACCTCTTCCAAACACAAAACCAACCGGTAGAAATGAGCCTTAACCCCCCAGCTAGGTATCCACCCTATTTCCCCGGTCCAAAAATCGTGGAAAGAGCAGTTGCTCTACCCGATTTAAAAGGTCAAATCAGCCAGAAATAAGTCGTTATTCTTCCAGATTTCAGCCTACCTCAAGCCAACAAACAACCAAACACAAATAGTTACTCTGCCCAAATCCCGAGGCCAAAAGTAACTTTTGGAATCAGCCACTCTGCCCGAATATTCACATCACACAACAACAACAACAAAAAGACTCCCTCTCCCTGAAGGACAGAGCGAGCACACCCTAGGCTGTCAGTAAGTTTTATTTTAAAGTTTTCATTTGTAAAAGTATTATTTCCAATCCGGCCCAATGTAGATATATAAGCAGTTGTACTACCCGGATTTAGTTAGAAAATAATACTAAATGTAGTCGTTATTATGGCCAAATATTTTCAAGTATATTTGTAATTATTTGTAAAAGAGATAGTTGCAAGTCTGTAAATAATGTAGACAAATGGATGTATTTGTAGGCAGTTAATGCTTTATTTATCTGTTAAATAAATATAACAAAAAGCATACTTTAGCCAAAAACTGTTTTGAGACCGAAAGGGCGAGTTGGGTACCTAGCACCTTCCAAACTCGTAACTTAGCCTCCGAACCCGTTTTTTTGCAATCTCTGGTTTTCTTTTTGGTTTTGCTTTATTTATTCCTTAAAATAAAGATGGCGACTCTAAAACATTTTGGATCCAGTGGGGCCTCGCAACATCTTTCCTTGCACTTTTTCGTTCTCCCCTAAAAAAGGGAGAATAGGAATGGAAAGGTGATGTATTCCTATGTCCTGGTATCCCCTAAACAAGGGATAACTTGACGTAGAAAACCCAAAGCACCCATAGTGATCCGAGATAGACCATAAGGCTATTTTCATAAAATCCATAGTGGGGGCGCTGCAACATTCCTTCCTTGCACTTTCACGTTTTCCCCTAAAAAAGGGAGAATGGGAATAGAAGGGTGATGCATTCCTATATCCTGGTATCCCCTAAAAAAGGGATAACTTGACATAGAAAACCCAAAGCTCCCATATTGGATAAAAAATCCACTAAAGGCAACCGAGGCGCATTCCAACGCGCTATTCCAACAGCACTCCTCTCGCACTTTTGATTTCGCCCTCCCCTAGAAAAGGGGAGAGCAGTGGATGTCACCGCATCCGCACGCCGCACCCCTATTCAAGGCGCGGCACGGAGAACCCACAAGGTGGCGACTGGGGGAGATCGTTTTATTTTAATAAATAAAAATGGAGGGCTAAACTCAGTAACCAAAACTTTTTTTTTTTTTTGTTTCTGGCTAAAGTATGCTTGTTATATTAATTTAAACACTTGAATATTGCGTTCCTTTAGCATCCGTGTCTATATTTGTGGATATGATCCTCCATCTTGCAACAGTTTCATTTCAAACACTATTACGGATATACTTGAAAATATTCGTATTTTTCAAAAAATAATAATAATAAATAAATATATATATATATATATATATATATATATATATATATGCAATATTTTATGTGCAATAATTTTCGGGCACCACAACAAAAGGGCCGGGGCTTTATTTTTAATATCTCTTCATTTTCGGCCCTATTTATTATTTTATTCTGCTTTCATTCTGCATATATATATATATATATATATATATATATATATATATGTTCATTCTGTCATTTTATTTTGGGGATTAAGAACCATTTGTAATTAATAGGGATAGATAGATTCCCCACTTTTCTTTATATTTTCTTGAAGTGATATCTTTGCTTGCTCGCGCTCAAACTAAAAAAGCTGAGAAAATCTACAAAAAACAACAAGATAGGTCATATCTGTTTTCTTTTTCGCTTTAAAAAAAATCAGAAACAAAAAAAAATCAGAAACAAAAAAAAATTTCTTTCCTTTAAATCTTACGTTGTGCTTATACATATTGGGATCTTTGTTATTTTTCTTTGTTACCACTAACAATTTTGCAGGGGTTGAAAAATAATTTTTTTTTTACTATTATCATTTACTCTCCTGAGAGGATTGTTCAGAGGTATGTAATCGTCACATCTCATTTCAAAAATCACAAAAAAATGAGTTTTCTAGCAATAAAAAAAAATCACGTGTAATACTTAGTTTTCTTTTCATTTAAAAAAAATATAATCGTTTCTTTTTGCAAAAAAAATGATCATTTTAAAAAAATGTTCTTTCAAAAATAAAAAAAAAATCTCTTTTCTTTCAAATTCAAAATTCAAAAAAAAAAATAGATTAGCAAAATGAAAATTTCTCTGTCATAATTGAACTACGATGACCTGAGCCTCGAAATGGGGAACGTAGGCAGCCTTTGGGTTCGGTCAAATGCTTTGATTTACTTTTCAAAAAAAAAAAAGATCATTCAAAAACAAAAAGGTATTTTTTATGTGTTTCTTTTTGTTTCCCAAAACATGAAAAGACAAGACAAAACCCTCTCACCACTATTCTTAATCTCCAAATTCCTACTCCTTCTTAACCTCTCATAAATGCATCACTAAGTTGATAAGTGCATCGTTCATTCTCGATTTCAAAAAAAAAATCAGTAAGTCCTACTTCGAGATGTTAAGGTCTACCACTCGAAAAAAAAAAAAAGAATGCAAAAAAAGAATGCAAAAAAAGAAAAAAAAACATTAAAAAAAAGACCGATAGGGAGCCAGAAAAGAAAGGAGAGCTGGAAAAGCCAAGAAGGCGTAAAAAATGAAGCAGAAATCCTAAAAGGCCGACCCGGGATCATAAGCAACAATTCAAGACTAGGGGCTTTCAAACAGGGGCTGTTTCAAAAGGCCTCTGACCCATTCGTGGAGTATGCTCAAGAGTATGCAAACCCAAACCCATTTGGTCTCCGTTCTTTCAAAAAGTCCAATCGAGTCCTCAGATCGAGCTTTCCAAAGGTATACATCTCTATATTCGAGTCTGGTAAAACTCTTGTTTCTCCTATATTAGCTTGTCGAGTCTTCTTGATCTCTCAGCACCACCTATCGCCAAAATATCTGTTAAAAAAAATGATGAATCAGCTCATGTAAAAACATGATAAAACTACACGGGTTGATAATGAGTCATTTCGCAATATGGACCCACAAACCATTAAAAACAAATTGTTCGATGAAGCAACCTTCTGTCTTGGAAAAAGGTCATCTTCGACCCATTGCGACCGAACTATTAAATGGTACACTAGGGGCTTCCAACCATACACCAAACCTCTTCGAAATACATGAACAAATTGACCATACACCAAAGCTTAACCATCCCTGAGATCCAACTTCCCAAAACTGGGGCTGCTCCACCCTTATATATATCCACCAAGAGTGACAACTCTTTTTATCCCAAGAGAGAGAAGGCAGATATCTCTTCAAGCACTCTCTAAAAATTGCTCCGAGAGGTCAACAAAAAAAAAGAAAAAAAGAGAAGCCTCTCTTGAGAGATTTCCTCAAAATTTCTCTCTCGCAAAAAAAAAAGAAGAAAAAAAAAAGCCTCTCCTGAGCAACTTCCTCAAAGTCTCTCGCTCACAAAAAAAAAAAAAAAGGAAAAAGATCAATCACTCTTGGACCACCCCATAACCCACAACCAAAGCCAAAAGCCGACCTCCCAACCATATGCACAACTTGGTCCAAAAACCAACTTTCTATCCAAACCCACAGCCTGAAAAGCCAGCCAATGGTCCCCTTCTGACTGCCTTTCAAAAAAAAAAACAAAACAAAAACAAACAAACAAACAAATCCACATCCCAAAATACCTTTGAATCAGAGGCCAAGCAAATCCTTAACCCTGAAGCAAATCTATCCCAAATACTTAAACACTATACCCTAACCTAGTTGCCACCTATAGCTCTGTTTCAATCGGTTGTAACGTGATCTGGGTCCAAGACGGAACTCCTTCCTAAAGACACATGAAATTATCAAAAGATAAATATTAAGTAGGGTCCATGAAACTCATGATACTTGGCGATAAACTCTAGATCATGACTCTTCCTTTTGTCCATTAGAGTCATCCTTTTTCTCTGAGCATACTCATTTCTATATCCCACAAAAGTCTCTCCAAATCGAGTCTGTCTGGGGCTGTCCCTAGTTACTTTCTCCAGGAACATTCCCGTCATGCAAAATTTGGTTGATCAAATTCATCCTAGGGCTTCTCCCGCCAAACTCATTGGATACATAAAGACTCATCGTCTCCAGAAGCAGCTGCCATTTCCATCTCTGCCTGAAGAAACGAAAAAACTACAAAGGCATGACCCTTCGAAAACAAGCGGCTTATCTTCGCATGCATTAAAAGACTGGCTCCCTATAAGGTAAAAGCTCGCTAGGTTGAAAACCCGAAAGGGCGACCTAGGCAAAAGTTAGAGCACAAAAAAAAAAAACAAAAAACAAAAAACAAAAAAAGAAAAAAAAAAGTGGCCCCTTTAAAGCATCGACTAGTAGGATTTGCCAATCTTCTTATTGAATTCCTTTCTTGAATAATGCACTAGTCAAAAGACTGAAAAATGACCCAGCATCCCATTCACCTCCATCTCAAATATCACCATCAACTCATATATTCATAACTCTTCAAAGCCAACCAGAAACCACATCTCATGCTCTTATAGTACATTTCCATCACCTTGCCTTATCTTGTCTTAACATGTTTAAGAAACAGATGATACACATGCACATTCAAAAGTCCTTTTTCTAATAAAAAGAAAAATTGCATTCGTATGCTTGCATCTTTTGTTTGCATCCTTTTACTGCATCTTATCAGGTCTTCTGCCGCATCGGCCTATAAATGTTCAGCCGACACTTTGCAAGGATCACCTCCCAAAGATCCTCAGCAGCATCATCAAAAGCTACACAAGTTGATCATCGACAACATTTTGCCACAACACTTCAAAAATCATCGCTTCTCCTATGCTGGGATAAGCATTTTCAAAAAAAAAAAATCACCGCTTCTCCTATGCTGGGATAAGCATTTTTCTTATTAAAAAAAAAAATCATCGCTTCTCCTATGCTGGGATAAGCATTTTCAAAAAACAAAATCACCGCTTCTCCTATGCTGGGATAAGCATTTAAAAAAAAAATCATCGCTTCTCCTATGCTGGGATAAGCATTTTCAAAAAAAAAAAAAAATCTCACCGCTTTCCCTATGCTGGGGAAAGCCCATTTTCAAAAGTTCTAAAGCTTTCCCTATGCTGAGGAAAACCCATTTTCAAAAGTTCTAAAGCTTTCCCTATGCTGGGGAAAGCCCATTTTCAAAAGTTCTAAAGCTTTCCCTATGCTGGGGAAAGCCCATTTTCAAAAGTTCTAAAGCTTTCCCTATGCTGGGGAAAGCCCATTTTCATAAAATCTAAAGCTTTCCCTATGATGGGGAAAGCCCATTTTCAAAAGTTGTAAAGCTTTCTCTATGTTGGGGAAAGCCCATTTTCAAAAGTTCCAAAGCTTTCCCTATGCTGGGGAAAGCCCATTTTCAAAAGCCCCAAAGCTTTCCCTATGCTGGGAAAAGCCCATTTTCAAAAGTTCCAAAGCTTTCCCTATGCTGGGGAAAGCTCATTTTCAAAAGTTCTAAAGCTTTCTCTATGCTGGGGAAAGCCCATTTTCATAAAATCTAAAGCTTTCTCTATGCTGGGGAAAGCCCATTTTCAAAAGTTCTAAAGCTTTCCCTATGCTGGGGAAAGCCTATTTTCAAAAGTTCCAAAGATTTCCCTATGCTTGGGAAAGCCCATTTTCAAAAGCCCCAAAGCTTTCCCTATGCTGAGGAAAGCCCATTTTCATAAAATCTAAAGCTTTCCTTACACTGGGAAAAGCCCATTTTCAAAAGTTCTAAAGCTTTCCCTATGCTGGGGAAAGCCCATTTTCAAAAGTTCTATATTTTTGGGATATTTGAAGGGTACAACATTATAAGCTAATCCCTTATTCTTTTTTAGCAGAATCTTGGGTTCACCATTTGACTGTCTGATTTCATAGTTTTCATCATCTTTTGAGTATCCAAGACCATGTTGGTCTTCATGATCCTTTTGTTGACTGATGATGGTTTCAACAGCAGCTTTTGACTTTAAATAGGTATCAACAACATTTGTCAGTTGAAGATTCCTTTCTACAAGGTCATCAATCTGGACATCTGAGATTTTTGCTTGAATCTTATGTTTTCCATTGATGTTTTTAAGTTGCAGCATTTCATTTTGCTGAACTTTATAAAGCTCATTGATCTTTTGAAGTTCACAGTTTTCATCATAAATACGTTTGAAGTCACCAGATAAAGAAATATGAATTTTTTAAGTGTTTCAAACTTGGAATACATTTCTTGCATTTGTTCTAGTAAATCATCAACACTTATGTCAGTAGACTTCTCCTCCTGCCTTTTTGACATTTTGGTTATCTTAATGTCAGCAGTCCTTGGAGAGGTTGACTTTACTTTTCTTTCTGGCTAACTTATGATCCTTTCTCCATAAAAACCATTTCCTACTTTCTTAACCACAAGCTGATCAGGTTTGATGACCTTTGTCAGTTTAGGATTTTTAATAGGTGAGCTTGGGAGCTCATCATCAGACTCATTTGCATAATAAGGACTAGGGAATCATTTTCTGAATCATACACACCTGATTCTGCAACAAAACAAAGGTTTGCTTCTTGCACAAAATCAACAGATTCATCTTCGGAATCGGTCTCAATCCATGTTGCAAGATTTTAATTGATCTTCAGTAACTAAACTTTTTTGTTTTTCAAAATTTCTAAGAGCTCTTTTGTAATATTCATTTTTGATAGATGGACAGTTTGAAGCAAAATGACCAGGTTTTCTGCAATTGAAGAATAACAACTTTTCTTTCTCATCCTTATCTTCATTGCTTTTGAAATAAGGCTTTTGAAATTTTGAAGAAGAATGTCTTTGAAAACTTGAAGAAGGTTTTTCAAGATTTGAAGAAGATCTTTGAAAGTTTGTAGAAGGCTTTTGGAAGTTCTTTTTGAAAGATTTAAACTTTCTAAATTGCCTTGCAAACACATCAAATCCATCTTCATCAAAGTCATCATCCGACTGAGATGTAAAAGTTTTTGGTGTCTCTTCTTGAGCTTGTAGAGAGATACCTTTAAATTTTTTTCTCAATTTCTTGAGTTTTGAGAACTTTCTTTTCATAAATTTTTAGACTAGGAATAAGACTACTTGTATGAATCTTGTTCAAATCTCTTGCTTCCTTTATGGCAGTGACCTTAACATGTCATCTACTTCCCAAGCTACTAAAAAACGCATATTTAAATCTTTAATGCTGTAAACTTTACCAAGGGAAGAACATCTATTACTTACCTCAAGAAATCTATCATACGCATTCTTCAATGATTCTTTTGGATCCTTTTTGAAGGCATCAAACTCTTGTATGCAATCATAGAGTTTGTTGTCCTTGGTGTTTTGATCCCCTTCGACGTATTCAGAGCATCCCATATTTCTTTGGCAGTTACACAGTCATATTTGTTTATAGTTTTCATCTGGTATGGCACTTGATAGAATGCGAACAGCTCTAGCATCCAGTCCATCTGTTATTTTATCTTCCTCAGTTCATTCAGATTGAGGTTTGAGGGCATACTCTTCAATAGCAGGAGCAGGAGGATTTATGGTATCATCATTTGCATTAGAAGATTTACCGACTTTAGTATTTATTTTTATAGGTTGCATAGGACCACCTCTCACACATTCCATCAATCGTTTATCAATATTGTTCATATATCTTGTAATTATTTCTTTCTAAATGTCAAAGTGATCTTCATCGATCGAAAATGGGTACTTGAGTAACATTGTTTGATTGAAAAGCTTTTGTAATTTCCATGATCGAGCTTTCAAGTTTTTAAACTTGGAAAATAATAATTTTCAAAAAGTTAAGCTATGATACCAATTGTAAGTCCAATTGGCAACAAATAAGGCTAGAGGGGGGGGTGAATAGCTTTTTTTAAAAATTTGGGGTAGTATTGAAAAACTTTAAAAGTTGTAGCGGAATTTATAATTTTTGTTAGTCACCGGTATATAGTGTCGGTCGATATTTTGAGCAATCGAGCAAGAATAAAATTGGTCAGCTGGCTGACACAATTTTGGTGTTTAGAAAGAGATCAAAAGTTAAGAGAAAAGTACTGAAAGACAATTTATAAAAACAGGAAAACAACTTATGAACTAGCTGACACTTAAATAGATTAAGACTGCTTAAGTGTTAGACCAGTTTGTAAGAGCTGATGAGTAAAACAAAGTAGTTGAAGTGGTTCACTACGTCCACTACCAAGTTGATCAAACTTGGATTTTTGAAATGCACTAATATTATTAACAATCTAGATGATCACTAATGGATCAATGTACGACAAAAACCGGTGTTTATGGAGTATGATTGAGAAACAATCACACTCGTGAGACAATCAAAATATTCCTTAATGAATATGAAAGAAGTGGTCGCCTGGGCAAGTCCAATAGGCGATCGCATCGCGTCACATTTGAAAACACATTTGACTGAATTATTAATATTAACTTGATGTGTAGTTTACTTTAAAGCACATATGTATGTGGCCCATAATTAAAGTATGATGAAAAAGTAAGGGTGAAGTAGTAAACATATTGTCCTAGAAAGGAAAGTTTCAAACAAGATAATTATTTTGGGACAAACGAAAAAGGAAAAGAAGACAATAATTTGGGGACGCGGTGAGTAAAAGGGATGAAAAATTGCCAATTGGAAACAACTTAGTTGTGAATTCAATAGGATGCAACGGCCGGCAGACGATTAGATGAAAAGGTGCTTAGGGTAGATAGTCAGACAGAAGGATGGAACGATCAACGGCAAACAACAAACCTTCGACCTCGAGATTCTCAATCTCTTAAGTCTTCCCTATACTATGGCCACTAGATTTTTCACTCCACCTTCAGTTTGACTTTTGACAATTCCTCTTCCCGCAGTTCAATTAGCGAAAACTTTGTTAGTAGACGAGAGTTTTGAATTGAAATTCGATGTTTTTATAGAGATTTGCAAAATGAAAACTCAATATATTTTGTTTAATGCATTAAGAAGTTTATTTGGAAATGGAAAGTTTCATTTGTTATTGGTATTCATAACTACACAATTGTGTATTATCGATTCATTGGGGCCCTTATTCGTTATTTTGCCACATGCCTTTAAAATGTCAAGAACGGTCCTAGAAGTAAGGAATGTCTTAATAATGATTGTCAAAAACAATGAACTAGAAAAGAATATAAATCAAATATTATCTAGCTACTGTTTTGACTGAGACACTTCAAAAGAAAATTCTACTTGAGAGAGTATTGTTTCAGTGACTTCACAACTTACTTCAATGCCTTTAAATAGAGACTCTGAAAATTCAATCCGTTAGAAGCAAAGTTTGAATTCGAATTGTATCAATAATTCGGAGGTATCTCTTCACAAGATCATAGGGATCCTGTGTGGGAGATAAAGAACTATATGATCTAGCAAAGCACAAAATAAGTAAGTATCAGTACAAAAAATATTTAAGCATAAAAGGTAAAGAAGCTGACACTTAAAGCACGGGTCAGCAGCTACTAGGTAGTTGACAATTATATCCTACAAGTTGACCAAATATTCCTTAAGCAGAGAGATTATAAGCTTAACGAGCTAAGTAAAAGCATAATGATTTTAAGCAAATTTTAATACATACATATTTCAACAGTTACAATTATGTGTAAGGATACAATACTAAATTATAAACCAACTTAAACAAAGAAACATAAAAGCTACTTACCAACCCCAACGCGATCGCTTCACTCCACGTGACGCGGCCGCTTCGTCGAGACACGGTGGCTTCCCCCTTCTGGGCACGACTGATTCATTTTATGAGAGATTTCACTAAAGTGATGCAGTCACTTGACGTGACCACTTCAAGTTCTGGGATTGCTCCGAAGTCCTACTCGGTCACTTACCTTGGTGATGCTACCACCTTTGTGCAATAAACAGTCTCACTCCACTCCGAAGGACTTGACTATAGCCTAAATCAAGTTTGCGTGCAATAAAAATGCGAGTTTGAAAAGAAGTATCCGTCTATCGTTTCATCTTGAGAAATAGTTAGTAAACAATTTGTTGAAACAAAGACAATGTTTTATCAATGGAGGGATGGGATTCAATTCCTCGTACTTGATCTGTCAATTATTCGAGGTAAGATTCTCAAGAACAAACTTGATTATGTTGATCATAGCTACTAGGGCTAGCGATTGGGTGAGTCGGATCGAAATTAGCAACGGGTCGTGTCTCATTATGACCCAAATATTAAATGATTCTAAATAGGTATCAGATCAACCCGTTTTTTGTTTTAAAAAAAACATACATTTATATAGCAAAAAAATAGCAGGTCGAAATTGGTAACGGGTTCGACCTAATCCGTTTCGACCAAAAAAAAAAACTTTAACGGATCATGTTTGATCGTGTAATTTTTAAATCGGGATGGACGGGTTAATTAACGGATTTTGAATTGTAATTGTCTAACCTACTAGCAGCCCATATACAGTTTCAATTTTGATCAAGCATTCAGTTGTTGTACTACATTCTTAGATATTCATCTCATAACTTGTTTTATTTCATTTTTATTTCTTCAATTTTAAAATGTTTTGCATCCTTAGAATTAAGATTTGTTTTCTACCTTGACCCGTTATCTTTTTCCAATCACAAAGTCACAATAGATTGTTCACAACGGCACGAATTAAATATATATATATATATATATATATATATATATATATATATATATATATATATATATATATATATATATATATATATATATATATATAGTCAAATAGCATGAAAGTGACTTTCCCCACTCTTTAGTCCTTTTTTATTTGTAACCATTGAAATCCACTGTCATAATATTGTTCATAAATTGTCTCAGTCCAACAAACTGTATTGTTGTTCTTTTCGTTCATCTTTGTCGCACCCAATTGGCCAATTTCCTTCCCTCCTTCCTTCACAGTTCACACACACACACACACCCTCTTCAGCAGCAGCTTCGCTCCTTTCTTCCTGAAAAACAACCTACAGGGGTAAATCAAGGGAGCTGATCATTCCTTTAGGATGTGATTCAATTCGACGAAGATATTGAAATAAAGACAAGTGAGATAACATATGTAAAAATTGCACATGACAAACTACAAGCTCTGCTTTTCAATATGACAAAGATCTAGTGAGGCCATCTGAATTAGATCTCACTCAACTAGATTAATTGAAAAAAGTGCTAAACATAATTTATAAAGATATATAAACATACATACATACATACATACATACATACACACACACACACACATATAAAGATATATAAACATACATCGGATTTACAATGCAAAAATTAGATTTCCGATGCAAAAAATGGAATTGTGATGCAATGTGTGCTTGATCGAATTTTATTAAGGCTATACTCATCATTTTATCTTTAAAAGTGTCATTTACCGATTTAAAAAAAATCATAAAATCATATCCTTTAGCGGTTGAAAATTAATGGGAAAAAACCGGCCCAGTTATCACCCTAGTTCCTTCATCGTATAATCCATTTCACCAACGTCTGTGTAATATCCTCAAACCAGACAGGTTAGATTTGGAGCTTGTGTTTTATAAATAGTTATCCACTACCGGTCTACCACTAGAACCCAATAACTCTTTTAACTTTTGGATTGACTTTTGATAGACCTAGTTAACCCACACATGTGCTTAGTGAATGGGCATGCATAATATACATGTTCTCTGTCTCTCTCGCTCTCTCTAAAAGACTTTCAATATTAATTTTATGCGTGTCTTCCCCAACTCAACCCCTCAATGGTAGCAAATGGAATCATTGCAGCCCACATGGGGCCATTTCCTCGGTCTCACCATCCTCTTCTTCTTCCCTCTATGGTTCTTTCTCATCTCCTAGGTTCCTCAAAACTAAGATCCTCTCTTAAACCAACTTCATATCCATACCCTCTTTTTTGGACTTTCATATATATCATATCATATAGTTTGGTCAACTTGAACGGAGTAACATGGATGTTATACAAATTACATGTGAGAGTTATTGTAACTAGGGCTGATACGTCATACGTGGGATTGATAGTGCAATACTCTTATGATCACTACAGATTTTCTTAACCAAAGCCCGTGTGATTTTCTTGGATGCCACAAATATTACTTGATGTTCGGGCTAGCGATTGGGTGAGTTGGATTGGATATGGATTGGGTTAAAACGGGTAACGAGTTGAAACGTTTCATGACCCGTTTATAACCTAAAATTAAACGTGTCAAAATGTGTAACGGACCCTACGTTTTTCATCAAATACCTACATTTATATAGCAAAACAAATTGTCGAAATGGATAACCCGTTTCGTCCCAAAAAAATTAATGAGTTTTGAGTTTTAATTGTCAGACCTACGTGATGTGTAAAATGTTTAATTAATTATCTCTTGGAGTAATACATAAATGCTCTCACCTGGTTTACTTTCTTTCCTTGCTTCCTTGTTTTTTTAGTGTTAATTGAACCATAATTTCCAAATTTGTCATCTAACCTTCAAACAGAGTTTGCGAGGAATAGAATATCTGGTTTTATGGATGCGTTTGGCCAACTAATTTTAAGTCTTGAAGAACTCCATGCAGACAGATGCAACGTTGTTCAATTCTAATTCCAGAATTTGGGATTAAGCACTCACATATAGGGTAACTTCTTTTCTTTTTTTTATATATCGCATATTTTTAGGTAAAAACTTATGTATGACCGTCTTACAGATTTAGAGCTCCAAAAAAAGAAAAATGAGATTGTTGAAGCTGGAAATTGAAGAAGTCTATTGGTCACCCAGAAAAAAAGGTGTCAAATTGAGAAACAAAATAAGCTGAAAGGTCAGCCTTGGATACGGGTCACGTGGCGCAACTCCGCACTTCTAGCGCACTAATACCTTTTAATTACTCCGGGGAGGGCATTTGGCGGTAGAAGTCCTTAAGTGCCCAAATTTTGTACTTTAGTTTTAATTCAACTTAAATTTTGATTAATCTTATGCTTAATGCAAAGTGATATTTTTTATCAAATATAGACACATTTAAGGGTAAAAATGACGTTATGCTATGAATGTTAAAGGTATTTATGTACATGTACCCTTAAATTAACTTTCTTTAATTTTTATAAAAACAAAAATAAATATTTATTTTAGTGCAAAAAAAGTGTTTTTTCCGTTTCTAAATAATTGTCAAGTTTGACTAGGCACACATGCAAATCATGAAAAACTAATTGACTTTGATATAAATATTGATAAATTCCCTACGTTCTAAAAGAAATGACGTTTTAAAATTTACACACAGATTAAAGTGTAATTATTGTTGATAAGTTTGATAACATTCCTTTTTAAATCATCTCACCTTTTTTTCAAAATTTAAAAAACACATTTAATTAGAGAGTAATTAAATGAGAGAATTTTTTGCAAAATGTTTACAATTTTTTCTTGAAATCATATAACGTCATTTATATAGAGACAATTTTTATGTTGTCTAAAACATCATTTATTTTGGATGAGATGGAGCGTTATGTAATATTTTCTAAAAGTCTAAAATAGGATAGGAAAAAAAAGGTAAATAGGTTTTTCTCAAAAAGAAAAACTGACTTTTACCAAAACAAAAGTAATAATTATTTAAAAAGGAAAGAAGTATAACTCCAGTTGTGCACTGGGGGGAGTGGTCACGGAATCATAAAGAAAAAGAGGGAGAAAGTTAGTCAAGGTCGAAGCTATTCAACTGAGGCACAAAATTTTTAATTGATAAAATAAAAGTGAATCAAGTCAAATATATTATCAGTCATTCAGTTGAATTCTGTACACAAATCTGTAATATGATATTGATATTAGCTAGTGACTAGTTCGATCTACTTCAATTTTTGGAATGGCTCCACCACAAATCCCTCAACTTAAATCATATTTTGAATTAGGTACCTCAATTACATAACGTTTAAAATAAAAAACCTTAATATCAATTTTCGTTAGATTTTGGTTCCTTTGTCTAACGTCCGTGAATTAGCTATCTTGCATGATGAAATTGTAAGGGATTGGTGAGAGCTTCTGATATAAATTGGAATTAATTAATTTTATGCCAGTATCATTGCGTGGAGTTAGCAAGAATAGATGGGTTCGACTCTCAAAAAAATTCAACATTGTTAACATTACAACTAATATTACAATTTACCTTACAACTAAGCTTTGAAGAAGGGAAAAATTATCTTTCTCCAAAATAATTTTGCCCTCCTTCAAGACTAGTTGTAAGAACATTTGTAACATTTGGTTGTCAGGATAAAACATTGATAGAGCCAAATCTCATACGGAGCCAAATCTTGTACTAATCAAATAAGAGTTCAAAACTGAGAGAGTATCGAGGATTCCAATCAGCGGTTATTGAACACATGAAGTAACAACCTGCAATCCCCTCTTATGAATTCCGGTCATAAATTTCGTTTTTTAAATATAGATTCGCTAGGGGCATTGATTTTTTAAAAAAAATTAACTATTGATTTTATCTGGATATTATTTATTGTTTCATTGCGTTATTTTGGTATCTATAGTTGTGCGGTGGTGGGGGCGATATAGTGGTAGTCAATAGTCATGACTTTTGGTTTGGTGATGGTGGCCATAAATGAGAAAGGTTAAAAGAAGATAATAGGGGAAAATTTGGGCCACTCCAACAACATTACGCCTGTTATAAATCAGTAAAAGACACGTCATGCATCGAGATGCTAAACTATATGAATCGTTTGATATCAATCGATGCATCGACTTATATCAAAAGCATCTTTTCCGATTTGAAAAAAAAAATAGGATGTAAAGCAATTTAAAAAATTTAACAGTGGATTGGCCAGTAATTTTCTCAGGATAATATTCCCATTGATAAATTACAGAGTTGCCCAAGCCCAACAATGTTCTATAGACAATTAAAGTGGGAACTAGATGGAGTTAACAAGGAAAAAGCGGAATGCTTAATACATCACCTGTTAAATACTTAATATAACATTTTTTTTATAAAAATAGTATATTATCATTAACCAAAAAAAATTTAAACATAGAGACCGGTTTGTGAGCAGTCCTAAAAAAAATCAGGCATATGGACCAGTTTGGGACCAATAAAATTTTCAGGCATTGAGACCGGTTTTGGACCAATCCAAAAAAAAAAAATCAAGCATTGGGACCGGTCCTAAAAAAAATTCATTAAAGGGCAATTTGGTCCATTTTTTAAAAAAATGATGTATTTAGTATTTCATAGGTGTTGTTTTAAGTATCAATGAAGGGAGGAAAAATGTAGTAGGGACAACTACTTTTGGCTTTTTTATACTCTCTCCCTACGGTTCTAAATAATCGTCATGTTTGAATGGACATACAGATTAAGGAAAACTCATTTACTCTATTATAAATATTGGTCTAAAATGTTGTCCTCTTTGAAACCCTAGTATATGTGTTCATAGTTAAAGTGAGATGAAAAAAATAAATGTAAAGAGGTAAAAGTGTTTTCTTAAAAAGAAAAGTTTAGAAACATGACAATTATTTGGAAATGAATAAAAATAGAAAGCATGATAATTATTTAGGAACGGATGGGGGTGTATAAATTAGCATATATAAATATCCTTAGTAACGGGAATACTAACAGCTTTTAATTAAGGGGCTAACTGAGTACACAAAAGTGATGTTTAAGGACCGAAATAATGAACGTCAAACATCCAGCCGAATTCTAAACATAAGAGGAAAGTTCAAGGACGAAATCATACACTGTATTAAACTTTAAAGTCCAAGTAATTTTTTGTTCCGGCGGAAGTAGCAACGAAAGTATACTTTTCAAATCACTCCATGAAGTAGACTTTTTCATTCATTCAAACTGAAAATTTCTTCACAGACTCATTCCATTCCACCAGCAAATCATCATATCATAATCATCACCAATTCTTCATATATAGATGCATAGATTGATTCTAAACCCACACGGCCTCACCCTTAGTCCCCATTTCACTACCAGTCTACTCTCTCTCTCTCTCTCTCTCTCTCTCTCAAACATGTTGGCTCCGGCGCCACCACTCACCTTCTGGGGACTCCCCTCCGAATCAAACCGAATCATAAAATGCCACTCCCACCACTTCCTAGTCCTCTCCGCTGCCTTCCTCTTCCCTCTCTCTTTATCTCTCCTCCTCTACCCCACCTTTCATATTCGCTCAGTCTCTCATACTCTCCCAGCCACATCTCTATCTCTCTTTTTCCTCTACACTATCTCGATTTCCACCATCACCATCTCCGCCTACCGAACTTCTATGAACAAACCCATCTCCTTATTTTCCACTATCGCATCTCTTTCCCGCTCATTCCTTCCCCTCTTGGCAACAACCCTTGCTTCCGTAGTCGTCCTCACTACAGTCTGTCTCATCTTTTGTACTTTCGGATAGTCCATAAATTTATCAAAACTCTAGGGATTCAAATTGATTACGATTCTGATTATTTCCTCGGATCCATATTATTTCTTTCCATTGTTTGTGGGTTAGTCTTAATTTATTGCCAAGCGAATTGGACGTTGGCGGCGGCTATTGTGGTGGCGGAATCAA